>WOVY01004567.1:0-303086 GCA_013436015.1 Rhipicephalus annulatus | reverse complement strand
TTCCAGGATGTTTATATATACTTCTAGACAACCTGACTCCGCAGTGTCTGCATGACGGCTGATATTTCTACTGATTCAAACGCCTTTTTGTAATCTATGAAGGCTGTATAGCGGTTGGTTATATTCTGAGCATTTGTGTATTACCTGATTGATAGTATAAATGTGGTCGATTGTTGAGTAGCCTGTTCGAAATCCTGCTTGTTCTTTTGGTTGATTGAATTCTGATGTTTCTTTACTCCGTTAACCATTACCTTTGTAAATAGCTTGTATACTACAGAGAGCAAGCTGATCGGCCTGTATACAATCTTCAAGTCCTTGTCATCTCCTTTCTTATATATTAAGATGATGTTAGCGTTCTTCCAAGACTCTGGTACTCTTCCGTCAGGAGACACCTCGTAAACAGGGTGGCTAGTTTTTCTAACACAATCTGTCCTCCATCTTTCAGCATATCTGATGTTACCTGACCCACACCAACAGCTTTGCCTTTTTGCATGCTCTCCAAAGATTTTCTGACTTCTATCATTATAGTGGGGTGTCATCTGGGTTAGTGCTAGTTCTGATAGTATTAAGGTCGTGGTTGTCCCGGCTACTGTACAGATCTCTGTAAAACTCCTCTGCTATTTTAACTATCCTATCCATATTGGTAGTTATTTTGCCTTCTTTGTCCCTTAGTGCATACATCCGATTTTGCCTATCCCAAGTTTCCTCTTCACTGCTTTAAACGCTTCCTCCATTTTCCAGAGCATGTTCAATTCTCTCCATGCTATACTTTTACATTGCATACCTTGCGCCTATTAATCAACTTCGAAAGCTCTGCCAGTTCTGTTTTGTCTGTTGTACTTGAGACCTTCATGATTTGACACTTCTCAATGAGATTCTTCGATTCCTGGAAAAGCTTGCCAGTGTCCTGTCTAACTACCCTGCCTACAACTTCCACTGCACAATCCGTAATGATACTCATCAACTTATCATTCATTGTATCTATGCTAAGGTTGATTTCCTCACTGTATAACAGTATACCAGCTGTATCTTGCCCGTACTTAGCTACGGAGCAGAAACCTGGAGACTTACAAAGAGGTTCAGCTTAAACTGAGGACGACGCAGCGAACAATGGAAAGAAAAATGGTAGGTGTAACCTTGAGAGACAAGAACAGAGCAGAGTGGATTAGGGAACAACGGGGGGTAAGGATATCATAGTTAAATCAAAAAGAGGAAATGGACATGGGCCGGGCATGAAGCGCGTAGACAGGATAACCGCTGGTCGTTAAGGGTAACTAACTGGATTCCCAGAGAAGGAAAGCGGGTTAGGGGGAGACAGAAGGTTAGGTGGGCAGATGAGATTAAGAAGTTTGCGGGTATAAATTGGCAGCAACAAGCACAGGACCGAGTAACTGGCGGAACATGGAAGAGGCCTTGTCCAGCAGTGGACGTAATGAGGTTAATTATTATTATTATTATTATTATTATTATTATTATTATTATTATTATTATATTATTATATTATTATTATTATTATTATTATTATTATTATTATTATTATTATTAAGCAACCTTTCTGTATTTCGGGGAGAATTCAATCACAGTGATTTCAGAATTTTGGCAAGTGGTATACTATCATCATTAAACGAAAGAAACTGTTTCTAATGCCCCAATCTCTAAGGCAATGAAGCCTAAACAGAGAAAGCAAAGATTTCCCACGTTAATACGATTCGCTCATCACTTCTACCACGCAATATCTCTTCGCACCAATTTCCCATCGAAGGACTGTGAAAAGGCTGAGACGACGAAGAGCTCGCTAGTCCGGCCTTGTGCACCTCAATATGTCGTCGGCATTTATTCGCAGGTAAAGAGAACTGTTTAGCGTGCCGATAAATTTGCTCTTGCTGAAGTCCTCCTTTACACTCAGCACTTCAATTTAACGACAGTCACGACAGACACTATATGAAGCTATATGAGCTGAAACTGTTCGAAGAGACATCCTCCGAAGAACAACAAAATGGAAAGAAAAAAAACGCACCGCGTTTTTCCGACTGCCTTACAAGTTGCCCGACAATTTCTCAAATACACTTGACTGGTTCTCGTAAAGGTGTTTTCTTTTTTTTAATAAAAAATGAAACATAAGCACGCATATAGCAAGTGCACGCCTATCTCGGGATCCGTGTTCACACAATAATACTTTCTTTAAAAAAACTGATTTTCATACAGAAACAATACGTTTTTAACAAAACAATGAATGTGTAAAATATTCGCAAAAATTTTAACCTTTCGAAAACCATAACATAAAAAACACAAATATTTTAACAATGTCTCTTTTTTGTTTTGTTAGCCGGTTATCCTTTCTACATAAGATTACTTTTTACGAAACTCGAGCTTCAGAACCACATCTTTTGTAAAATGCGTCCCATTTCGTGTCTAGTGCTGTACGATAGCTCATTTGTAATTCTGTTGGACGCACTTCTACTAATTCGTGCCGAACACATCATCAGGATGTTATCGCGTTCCTACATTAATCGCCAACCATTCTTATATATATATATATATATATATATATATATATATATATATATATATATATATATATATATATATATATATATATATAGCCGGACTAGCGAGCTCTTCGTCGTCTCAGCCGACGAAGAGCTATATGTATCGGAACATCGGAAGTCTTCGAGATTGGACAAGTTTTGAATTTCCACTAACTTCTGCAGTGTCACAAGGACAACGAGAGCCCGGCAATAACATAAGACAATATGGTTTCCATTGGTCAGCTGACAAACTTTTGAGTCTTTTTCGTCTAGCTGAAATTTTCCAGAGTCGTTGCATGCCAACACTATGATATGATTATGGGTGACGCCGTAGTGAGGGACTCCGGACACTTTGACCACCTAGGTTTTATTAGCGTGCACTGAATCTACATCCAGCGAAACGCTGGTAATGTGCCCGCGTTTTTAGGGTCAGCAGTCATTTTTTCTACGTTCACACGCATGTCTCTCCCTACCCTTTCACACAACAGGGTGGCGAGATATGTCACATGACAAGCGATCTTACGATATTTCTGAGCTCGCGGTTGCAAAAACCGAAAATATCTCGCCCCCGACTGCCTCTACATATGACACACTTCTCATGTGTCTTTTTCTTTCATCCATCTTCAAAGTCAAGCCCTGCAAAGCACTAACAAATAGCTAACTTGAGGTTTACAGAAATCACTTTATCTTGATCTTTTCTCTATGAATTCTTGCTAAGTGTATAGGTTATATATACCAACCCGCCAATGAATCACAGAGAACTCGAAATATAGTTAATTAATCATACTAAAAAATGCCACATTTTCTTCGCGGTATGAAGAACTAAGTATTAACAGCCTGCTGCAGTAGCGCGGCTGATTCCTCATACTCGTTACCACCACACAGGCCAAATTTCATACCTCACTCTGCGCTAGCATCAAAGCTCGATGCTCTTGTTTTTTTTTTCATGACTGTCTCCGTCTTTCGGACAGATCGGACATGACCCTACCAACAATGGTTCGCCTTCACACTGCGCATAAGCTTCGCTGCACAGACTCAGTGCACTGCGGTGAAGAGCAGCTCTTCATCACATTCGCCATGGCGCGCAGCACAACGGCCCCGAGCGCTCTCGCCAGCGTCAACACGCGTCAGGTCATCCTGTCTCCGAGCTGATCCCAACGCTGGACGCCGCCATCGCCTCTTGCTCCGGCGTCAGCGTAAACTCTTTTCGAGCCGACAATTACCTTTCCGACAGCTATGCACATTAAGAACGATGACGTCGCTTCTTTGGCCTCGTTGAAATTCACGCGTCTCGCCCAAGCGGCGATCGATGCAGGCTGTGCAGTGTATTGGAGGCGTAGCAATGAAGGCACGGCGACAACGGCGGCGGCCGAGCTTGACCGAACGGGCCCGACTCGGCAGTAATAATGGCGCTGAGCAGCAGACGACGCCCCCGCGACTGCATGCAGCGGCGCGCGCGGCTCGCGGGGCGAGAAAGAAAAGAGAAGGCGGCCCGACGCGTTCGCTTTATGTTGCCGCGGCTTTCTTTTTTCAAAGGGCTGCTCTCTTTGACTACTTACTTGGGGAAGGCTGCTTGTCCATCATGGCGGCGCGCCGCCCTGCGCGCGCGCTCCCGCCGAGCTCCGATGTGGCGCCCCCGGACGGCGGGATCACAACACGCGCGGCGCAGGGCGGCGCGCGAACGAAAATCGTCTCGCCGCTGCAAAACTCGCGCGCAATTGAAGCCGCGTTGCTGCCGAGGCGTCAAATTAGGGAACCCTCCGGTAGCTGCGCCGCGGCGCGAGCTTGCGGACTGACCGTGAGCTATCGGCGTTGGGCAATAACTGCCACTAGTGGCGCTGTGGCCTTAGATGGGCGCTGCCCGCAAGGTCAATGGCGATCCTAGAACATCTCCGTGTTGTCACCCCTCTGAGCTGGCCATTCTGCACTGCGGATGACACTCAGAGGTGCCTCTTAAAAAAATCACGAATTCAACGTTCATGACTTTACAGTGCGAAAGACTGTTGACACCTATACCCATGTTAGACAGCTAACCCGCAAGGATGTAATACTACGGGTGACTGAACTTGTGCGTTTGGTTCGCTTCGTCATCGAGCGTCGTTGGCTTATTCAACAAACCGTGTAGGTTGACAGACGCAGTTCTGCACCACTTAAATAAGGAGCTCGCTTTAGTCTGCTTCAGAAAACAGTCACCTTAATGTCCGCAGAGGCGAGCCAAACTGTATTGATCGCTGTGCATTTAAATAGAGTCCATTATGGAGGCAGCGCTGAATTAACTATGCGGATCAGGATTACGCAGCCCCGGACTTCTCTTGCAGGTATGCGTTTACGCAAAACTTAAGGCGCCACTAGGTACGAGTAAACTGGCTGCCTATGTTGGCGAATGGCAGAAGTGAAAGTATCAAACGGACGCATATTAGCTCAAACTAAGGAGAAAAACAAAACTTTAGAAAAAAAAGCAGAAGGAAGCAGGAAGGATGGGCGCTAGGTACTTGCTGCTTCCTCCCCCTTTTTTATCAAGTCTTTGTTGTCTAGTTCGGACTAATATGCATCTCTTTGGCTTCAACCAGCTAACCCAGCAACGAGTTTCACTCAATAAAAGACTCTTTATGAAGTTCGTTAGGGCGCATGCACACGTCAGGAAGGCGTTTGGGATTTCGCAAACGAACACAAGAAATGTGTGAAAGAAATGGCTCCTGATGTGCCCTCAAGTTCCAGATCCCTTTAGTCTAAATGTATGGCCCTATGGCACAATACTGCAGAAGCCAATGGACAGTTAGCAATACATGGCATCGATACTACACTAGTCCCTATTGCTAGTAAGGACTCACCACAGGTGACCTTCATGACAAACCAACTTACGGCTTTTCCTTGTCTCCACATTTTGCAGAAACCGTCTAAGTTATACACACGATTTACAGAAAGCATAGCTATACTATATCGGTCTGGCATTACTGACTACGTTTCCTATTATTTACCTTCTAGAGAAGAGAACAACAAATTTGTGCGCTTTAGAAAATGCCACTTTGTTCCGCGAAAATATATTTAATCAGTCAAGCGAATATCAATCGTTGATTGAAGATTGTTGTGAGGGTGAGATAACTACAAATTTTACCAAGCACATAAAGACAAACAAATGTTAGGCACTCGATATACGTGAACCGTTATTTTTAAACCAGTAGTCCTGATCAAGTTAGTGTCGCAATATAACTAAATCCGCTACAGCGACAGGATGAGTTGGTCATTTTGTTCAAGATCGTGATTCCGTTACAAAACAAAGTAATAATATTAAAAGTTAAATAATAAAACTTCCAGCCAATTTTATGAAGCTACGTGTCATGGCTGTACGTATTGCATTATCTTCTGCCTAAAAATGTGACATTCCGTCCCATATTGCACTGTGAACTGGTGATAGAAAGTTCATACCATGTTCAATTCACAATTGAAATGTCAGTCGCCACACGTGCGGCTACCGTTGTATATGAATCATGAAAAACGACGCCTAAAAACACTTCACCACTATGCACCAAAAGAAAAGGAGAAACCAACACACGTGGGTGGACAATAGAGTAAAGCAAATTATTTAATATTATATAGTATATCTAAACAAGAACAACAAGCGATATTGTAGAAATTATTTTTATACTAAATATTACTATGAAGCGTGGAGTTCGAGTCTTACACTTTCATTGAGCAGCTGGTTAGAAGCGAGATAGCGAAGTCCTCGTTTCATAAACTTCGTTTCACCGTTTAATATCAGTGTCAAACAGGAGCCCTTCGAGTACATTTGAATATTATTAAGATTGTGCTTTACTGCTTCTTCCGGTCAAATCTAGTGATAACGTACCTACTACTCCCATTAACTAATTCACTTCGCTCTCTTTTATCTTTTCTTCGGTACCAGTCAGGCTACTTGGTTACTATTGACTTCTGCATTTGTTTTTCGCTGTCTTTGAAAGCCCTATGAACCGAGTAGCATACAGGCAGTAACATGTGTGCGTAAATAAAAAAATAATAATTAAAATTGTCGATGTCTGATCAGAAAGTTTTGCCCCTTCCTGCTGTGCATCTGATTTAACCTCGTCTTCCAGACCAGACAAGACTTGCCATTGGCGAATTCAGTTTCTCATCTTCGTTCTCAAACCCAGTTCTCTCAGTATAAAACTGAAACAGCACTTTGTACTTTTTTTTCGACAGTGCAGTGCTTTTGTTGTTTTTTTTTTTGCTTTCTCGGAAATCGTGTTCGTAGAGGTTGGCTTAGATATACAGACTTAAGTTTTACCTTCCTTACAAATTGAAGACGTCTATAAAGGGCCACACTGGAGTTTTAACGTTTCTCGGCAAAGGCAGGAAGCAGCTCGGTATGCCCGGATGAAGAAAAATTGCTTTTCTTTTTTCGCTAGGCAAAACCGGGTAGTCCAACATAGACACCCACACTTTCTACCGACGTTGGCCATCAGCTTAATTGGCACCGGTGTCCAGCCTCTGCCCCTGAGGCACCAATCAGTAGGAAGAGCCCTTTGATGAATAATAACCGAAGCGGAACGGGTCGCTTCGAGCCACCACCGTAAGCTCGGCCGTGCGCGAACCCGGTTCGCCATTGACGCTACCACCAAGAATTGCGGCTACACATACGAGACTCAGTGCGGTACGTACGCTGTGCCACAAGGAAAATTCCTCGGTTTGATAATGTAATCGTGTGAGATTTACACCCCAAAACCACGCCATGACAACCAGGGAACCCGTAGGGGAGGGCTTCGGAAATTCAGCCATCTGGTGTCCTTTATAGGGCTGCCGAATCTAGGTACACGCGCCCTTAGCCATTTTTCTCCATCGAAATGCGGCCCGCAACACCGGTATTCAAATCCAGCGCTCTTGGCGTTAGCACTCGAGCAGCGTAACCTCTAGACTACCTTGGCGGGTAATTTCATAGTTCGAGAGAACATGTAAAAATACGAGAGAAAGATTTTGTCGCGCACCCCACTTCGGAAAATTCGTGGATGCCCACAGCGGTCACGACGCTCTTTTATGCCTAATGCGAGGTCACGAGTTCGATTCCCGGCATTTACGTGGATGGTTGAATAATGAAGAACGCATGAGTGCTTAGATTTTGGTGTATTTTGAAGAACGCCGGTGGAAAAAAAAAAAACGAGCTCGGAGTCCTTCGGTAAACGTTTTTCATATATATAGTCGACCGCGTCGCGTCGGTACGTTGAAGTTCATGATTAACTGCTTGATTTTTTTAAAGCTCCTTGGATGAAAGCTAATTATCTTAAATAACTTTTTGAAGTTAGTAGACGGTGCGATTTTAAATTTTTAGCTAAGAAAGCAAAAGTGACATAAATTTTATCCGTATTTTTTCCCCTTTGTGCGGTCACCAGTTCAATGATGCTATTGAACTTTAGAGATAGCGCTAGTATAGGCTTATCAACAATTTTTTGCCAGAACACACAATCAACTACAACATCGCTTGCAATAAGTGAAATTTGTAAGAATTCGTACATGCACAAGCAGAACAAAATATAGGGACACAAGAAGGAGCAGACGAGCGATTAATTAAGTGCCTTGCTTTTCCCTTCTGTGTGCCCATACTTTGCGCTGCTTGTCCATGTATGGGTGCCCAATCTATGTTTAAATGGTGAATACATCTTGCACAAAAGCACCGGCTGTCTCACAGTTTATGACACTCGAGCACTGTACTCGCTGTAAAGCTACACCTCCTAACCATGCACTGCTTCAAACAGCGCTGCATTTGAATACGAGGGCGCCTAGTTTGGTTTGTAGTGAAGCATGGGTCGTGAGATATGTATAGATGAAGTCATAGGCTGTACCTCTACGGTTGTGTCTCTCGGTAGGCCTGGTTAGGCCAGCATCACGTTTCGCAAAATGTCATCGGGCATCTGCTCCGAAGGGTAAGGTAACGGAAATGAACACTGGTCAAAATATCACGCCGCATTACGTCAGAGACACATCGACATTATTAAGGTGATGGGTAGAATTGCATCGCAACGCCGACATGTGGACACGTATACATAGCTGATCAATTTCTGAATTTGAATTTGGTAGTTGCTTTCTCGAAAAGAATCGCCAATCACGCCTGAGTCTGCGACTTGCCCAAAGATGAATGAGAGCACGTTTTGTCTCGTGAGGGCACATTTCACAGAAACATTCTGAAAAAGATGAAGGAAAACTCTGCCCCGACGTACAATAGGCGTCAAAAGCAGTTTCATGGAACAGATTATTATCTTGCAATTAAATTCGACAGCAAATGAGATTAGAGTCTTCCTTTAAATACGGACAGGCGTAGGTAAAGCAGAGCATTTATTACAATTAAAACTGCCAAGCAACGCAGTATCTTTCTGATAAATAAATAAATAAATAGTATGAGGGGGGGGGGTAACGTCCTAAAGCTACTACATTATTATCCGAGACGCCATAGTGGAGGGCTTCGGAAATTTCTACCACCTGGGGTTCTTTAACGTGCACCCAAATATGAGCACACAGTCCTACAGCATTTTCGCCTCCATCGAAAATGCAGCCGCCGCAGCTGAGATTCTATCCCGCGACCTGCACGAACAAATAAATAAATAAAAATTATGCCTGAACATCCATGTTACATTGCATCAAGACAAACAATTTTGAGACCTCACGATGCATTTGAAAGAAGTGCTTCTGGTGAAAGAAGCTCGTTAAAGAAAGAAAGGGGAAACAATGAAGCGAACAAAAAGGTGTGCGTGAATTCGTGAAATAATCAGCAAATGTTTAACTATAATGCAACAATGAATATTAACAATCGTTGGGGTTATAGTTCTCAAAGCCACGATATCATTATGAAAGGCAACGTAGTGGAGTGCCCCAAAAATTTTGACCCTAGCTAGTGGGCCTCGAGCACTCTTCTGCCTCCGTCAAAAATGCGGCCGCAATTTCATCCCGTGACGTGCAGGTCAGCAGTCGAACACTATATAGCCGCTAAACGACAGCACCGGATATACAATGCGACAATTTTATTAAAGCTACTTGTAACGTGGTTTGGGAATATGTGACAACTCTTCGGTATACGAGCAGTAGTGTCAGTGTTTGAATCCGAGCGAGATTCTTACTAGCCTGACTGCATAGGTCGACGAAGAAAGAAAGAAAGAAAGAAAGAAAGAAAGAAAGAAAGAAAGAAAGAAAGAAAGAAAGAAAGAAAGAAAGAAAGAAAGAAAGAAAGAAAGAAAGAAAGAGGACTCGTGCTCAAGTAAATTTCTTCAACCGGACTCACTCAGACTTAGAATAAAGGCTCGATCAGAGAGTGAGTGAGTCCAAGTGAGTCGGCGCATGGATGAGTTCAACGACCTATGCTGATAAGTGACTGCTCAAGTCGCAAGAAGACTATGCGAATGTATTAGATTCGCACTAGCCGTGCGCGCGTTTGCGTCCCCCAAAGAGTTCAGCAGCGTAATTTTATGACTGTAACATGTATCAAACTCCCCTAGTATGGCACGAAGCATCGCGTATGACGTCATCGCTTTTGACTCTGCAGTGAAGCAACACAGCTATAAGTCACTGGGCCCCCAGAGACATGGGTTAACCACAGACACTGGCAAAATAAGTCACACTTATGCAACACCACTCAGAAACCTCAAGGAATTTTGGCATTGATATGACGTATCACATGACGTTTATGTTCAAGTGACGTGGCAGATCACGTGAGTCTCTCGCACGTGACAGCAACCGCAAGACGATAGTTATAGCGCGACAACAAAACGACGACACAGAGACAAGAAGGACACGAAGGACACGTGTCTCTGTGTCGTCGTTTTGTTCTCGCGCTATAACTATCGTCATGCCATACCAACTAGCCCAAGCTGCCGCACTTCTAAGCAACCGCAAGTTTCACTGATGCTCTCTTTAGGGTACAGAAAGACGCTAGTCGGGTCAGTGAGCAAACTATTCATGGGGACCCTTATGCGTTTGCCTAAGACGACTCGAAGGTGAAAACCCTATTCTTCTTGTAATCTAAGCTGACGTAATAATCGCTTGCGAAAGCTCTGTACACCTGAGGGGGCTTTGCACTGAATCCAGGATCGCAACAAACATTGCAATTACCGCACCTTACCTGGTTTTGTATTGCCTACGGTATCGGCACATCTGTGACCAAGAGATGATGTCATGGTGACGTCGCTATGATGTCACAGATTTTGGTATCTGTGATACTATCATGTCGATATATTAAGACGTCATAGCGTGATTTTTTTCTTTTTTTGCATCATCCGTGCTGACGCCGTTGATGCCGTCACCGTTGGCTTTTGAGGAAGCATCTAAGACTTTCGTTTTGAAACTCACCTGAGGCGCTCCACCGCTGGAACCCGTGCGGCGTCTCTGCCGGGCTGCCGGGTTTAGTCGCCAGCAGGCTCCGAGGGTAGAGCGGCGTCGGGGGCTCTGCAGACGCCGCTCGCAGCGAGGAGGTCACGTCGCATCTTTCGGCCTCACGATGAGAAAATGCTTCAAAACAGATTGCAACACCCACAAAGGTTACATTCACGCAGCTGAGACGACAAACTCTTTAGATCTCGGGTTTCATGTGCCAAAACTTCACCACTGTCATGAGACGCGCCATATTGGCACAACAAGGTAGCTGACAAGCTAGTTGGTTGTGCATACTTAGGGTTAACAGTGCGTAAATAACACACGGAGGGCAGAAAAAAAATGATATAAGCACTGAATTCGCATTACGTGAATTATTGACAGTGTCCGGGTTATTTTTCTCTACCTGACGTTCTTTGACGACATCTAAGTACGGAAATGTCTTTGCGTTTCGCCCCCACCGAAGTGTGAACGCCGAGACCCGAAAATCAAACCCACATCCTAGAGGTTCGCTGGCCTACGCTATAGCCGCTAAGATATCATGGCTGGTAAAACAGGGAACTCAAACAACCTTAAAAAAAATGTCTACCGTTTGTTCTTTTGCACACGCCTTGTATATCACTTCAGCATGCTGAGCGATGTCCGTTAACTTCGTGTTCTTTTCTATAACTTGCTCACTTAAGGATATCACAGTCGTGTTTTCTATATTGCGTGAAATGAGTGAACATTCTATTGCATAGTAAAGAACAGTGAGAGGCCAACCTACAAAAACAGTTAAGTATGCGTTAGTCTTTTCACCTGAGGCAGCAGTTGTCTGAAACGTATCACGATCTCAGCTTCCATTAAAAGGCAACATTGTGAAGCGAAAAACAGCCAAGTGACGATTGGACAACTAAGCCACCGAAGAGGTACGACAGACGCTGCTGAAAGTACTTTTTTACAATTCTTCGTCGACAGCGCTTGCCCACCAGAAACAATTGCGCCTGTAAAGGGTGCCGCAACAGTGAACGTACTGCACAACGGCAAAGCACTCTTTACACTCGCTTCGTTTTAGTGGTTTTTTTTTAACGCGACAGCGTTAAAAAGTTCGTTTCGCAGAAATTCCGGCATATATATATATGTCGGTATAGGGATTGAACCCGGGTCATTTTCGTGGTAAGCGGGTGCTCCAGCACAAAGCAACGCCTTTTCTTGTAAATACGCTGAATATAACTTCATCTGTTTAAAATACAGTGAAAGTAACTTTCAGGCTTCACAAACACACGCGTCCTGTATACATGCTTTACAATACAACATGAAACATTGCCGTAATAATGCGTGGTACAAGCGTACACCGCCGTCGTGCGTTAGAAGATGGGATAATAATAATGACTTCATATTTTCAAACCAGTCACCTACTATACAAAAGCACACACGCTACTGCCCCCTTAAAGACACGCAGTGAGTGCATAGCAAGTTCGAAAAGAGTTCACACACTGAGTGTTTCAAGTACGCACTAAGAACAGAATATCGCTATCACGTGCATCTCCTAAAAGCGAAGCTTAAGGGTTCTCCTTTTTTTTCTTTTAATTATCGGGTACAAAATTAAAGTAACGTAAATGAATGGTAATGTGTTTTAGTGTAAGTAACATTACAAAAGCAGCCCTTACATGCTTACTGTAGTGAAAACTCTTTGTCGAAAATTACAAAGGGTTGATTGATTGATTGATTTGTGGGGTTTAACGTCCCAAAACCACCATATGATTATGAGAGACGCCGTAGTGGAGGGCTCCGGAAATTTCGACCACCTGGGTTTCTTTAACGTGCGCCCAAATCTGAGCACACGGGCCTACAACATTTCCGCCTCCACCGGAAATGCAGCCGCCGCAGCCGGGAATCGAACCCGCGACCTGCGGGTCAGCAGCCGAGTAGCTTAGCCACTAGACCACCGCGGCGGGGCAAATTACGAAGGGTATTATGCGTCAGGTAACAGATAAATCAAGACCACGCAGTGGGCTAGTTGTATTGGATTAAAATTTTATAGAGGCTAAGGGTGAAATTAAAAGAAAGTATTGTCGTGATTTTCAACCCTTAAATGTAAATAACGCTACAGTAAGTGCACCTCGCCGCGCTGGCCTTTCTCCGATGGAAGGCTGTGAAAATGGTAGCAATACCGAGTGTTATCTACTGGCTGTTGATCCACTGATTGTTTTTTTTTGCCTGACCTCACGAAAACATTACAACAAACTCTTACAATGTGTCTTTTACTATTGTCTTGTGCGGTGCCCAAAAATTTATCAAAATTCTCTGCTTCACCGGTCACAACTCCTCGACAGTGGGTTCGGTCCTAACCATCGGCAATAAAATGTTTTTTTTTTATTTTCGCCCAAGTGCATTGCGCAGTATATTGTCAATTTCGCTGCAATAGAGCACAAATAACACCCGATATGTTTCCATTTGTTCCAGTACCAGTTGCCTTAATGCAGTTGCTTCAACCAACGCGCGCCTGTTGATTTCACATGTTCTTTCATTCATTTCATACCACTTGGAAAATTCAGAAACGCACAACTTCTGTTCGTTCATATCCGCATTTAAAAAAAAATGAAAATGGGTGGAAAGAGTAGCTAGGTTACAAGGGTAAGTTACAAGAGTGACTCTAGAAGGTTAACTACAAAGGTAGGTGCATCAGAACGGACCATAAATCCGAAAACAGGCAGAGAGAGAGAGAGAGAGAGAGACAGAGAGAAAAAGAGAAATAAATAAAAGGAAGAGACAGGGAGGTTAACCTAGACGAACTGGTTTGCTACCCTGTATGGGGGTGGGGAAAAGGGTCGGAAAGAGAATAGATATAGAGAGATATAAAATAAATTAGAAAAAAAAACCCACATGCACACACATTCAGGGAGTTCCGATCACAGTCGTTTGGACAGTCCGGTTGAACGCAAGAAGCGCAGGAGCACCTTCACAGCCTTTTTTTGCGACATAAAGTGCTGTCGGCAGCGCAGGATTCTTTCTTCCGAAAACAGGCAGAATATACGATGACGTGGAGGTGCTGGGCATGACACAGTTTACGCTTGCTCAGCCGTCAGCCGAAAGAACCATCCAGGTTGCCGCGGTCTCATCGGCCATGCGTTTTGAGAAAATTGTTCACTGATTTTATTTAAGCTACCACCTTCTTCAATTTGTATTTTCTTAAATGTTTCTGTGGTATAGTGTTCACTCTGTCCAGGCCTTGTTTAACTTTTCTTTTAGTAACCGTATAAACTCAAGCTATCATTAAACTAGTCTGAATATGTATATTACATATTCATTCTATCTTTATCGTTACACATGACATACCTCATTCCTTTTCCCTTTTCCCTGCACCAAAGATGCTGGCTAGCAAATTGTATACAAGGCAAGCTCTTTCGCCTATGAAAATAAATAAACTTTGTCCTCTCCTCCTAATTAGTTCCTCACATGCAGCAAGCGGAAGTGCAGCTACGAAGAGCGTAGATCTACCAATGCCAGCAGCGATGGTTGCCGGTGAATTACTGCCCGATGCGCTGTCAGTGCTAAAATGAAATGCACTGGAGTCCTAAAAATAAATGTATTGCGAAAGTTTTTTTTTTTAAACAGAATATCGGATAAAAAAAAGTTCGCCGGAATAAGACTCGGAGAAAGAAGAAAGTGGATGTCACTTAAATTGGAGAATACTGCAATCTACAACAGCAGAACTAAGTGGTAAAAGCATGTAAGAAACAAGAAGCATACCCTTTTGCAATGGCGGGCTTCCATGATGCTCAGATCCATTGATTTTGGTCTGTAAAAAAGAAAACGAAACTTCAAAAACAGTATTCACCGCAGAGTTATGCTAAACAACAGTGCGGAGGTGCATATAGGCGCAAACAGTGAGTGTTTTCACCAGGCAATTCCCACAGCAAGATGACCCTTTTAGAATGGGAAGCGAATTAGCGACTCAAATGGAATATTGGCGCATTCAGAAATATCTAATCTGTGTTATCACGCGAATTCCCGGCTGTACTGCTGAGAAGATAGTCTCTACTTATTTGTCATTTTATTCGCCTCATCCTTCCACCATCCATATTTTCTTGCGGGTCACTCTTGACCTGTCACGTGCACCAGCATTAACAATACGTACAAATTGGCCATTCTTAATTTAAGTTATGCTTTTCGTGCCACGATGCGGATTTTCTAATGTAAGGTAAGGCAACTTAGACGCACACTTAAGTAGCCTTGCCACCTACGCACTGTTAGAGCGTACATGTTCTTAGAGCTTTGCTTTCCGGCAGCATATTGAAATGAAACTTCACTGTAATTTTATTACCAATAACAATAACATTGCCCCGCCGCGGTGGTCTATAGTGGCTATAAGGTACTCAGATGCTGACCCGCAGGTCGCAGGATCAAATCCCGGGGCTGCGGTGGCTGCAATTTCGATGGAGGCGAAAATGATGTAGGCCCGTGTGCTCAGATTTGGGTGAACGTTAAAGAACCTCAGGTGGTGGAAATTTCCGGAGCCCTCCACTACGGTGTCTCTCATAGTCATATGGTGGGTTTGGGACGTTAAACCCCACATATCAATCAATTAACAATAACATTGTGCCCCGAGATACCGGTAAATGCAACACTATCCATGTTCAGCTCAAGAACATGTCGCAAGACAAGTAGAACACTGAAGACAAGACGAGGAGAAAGTAATTGCTTCAAAAAGCATCAAGAAAGAAAAACAAGGCCAGCTTTTGCTGTCTAGGCTGCATAGATAAGGGCTCATGTTTGCAACATTCTATTGATGCTCTAGCATATTTCCTTCCCTTATCTCTCTCTTTCTCTCATATGTCTATTACCCTTTCCCAATCTTCTCATGTAAGGTAGCCAGCCAGAAGCCTTTTTGTTTAATCGCGCTGCCACTTTGTTTGCTTCCTTTCTTGGAAATACTTATGGTATTTTTTTGTAGTTTTGCTTATCACATGAAGTTGCGTTATTTTACTGCTTCTTGCTTTTCAATAGCTTTGTCAAGTGACTACCGTTGTAAAGAAACTCATTTCTTATGTGTTTTCACAAAAATACAATTCATGTACACTTACATACTTCATCTTCTTGTACGCTGCCTATAGCGCTGCCATAAAGGGTTTTGAGGCGCTCTCAAGTTGTTTGCAACAGGTTTTCCCCTGAAGGACCCCCAATGAATTGTGAAAAAAACTGTTGGATATAAATAGTTTTAATTAGTTATTTATTTATTTATTTGTATGATGTCTAATGCAGATAGACCGGCACTTCTGTCATACTTTTTTTCACATCAAAACGTTATGCTGAATGCAGCAAATAAGAAGAACTTGCAGGTTTGGGCATTCATCATCAAAGACACCGCGGAGGCAGAACGCCACATGTGCAAGCGCTATCAACGGCTGCTGGGGCAGCCCTCGAATTAAGCGCGGTGCGAGGAGAAAGGACGTGTGTGTCATCTCGGCTCGCATTCAGTGTGGAACAAGCCCGCAGTTCTTAGCAGCAGTCGGCCGTCGCGACGTAAAGAACACCTGGCGTGCCCGGCAGGGCAGATAACAGCCGAAAGAAACACAAACTTTAAAAGCATTCAGTCTTAAACCCACCTTCCCGCCATTCCAGCACCACAACAAAACAGAAAAACTACATTACTCGTAGTTTGTACGTTAGCCTGCCGTGCTTCATGGTATTTTTCTTTCTCGTTGATTTCTTTGGATGCCCCCAACACCCCTCCGATAGATCTCGAGGCTGTATTGTTGTACCGCTCTCTTGCCACTTGGGGGAGAGGAGGAAGGGGGCTGAGTCTAAATGAAACGTGCGGTAAAACAAGCGACCGCTGAGTCAGCGATGCACCCGGGGTAGGAAAAAAAAGGGGGTTCGCTGAGTTAAGAAGACGAAGAAGCGCTGTAAGAAAAACTACAGCCAGGAGGGTGAACCCCCTTGTTCCCCCAAAGTACAGTGTGGCATAAAAAAAAAGGGGGGGGGGGGAGGGGCAGCCCGGTCCCCAGCCTCCCCATGCAGCGTGCGGTGTTAATCTCTTTCTCCCCTTTAATTAAACCCTCCTCTAATGAGCCGCGAGAGAAGGACGAAAATTTGGGCGCCTAGCGATGCGCAGGACACAAACAAGCAAGAACGCAGACCATGCCTGGGGGACCCCACGTCCGCGCATGTGGCGTGGATAAAAAATAATCGAACACTTCACTTCGATAAAACAAAAACAAACGCTACAGAAAATGAAAAAGAAAAGAAGCGACGGCACATCTAAACATGCGGAAGGTAAAATGGGATAGGAATACGCTGGCGCTCCCAGATGAAAGCGTGAACTGCCGGGAAGAGACGAAGCCTGTTAGCTTACTCGTACTTACACGACCTAGCTTCAACCCCCTCCACGTCAGCTCTGCATGCGAGAGGTTTTAGAAGTAGCGAGGGCAGAGGTACAGGAAAAAGCGGACGTAGTTGCGAGTATCGCAGATGCTTCTACCATCGGCCCTTTCACTTGCACAGGCTGCACGAGATGCTGCGTTTTCTCTCGCTTGAGAAGATACGCGAGAATGCCTTCGGGGTCTCCCTGGCACTGCTGGCCACAGCCATGACCGTCGGCAGCATTTTGTCTAGGCGGGTGCAAATCAGTGCTGCATCGTGAGGCGGGGAGGGGGGGGGGGGGGGCATGGCTTACGTAAGGGGCAAGTGCTGGTGAGCTTGAGTCAGGCAAGTGTTCCTTTTGCAAATCGCTGCCGACGCCCATGGTCGCAGCCCCTGCTAAAACTCTGGGTGCCAGACCGTAAGCCTGGATTAAAATGTGTGCACGTATATTGCACCCTCCATTTCGTGTCTGAACTATCTCAACGAGAAATGTTTAGCTTGTAACAACCGCGTTCTTTCTTTTTTTGCTAGTTACGGAGACGCGAAATATTAGGCTAACACAAAAGAAAATATTCATATTGGTTACTTAACAATGAATTCCATCATAATTATTGCACAGCATTTTCTTAACTAAAATTTTGTTTAACGAGTTTTTAAGCACTGTTCATTCGCTCGCTCAGCGTTCAGATTTATTACACATAGTTACTCCTGTACGCTGAACTAAAAAGGAACATCCGTACGTGTACCTTCTTGTGGCATTCTTCAAACAGCCGAGGAATAAAACTGTGCAGATGTGCTTTAAACTAAACATACGCGAGAGCGCTGCGCGTAAGCGTTTCAAGTAATCAATTTTATTTTTAAACCATCGCTTCTCGCTGTAGCTTGGATGCTGGTTTTATATGCAGTCGGACCAACGTCGGAGCGCTCAAACCTGGCGCTCCGTGCCTCTCCCTCTTGCGATTACTCTCGTTGGTTTCCACAGTGTTTCTGAGAGGGAGCCACAGACTCGACAGAAAGCCCAAACCGTGAGCCGAAACGCATCTCGATGTGCCCGTCTGCGCAAGAGCGCGAGAAAGGAAATTACACAGAGCGATTTCATAAGGTTTCGGAAAGTTTTGCAAATTATTTGTAGTAGATTATTTCGCTTCCTGCATAATTAGATGACGTGCGGCTTCCCAGTGATATATCGAGAAAATTGTGCCTTATTTTTCCCGTTCACTTCCTCGCATTAATCTTCAGCTGTTCTGTTCTGTTCCAACTGTTTTGCTGTGGAGAGGTCGAGGTCTATATTATCTTGGCCACTCGCTATCAATAAGTTCTGCAGCAAAAAAATATAATGAATGGTACCCGAAATGAACAATCAGCAAAAAAAACAAAAGAAGAGAAAAACATTGTAACACAAGGGAGCTAGTCGATATAACATGGCTATGCGTAAAACGTTTTTTTTTTCTTTTTTTTTTCATTCGCCCCGCCGCGGTGGTCTAGTGGCTAAGGTACACGGCTGTCGACCCACAGGTCACGGGTTCGAATCCCGGCTGCGGCGGCTGCATTTCCGATGGAGGCGGGAATGTTGTAGGCCCATGTGCTCAGATTTGGGTGCACGTTAAAGAACCCCAGGTGGTCGAAATTTCCGGAGCCCTCCACTACAGCGTCTCTCATAATCATATGGTGGTTTTGGGACGTTAAACCCCACATATCAATCAATTAATTATTTTTTCATTCATTCATTTTTTTTTATTTACAAGGCAAAAATTTTTGTACAATGGTAGGGGCCAAGAAAAAAACTGCTCTGGGCAGCTTGAAAAGCTTTCGGCCTCCGTTCGCTAAGGTGGCAGCACTTGGCGGAGGTGGCAAAAGACGTGCTTAGGTTCAGGAGGACAACAACATTCAGGATGACACAAACCATGATTAACAATTATACAAAAGAAGCAAAAATAAATAAAACAACAAAAATAGAATATAACGTGCAGTACATAAATATAGGCGCGCGAGCCTCCTGTCATGCCTACTGAAAGGGCCATGCAACGCTTTTCCGAATAACCATGGAGTGAATTCACTAAAGGAGCTTATTCCTTCCCAAATTCGCCGCCGCAAAACTTTTTACAATCCGTCCTGTACGAACGAAGTTACAAAGATTTGTCGCATGCTGCAATCCTATTATCTCGTGACACGCGGAAAGAAAATACGTCACGCGTGCCTCATACCTTGAGCAACCCCCCTCCCCCCTTCGAATGCGCGGCTTTTCAGGGCCTCCCGGCCATGGCGGCCCCTACGCCAACCGAGAGCGTCATTCTCAAATCAGCTAATGGGTGATACCTGGACTAAGACGGAGTGCTTCTAGAGATTGTAGCATCATTTGTCGAGAGATGAGAAAGCGATTTTTAGCTGATTTTGAGAATTTATTGTAAATTTCAGGCCGCGTGCTGCGCTGTAATATTTGGCACGCGCGTTCTCGGTAGCCTCGACAACCCATCGACGGCGTTTTCTCGCCATGCTCGAAAATTGTTACAGGGCTCGTTTCGGTGTATTTCTAACGTAATTATTGGTTTTTACAGTCTAGCTTGATTCATATACCTGATGGAAGTACATGAGTGAAAATGATACTGGATATGAATGGCTGATTAACTCACGTGCGCTAAGTTTGAATGACTGTTGCAGCTTTGACAAGCAGTGCTATTCCCAGCAGTGTTTCTAGAATTATTGATTGGCCTTTCACCCATCAACGCATGTAAGCTTGTCCCCAGAGCATGGAGGCGAAAGTGTTGTAGGTCCATGTGCTCACATTTGAGTGCACGTTAAAGAGCCCAAAGTGGTCGAAATTTCTGGAGCCTTCCACTACGGCGTCTCTCGCAATCATATGGTGGGTTTGGGGCGTTAAACCACACATTTCCATCAATCAAACAATGTCCCCAAAGCACAGAAAGCCGTACGAACTATTCCGCAATAGTTCAAGGCGACTGAGCTATAAAACAGTATCAAAGCTGCACCGTGCTTATGAATGGCCTAGACACATGCCCTCTCTGTTTTTTTTCTTTTTTTGTTGTAACATCTGCTTTCACTTAGCGCTTAAGCTGCAGTACTGCTAAGCGTGAGAGACTGGGTTCATTTAGGCCGAGACGAACTGCAAATATATGCGTGTACTTCAATGTAGGTGCACTCGAACTAGTTCCAAGTTGTCTAGAATATAATCATGCAGGAGCTATCTACACTACGGCATGCTTCCAAATCAAGCTGGGGTTCTTGTTCATATAATCCCAAAACTATTTTCCTCCTGTGTCCCATGAGTGGGAAGCTGGTCGAAGTCCGTATATAGTTAACGTCCTTGCCTTTCTTTGTGCTGGCTAACGAAAAATTCAAGCTCTTTATTTTTTTCTGACAATTTTGAAAACGCTTAATATGCCTTCACATGCGGTAAATTTTGTACAATCCGTATCACACTTGCCTGAGTGCGTGGCTGTGAAACCTGTAAGGTATCTACAGCTGCTACCTCGCATTTGATAAAAGTTTCTGTTAATGCTTGAATTACAGCGGAAGGGCCTTGCACGGATATGACTGACTACTTTTGATATCATTACGACATTAATAGTCTGTGCGCATTTTTTTTTTTTTTGCAAAAAGCGGTGGCTCGAGTAGCCGAGTGGCCCCTCCAGACAAATGTGGTTCAAACTGTACACAATCGCTCGAGAATGTATGGTTGAAAACTCGTTCGCCGTTCGCGTTACAGCGACGCCTTTAATTCTGCCGCCCTTGACTCGCTAACTGCACCCTCGGCCATCGGCGCCAGTAAAGAACGCTTGGACGCAGCGCCGCGAAACGGCGCAGAAGACGGCCGTCGCGTGGCCAGCATCAGCGTCCTGCTACCATAGCTCACCGCGAGAGCCCCCCGCTTGGTGCTGGGGTTGAGGACGGCTGAGACAAAGGCGCGCGCAAGTTTTTAACGACTTCTAATGAGATGTGTCACCCGCGGGAGAACGGCGCGTTTGCGACCCACGCGAGCCTCCTGGCATTTTTTGTGCGCCCTCTCGCGTGTTTGCTGCTGCCCGATACTTTTTTATTTCGCTCGCACGCTCAGTGGTCCACGCTCCCCCCAGCCTCTTCTTCTTTCTGTTTCGAATCGGGGCGTACGAGTGTCTTTTCCTTTAGGGGTGCAGCTCGCGCGCTGATCTGCTGTTGCCTTAATGATATCTTGCGCACGTTTTTTCTTGCTCCTTTGTGAGCGATCCGGGAGTTGCGTTGTTCGGATTTGGCCGAGCGCGCTCTGCCAGAACCGTTTGCCCGTGTCGTCATTCTCGATCTGTTCTCGCTCTTCGTGTTCTTTTGCCTCCTATCAGCTGCGTGCAAAGCAAGCTCGCCTCAAACGCGCACGTGCATGTTGGGAGCGCGGCTCTTCTTCCTCCTGGGTCAGCTCCTTCCTTGCGCATCCCCTTCCCTTTTTGAGCAGCCCTTCAATACCTCGGGCCATAAGCCGGGGGTCCGGTTTTTTTGCGGTCGATAGCTGCAGCACATTTGTCAGCCGAGCCGCGCGTCGCTGTAAAAGCGCGCTCGGGTTGGCGCCCCCCGTCCGTGCCACGCCACACTTTTGCTGGGGCTCGAAAAACCGCGAGCAGGCATCTTCCTTCTCGGCGCATGCTCTTACAGAGCCAAGATTCGAAAGACCGCGAGGGAAGCAGGACGTGTACAAACTTCTTTACTAACGGAAACTAGCGGAGGAGAAGTTGTCATTGAGCGCGTTGTGTTTAGGCGAGTGTGTGGCTAAAACTTTCCACCTATATCGTTTGAGCGCTTTCTTCATTCACACTTTGATTTCGCTTCACTTTAACAGCCCGAATGGGAAAGATCAAATATACACTGATCAGTTATACAGCTTGCGTCACTTTTCTCGTCATTTAATAGTTCGTCTATGGGCTTGTTCAATTCGTACTCCTTTATTATTATTATTATTATTATTATTATTATTATTATTATTATTATTATTATTATTATTATTATTATTATTATTGTTGTTGTTGTTGTTGTTGTTGTTGTTGTTTATTTCACGCGTGTTGAAACAACCACGAGGTCTTAGTGCAAACGCACGCAAAAGTAAAACAATAAATATAAACAATACAATACAGCCTTCAGAAAAAGAAATCAAATACAAAGAGTGAATTAAAACACACGTAAAAAAAGAAATCAGCGCAAAATAGGAAGAACAAAAAGACAAGACGAGAATCTTGGAGTGAAAAATAAAATGTAATATACGCAAATATGCAGAAACCTTCCTGAAAGACGGAAAAGGGAAGAATCTGTACATTGTGAAAAAAAACTACGTTAAGACAGCACAGAGCTGAGATAAAAAAGCAATGACAGTGGACAGCGAAAATCATCGAGATCATGAAAATTAACATTATATAGACTTGATAGTCTGTGTACAGTAAAGCGTTGAAAGAAGTTGGCGGGTACATGGAATGGTCGATTCTCTCCAGTTAACTTACGCAGAATCCGAAAATTTACACAACTGAGAAGTAAGGGGCAGGTTATCCTACAATGAACTAGTTAGTAGAGAAATAACTCGTCAGCGTGATTTCATCGGCAGTGAAGTGATGGCAATGAGAATAATCTGGCAGCGTTCGAACGAGATCCAAGGATATTCCTAACAAAACAATGCTTGTAAATGCTTATGATTTTTTCATCTGAACTCGCTCAATGACGCCACTGCCAGATGTAGCAGTGTCATTTCAGATCACAGATGCATATTCAAGTTGAGGAAGACATATTGCAGTGTACAATTTGTAAAAGGCTGTAGGAGGACTGAATTCTCGAGGGATTCTGCAAACAGAGCCGAGAGAACGAAGGCCTCGCGTGGCAGCACATTTACTGTGAGCAGAAAAATTAAGCATGCTATCGAAAAGAATGCCAAGATCACTGAATTCTTAAACCTTACATGACAGCGCGGTATTGACAGAGTACCGTAATGACACGATGGATGTTTTGTGAAACATACTCACGAACTTGGAGTTTGAGGTATTGAGGGAAAGGTTATTGTTGTCATACCATTCGAAGAAACAACACGTATCTAACTGCAGCAAGCGACAGTCGTTAACCGAATAAATTTTCTTGAATACTTTGATGTAATCAGCATAGAGGAAAGAAGAATAACGAATAGCAAAAAAACATCAGTAACAAATAATAATAATAATAATAATAATAATAATAATAATAATAATAATAATAATAATAATAATAATAATAATAATAATAATAATAATAATAATAATAATAATAATAATAATAATAATAATAATAATAATAATAATAATAATATGTGTTTTTACGTTCCGAACCCACGCTATACGCTACATGATTATAAGGCGTGCCTTAGTGCTCGGCAAATTTCTTAAATCGCACTTTCTTTAAACTGCACTGACATCCCACGGTCACACGGACCTTTAGCATTACTTTCGCCTCCATCGAAATATGACTGCCGCGCCAAGGGTCCGACCTTCGGGTCGGCATCCACTACACCACCAGGGCGCATGGATTGAGGCATGCGCAACAGTTTGTGTTGTTCCTACACTCCACAAAATACAACTTCAGAGGAAGTCGCCATGTATTACCGAAGTACGACGTCGTGTCGGTGATCATTGTGCACATCACGTAGACCTGACAAGACATGAGAGCCCGTAATGCTCAACGATATAGAACGACAGTTAGTAGAGACTGATGCTAGGTCATGATTATTAGAGGCTTACTGAATATTTCGTTTAAGAAGTGTCCGAATAACCTTATATAAAGCCTGAAATCAGAGCAATGCCGAAACTGTACAGGAGATTGTCCCCGTGAGATTATAATTAAAAAGGATATTTCCAGCTATGTATGATGAATCGATCAAGTTGGCAACGGAGTACATAACAGGAAACCACCCCGGTGGCCTAGCAGTTATCGTTCTCGACTATTGACCCGCAGGTCGCGGGATCGAATCCCATTTGTGGCGGCAGCGTTGTCAAAGGAGCCGGAAGTGCTTGAGGCCAGTGTACTTCAGTTTAAGTGCACGTTAAAGAACCCCAGGTGGTCGATATTTCCAGACCCCTCCATTACGGCGTCTCTCATAATCATATCTTGGTTTTGGGACGTTAAACTCCATCAATGATTACATACGTATAAGACACTGTCATGAGGCGATATACTCAGGCATTAACGAAACCTTAATGGGGGCATTTTGACTAAGCAGAACCTTTTCATGACTGCACTGAGTCTAGCTTCAGGTCAAACTGGAATCGTTTGGACATTTACGAAAAAGGGCGAGAAACTGTGCCTTCGACCATTGAATCTCACGCGCAAACTGTCACGATGAAGGCAAGCTACAATACACGCGCGATGATATAAACGATTGAAGAATCTTGAATCAACTTCATTTTGTTGTAATTTGTGTATTAGTGTTAAGTGAGACCTGCTAAGACTAGCCCCCTTGTTTTATATAGACCTTAGTTCCCGTTTGGTACCTGAAATGACTCTTTGCACTCACCGGAAGACCATATGGTCAAAGATGCGTTGCACGGAATCGATGGGGAGGATGGTATAAAAAATATATCAGTTAATATCAAAAGGATTATCTGCTTAGAAAGTAACCGACTCCTGTACCCAGGAGTTCACACAATATCTAGCTTTCATTACCCAATGGCTTGCGGTGTTGCGGTCCCCAAGCTGCAGGTCGTTCTCAGACGAAAAGAAGCCCCCACTTGTGCATTGCGTGCAATCGGGATGAAAAACGAAACAGAAATCTTTCTGGAAAAAACTGTTGGCCGCAGGGCACGCCTACCGCAAGCGCATAGCGAGTACGGAAACGTCGTTCGAAAGCGGAACCGCCGTTTTCGTCGCTTTCAGGGAAGCGAAGCGTCCTAATCTCGGATACAGCTTCAAAAGCTGGAAGACCGCGCGAGCTGCCTGCTCTGGCGAAGCGAGTCAACGCCGCGAGCGAAGATAGCAGGAAGAAGAAGTCGGACTTGAAAACCGATGCGCGTGGACCTAGGGTGAGAATCGCCGAGACAGGCCGTTTCCGCTGGTTGGTCCACCACGGTTTTAGAGAATCGCCGCGCCACGGCGAAGACCCCGACGCCACTGCGGGTAACTACTGGTCGACCTGCCTTTCACCGGAGTGTGTTTGATAAGGCTCGCCTCGATATTAGAAAGCTATTTCGGTGGCCTCGTGCTGGAGAACCGCTTCTGATAGAAACTGAACTATCACAGAAATGTCGGTTTTTACAAATAATAATAGTTATTATTATGGTTATTAGAGAGACGCTTATAAAAAGAAAAGTGGAAACCATATCGCAATATCTATCTTGTTACCCTGCGCCTGGCCAGAAGAAACTTTTTGAATAAAAATCGGCGAAACCATAATAATCAAATATTGAAGTACGGAGAGAGAGAAAGAGAGGCAGCAAAAGAATAAGTGCACCGACTCTTTTGTTGCGTCGCTATTACTGAAGACAACAAGTGATTCAAAAGTTCAGGTGCTGTGTTTTTCATTTTTCAAATGCGAAGCACCTCTGTCTGTCTGTCTGTCTGTCTGTCTGTCTGTCTGTCTGTCTGTCTGTATGTATGTATGTATGTATGTATGTATGTATGTATGTATGTATGTATGTATGTATGTATGTATGTATGTATGTATGTATGTATGTATGTATGTATGTATGTATGTATGTATGTATGTATGTATGTATGTATGTATGTATGTGTCTGTCTGTCTGTCAATTTATCTATCTACTTAAGTTCTGCGTACCGAACTCAAAACGTGCCGACCACGGTGGTGCCGACAAAGCAGGGGGCGAATGCTTTTCTCCGTATTAGGGCCCTTCGCGAAGCAAAGGGAAAATAGCGTCTTGGGTGAACAGGGAGAAAACGGCGTTTGCCAAGAAGCGCGTCCTCGCAACGCTCGGTGTGTGCAGTGAAAGCGCGCGCGTTTAATCAGCGCCTCGCATTTGTGTGCAAGCGCGTTTACACGGCGCTGACGCGGCCACAATGCGCCACCATTTTTCAGAGCGGTGCCCCCGCTGCGCAATGGATGGGCGCCACGGGAGTGCGCCACGTGTCCGGACCACGCATCGCCGAGGCTTCTTTCTTCGGTCGCCGGTGTAACCTTAAACCGGCATTCATACTTTGCCACCACGCATTAGAGTGCGCAGAAGAAGATCGCTATAGGGAAACGCTGCTGCTGAATACGGCACCTCAATTAAATCATGAAAATAACCTGATGTCTGCTGTCTTTCATTTAGTTAGAGTAATCTCGATTGCGTGAACTTCCAGTTCCGACGATTAAACTTGAATATGCGTTTACTTCCCTTATAGTACGACTGACGAAACGTCAGGAAACACATATAACCACGATAGTGGTGACGACAAGCTCTAGCGCCCTAGCTGTTTGCCGCACTTACGTCCCCTCCTAAGCCCACAGTGTGGTCGCCCCTACATTCAACTTCGTGATGTTACAGTGACTGAGCATTGATGGCCAACGTGGGTTGGGGAATAGAGGCAGCTACAGATGACATTCCGACCGAACATTAAAGTTTAGGAGCTCGTAACCAGCACGAAGAAAACAGAGGCAGTGTAAAGTTATATATTAGGAAGTTAGAGTATAGTTCTGATTTGAACTTCATTACGCTGTCGACGGTGCATCTCACACCGACTGCCCCTTTGTCGTGTGCAGTGAGCGTGCGAACGAGCCGTCTCACTCACCTGCAGTGGAAGACTCCAGGTGGTCGCTGGAGAAGGCTGCAGCTGTTCGTGGTCCCATAAGGGCGCCGGCGGACTGGAGGCAGCCCAACTCACCGGAGGACCACTCTTCTGCAAGTCGAGAACAACAATCATATCTGCAGTCCAGAGCAGTACTCAGATCAATCTATCACGCGAATCAATATTTTCTTCTGCTACTACGGTGCTCGCTTTGAATTACATCGTCTACGGCAGTAAATGCCCCTCCCTCTTCCAACCTTAACAAGTGCAGCCCCCCCCTTTTTTTGATGAACACCTAATAATTGTCCCAATATCAATAAGTCAATCAAGCAAACAAAGTCAGAGGTGTTCTTTCCAATCAGGACAGTCAGTCCACGTATCTGTGGGTGAATTTTCGAATGAGAGTTAGGATGAGAGTTCTGCATACGTTCTTCATTTTTGGAAATCTTTTTTTTTGTTCTTCGGGCACGGGGTAGCCTGTCAACCAGACACTTTCCTGGTAAGCCTATTTTTCGGCCTTTCTGTTTCCTCTGTTGCAGTTTAAGAAAGAAAGAAAAAAATAGATAGATAGATAGATAGATAGATAGACATACAGATAGATAGATAAATAGATAGATGGATAGATAGATAGATGATGATAGATAGATAGATGGTGATAGATAGATAGATGATAGATAGGTAGATAGATAGATAGATAGATAGATAGATAGATAGATAGATAGATGATGATAGATAGATAGGTAGATAGATAGATGATAGATAGATAGATGATAGATAGATAAATAGATAGATAGATAGATAGATAGATAGATAGATAGATGGATAGATAGATAGATAGATAGATAGATAGATAGATAGATAGATAGATAGATAGATAGATAGATAGATAGATAGATAGATAGATAGATAGATAGATAGATAGATAGATAGATAGATAGATAGATAGATAGATAGATGACGCCTCTATAAAATGACGTCTCTCATAAGCATATCACGGTGTTAGGACGTTAAACCTCACCAATTATTAAGAAGTGCCCCGAAATATACTATAATACCTCGTGGCTTCGTGCCACGAACAGGTGGCCGTCTAGTTTCCTTTTCTCATGCTATAACATCCTAGCCAATGTCCATATGTAGGAGTGTACCATGAGAGAATTCACTCACGGAAGAACCGAACGAACTGTGATTGATTTTGTATATAGAGGAAGGCCGCATTTCCGAAGGAGGCGAAAATTCTTGAGGCACATGTACATAGATTTGTAGGTGCACGTTAAAGAACCCCAGGCGGACGAAATTTCCGGATCCCTTCACTACGGCGTCTCTCATGATCATATCTGAGTGTAGGAACAGTAAACCCCGACGCAAATCGTAAGAGCAGTCATGCAAGCGGTACTACAGCAGCAGGTACTGATATAAAGCTTACGGCATAGTTATAGAACAGACTGATCGCGCTTGTAAATAAATTATTAAGGCTTCGTTTTTCTGGTACGTTGCGCTGCACAGGCATTCAAACGCCACTGCCTTCTTTCTGCTTGATTTCGTCGGAGGAGAAAAATGATGTATTTGGCACGGGGTAGACAGGGTGCCAACGACAGAGGCAGGGTATCTATAGTACCCAAAGCTTAAGATCAAGACTGCCAAAGTGAAGAAGACCAGACTGATGTCTCTTCTCCCCCTTTTCGTTCACTTGCAAGCAGACGCCCACATGCGTTCATACGCACTTACTTTCTGCTCTTAATGCTGCAGCTGTGTTCGGCATTTCGCTTTCATTTATGCTGTTGGGCGTGGTAACTTATTTTTTCCTTCTTAAAATCGCTACCACAAGCTGCACACCAATTAATCGCACTTGAGCAAGTACTCACGGGGTCATGACGGTGCCTCGCTTCAATCCATCCAGCAGCCTGCGCAGAAAATGGCACGAAAGAACATCAAACGGTGTCTTCTTATCAACAAAGGAGGCAGAGAAGCATTTATAACCTCGCCTACCCCGCAACAGAATCACGCTCATTTGCTCGAACGATCGACGAACACTTTTTAGCTGATAGAAAGAAGAAGAAATAGTTGGGAAGGGAAGACAGGAAAGTTAACCAGTTTAAGACAAACGGTTATCAAACCGATACACATGGAAAGGATGGCGGCGGACTGAAAGATGTGGAGGAAAGAGAAAGACAGCACATAACACACACGCCGTCGGTCACTCTCGCAAGTTTGGCGACATCACTTTTACAGACGCTTGTCCAAATCCGTTTCTAACTGTATACACAACAACCACACCTGGCTTCTATCGTGAAGTGCTCTCATAACACCTGCTGTCAGCATATCATTATCACTGACACGACCGGGTCAACCCCTTCACTCGCACCAGGACTCTTGATTTCTCGTGTGGGAACCATGAGCCGGTGGAGGTTGACACCAATGTCTTTTTTTGGAAGGCGTTCTGACGAAACTCCCAATTGAGACACTGAGGGTGATTTTCGATTACGTCCGTTTCATTTTACTCTTCTTGTGTGCCCTAAGCCAAGAAAAACTGAATTCTAGAAACTGTTCCCGTCAGAATAAGATTGCGTCATTGATTTACCTGATGTGTTGGTATAATTGCCACCACGAGACACCATTCAAAGCATAATTTTGTTCAACATAGAGTGCACACGTTATAAAATGAACACACACACACACACACACACACACACACACAGATACGCACGTGCGCAGAATCATTACAATGCAGACTTGTTCACCGCACACAAATTTGACAAATTTTCTGAAAGGCCACAAGCGCTAGTTTTCGCGAACAATAAGAACAACAAGAAAAACGACAACGCAGTCGTTCGTCCATGCAATATGAACTGTTCTACGCAACTACATCGACTAACTCTGAAAGGGCGCCCCAGGGGCGAGGATGGAGATGCGCGTTATAGCTTTGGACAAAGCTAGCAAATTCTGTGGCAAGAATAACACGAGCTCAACTTGGTAGGGTGCCGTGTATGCGGTAAACGGAGAGCGTCTCCCCGGCTGATGTTCTTCTTTTTTCGCGCACCCCTTTAGGGTGGATTATGTCGACACGTGCGGGGTAGAGCCACGGGAGGCTGTTGATGCACGTGCGTCATTTCTTTTTGTTTCTTCCGGTTCAAGTTCCCCCGTTAAAACCTTGTTTTAACTGAGGAGTAGCGTAAAGTAGTGCCCTGTCGTCGTCTCGTGTCTCGCAGTGGCCTCGCACATGTCCCGTGTTTGATACACGTAAGCCGAGCAGGCTGCATGCTAGAAACACCATGCAGAGCTTCCTTGCCCGTGAACGCCAGCGTCACCGAGGGGCCAACTAGACAGCGAAACGCTGCAGCCTCGGGAGCTCGACGCAGATCTGCGCAAGAGAGAAGCGAGAGCGAAGCGCCAGTGCCCACGCAGTTGGACTTGTAGCCACCCACATCACTTCCCGTGCCAAGCCTGAAGAAAGTACGGAGCTGGGCAGCCTTGATGAAGATGCCTCAACTATGGCTCAGGGGGATTAGCCAAGAATTGGTTGTATGAACTTTTCACGACGTGAAGTAACACTGCGTAGCTAACGACGTGGCACAAAGCACGCATATTCTCTGCCAGGTAAGTACGCGACCTTTACTGAGTCGCACATGCCGCCACCGCTCACTGATAGAGCAGCTACGCCGCACAACACGCAACCATAGCAACGCCGCCATTGTGCCATGTAGATATGGCCACCATGACGTCATTTTCTCTATACTTTCCCCGCAGCTCGCCTGCTGGGCATTCCCTTTCCTCTCATTTCTTCCTCCATGCGTATAGTAGTAATGTCCGCACTTAATATCATCATGAACGATCTCGAAGAAGAAGAAGACAAAAAAGAAGATGAGAGCGTGCTCAACATGCTACAGCTGGCTATGCTGTATGCGGTTTTGCCTGCGTTATGCCAAGTGGCAACGACAGCAAACGATCACAGTGAACATACGACATTCCGGCCCCCTGATGTGTTCCGCACTGAAAACAGTTGAAAGGACACCATAGAAACGTAAATAGATAAGCACGGAACAGATCAGGTAAGCACAAATAAAAGAACAGAAAGTGATATGCAAGTATCGCATCATGGCACAAAAGGAGCAGGAAAGAACACAAAAGACAGCAGACAAACGCCACAGGAACACAAGAAAAACAAAGGCGAGTCAATGCTCCTAAATTCATGCAGTTTTCACTTGGTGTCCAAATTCAGTGCGAGAACTTTATTTCTTTGCCTTTGTTGCCTTGTTTCGCGTGCCTCTTCGATGACGCGAGCACTTATAACTTCCATGGCATCGAGCATCAGTTGCCGCAAGATTGATTTGCAGCGCTGCAGTCAGTAATACTGGGGTCTTTCAATACTTGTAATACTATGTCCAGCGGCCGTGGTAACACTAATCAGCGTTGTACGTATACCTCTGCTCTAAAACGACGAATCATGGCTCTGCACCAAAGCCGCCAATTCCACCTCCCACATACCGTTCTATTCAAATCAAGCGTTGCCGTTACGTCACTACCGTTGAGGATGGGGCTTAGAAATGCACCGAATAAGGTAGTTATAGGAACATACAGCAATAGTTTTTTTCTATGAACACCCGAAACTAATACTTGTAAATTCTTGTTAAAGTTTGATGAATAAAAAGACGAACTTCTTGTTACAAAATTAAGGTTCCCGGCATATTTTGTGTTTAAGTGTACGTTCAGACGCCATATGACAACTAGCCCTCTCCACCACCGCTCATGCTTCCGATCCTTTTCGCATTTGTCCTTTGTATACATCGCAAGTGTACGTTTCCTTTTCAACAAGCACGTTCTTCCTTTTTTTATATGCACTTTTTACGCCACGCTTACGTGGGAAAACTTCATTGAAACGACGACAGTGGACACTAGAGCAAACAAACTTTTTATATTGCTTTTCACATCCTGTTAAACATTTCTTTCGCCCTTCGAATGGGTAACATGAAAGAGCTAAATTCGAGAAAATTCTGTAATTTGCATTTGAATGTGCTACCAGTGGCTCATTTTCATCGCATGCAAGATGTGAGGGTGAAAAATAAATTTTAAGAAAATTATAAAATGTGAAGACAGCATTCGCCGATGCAGGTTATCTCATTTTACATACCATGGAATGGATAACTGTCGGACGGTCATAATTACACACCTATTATAAAGGCATCAGAGCCTCTTTTCACGTCCTTAACTTCGTTTTGTACTTTGAATATTTCGTTAGAGCTTTGTCATGCAGAAGCTCCGCTCATTGGCTATTTGATAGGGCGGCATGTGGTGCGCATCCGTTCAGGAGAGGCTTGCCTGCAACGTACAATGCGCGCACAATAGAATGACGGCTTGCCCCTAAACAAAATAAAGACCAAAGAAATAACTCACTGCGGAATATCAGTAAAAAAAAAGCGAGAACATCGAAAGGACAGCCGTGCTTCAATATTCTTGTGCGGTACGAAACTTCTTCGTAATGAGCCAATCATGCAGCAACGAAGCACTTATGGTGCATGAGGTCGTCTCAAGTTGGGAGCAGTTTGGGAGCCCGGGCTGTCGTACACTGTCATCGCTTGATGCAACGCAGGCTAAAGAACGTAAAAAAAAGCAAGCAAGAATTAATAAAAAATACAAAAAAGGGAGAAACAAGAAAAACACAAAAATGAATAAAAATAAAAAGAAATACCGAAAAAACTGGAAAATAGGACATTAGATAAAGGGGAGCGGAATGAAAGAAAACTGTAGAGAAACGCATAAGGCTGTTTCCCAGCTTCGCACTTCTGTCGGCGTTAATTTGTCAGGAAATTTACGTTAATTTTTAGCTCTTACTACCTCAAAGTACAAGTACACGTGTCAACTTTCTCACACTGTTGCAATCTATAATTAAAAGAAGTCTGGCCGACCGGAATTCTCAAGGAGTACTAACTACCTAACATGTCCGCATCTCCAGTACTATAGACAACCACTATACATATATAATGGTCGTCTTTAGTAATGGATATGAGTAAGATTCGCGTCAAAATATTTATTGCATTGGGAGGAAGCACAATCAAACTAATGTCTTACTGTTGTTAAGAAAATACCGGCGATTTTAAGCCACTGGAAAACAACATTCGCTGTATAAGAGATCAAGGAACACGCCTAAGGAAAAGAAGCTCGCTGGGTAAGGCTCATTTCTTTGTTATAAGCGGGTCATCTTGCGATAATAGCGTTTGTCGTGCGAGCACTCAATCATACCACGTGACTGCGGCAGTGTTGGAAATATTAGTTGTCGCTCTAAACGTGCCTGCAAAACATGTTTACGTGCAAAGCAAGGAAGGGCGCATGTGGAGATGAAAGGAACCCGAACCGCCTTCAAGAATTTGCCCCCCACCCCAACAAAAAAGTGTCTTTTTTTTCTAACTGACAAATGGAGACAAATTGATGAGGTGACCGACTGAACGCGCACTGCTGCGTCGTGGCACAAACAATCAGCGTGGAAACGTTCAAACTTAACAGCCTCGGAGTCGCAGCGGCACATCTGCTTTCAAAGGGTGAAACGCGCGTTTTAGCGATACGCGAGACAAAATGGTGCGGGGAAAGAGAAAAAAAGCGCCGTTTACTCGACGTTTAAGAGGCGAGTAAACAAAGGGTTCTCGTAGCGGAGCGCTTCGCATGGCCAATCTGTCCCGCGTTCGGGACGGGCCGAGGAGCGTCTGTGACCGCAAGCGCCAAATGCTGCTCGTGATGGGCCGAGCGGCTTCCCGTCTTCGCGACCCCGTCGTCTCCCTTCGAGTCCTTCTTTCTTGTACGGCGACCGTGAACGGGTGCACACCGTGGCTTCCCTCCCTTGTCGCTCAGTGCCGCCGAAGGTCGCCGGCGCGGCACAATGTCCCCCCTCTCTCCCGTCCATTCAGAACGCAGACTGGTTCGCACGGCGTAGTTTGCTTTGTGGCAGCCGCTTATCCGGCAGCGCCTTCAGGAAGCTATGGGCTGCACACAAACGTGTATGGCGAGTTCGACAGTATCGCCCTCGTGTTTTGGCGCAATGGCACCACAATTATAAATACAGCACAAATCTATTGATTTTCGATCCTCATCTCAAAGGGCGGTGACTTCTTAAATGTAATTTATTAACTTAAGCCACCCTTTCTTGAATTTTACTGACTAATTAATTGAATGGCGACAAAAACTGTATTAGGCCGCACGGGTTCATTCCTTAAAGTTTGGATGGAATTCCGTGGTCACCCGATTCGCCACAGACTTAAAAGATGAACGAAAGTTATGTTGAGGCGTAAAGGAGTTACGACACAAAGATGAAGTTAAAGAATCAAAAAAGAAATGCAAGAAACTCATAACGTCTGAGGTATTACGCTCCAAAACCCCGCCATAATTATGAAAGACACCGTAGCGGAGGGCTCCAGAAATTTCGACCCCCTGGGTTTTTTTTTTTTCAAGATGCATTGCCGTTGCACAGTACACGGGCTTTTCGCGACCACCGCGGCTGCGATCGAACCCACGCCCTTCGGGACAGCAGCCGAACACCGCTTCGCCACGGAGGAGGCAAAAAAATTCAACCAGAGTTTGAAAATTCGGCTTCCTACCCTACACTAAAGAGGAGAAATAAATATTGATAAAAGAGTGGAAAGAACAACAGGCGCGTGAAAAGAAGCAAAAAAAAAGGGCATAAGTTGCTTTTTTTCGTACGACTACTCAGAACACTGTAACACGACTTGTCGGCAAACTAATGCAAAGAAAAAAAAATTGCCGAGATTCTTGCAAAACTTTTTCGCACCAAAGTTTCAGACTGAGAAGTTTAATAATGGATTATCAACTAGCCCAATCCCACACTTTGCTCGGCTTTTTTTTTCTTCTTTTTCTTTATTATAAGCTGCGCAAGGCTTGAAACCGCGAAACTGAAGACGTACCTGGTTGCTTCACGGTTGTGATGCTTCGTTGTCTCTACGCTGATTCTCAGCACGAAGTTGTTCGAGTTAAGCCACAGAGAGTCACAAACACGACACGGATGTCCAAACTCTAGAGAAAGCCGCGCTCAAACCCAAGCGTTCGCACCTCTCATAGGCGAACGGGCGCTATGTCTTTGCCTTTGTCGTTCCCAAGTATTCTCTCATTTTACGTACTCAGGGTCTTCGGCTCGCTTCGCAGACACTTTTAGTGCTAACTGTTGCTTTCATTTTTATTGTGGTGGGATTTAGCCAATTTCCTTGGCGCAAACCCGTTTACGATGGTAAAAGTTTTCTGGATCAACTCGGAAACAAAAATTTGCTGTTGAAATCCAAGTGTTGATGTGAAATATTCGCAGGAACCAAGCGCCACATCGGCAACACTCGCACATGCAAGTTTTTGCAACGCAGCAGGAGACGTTTTGAGACGGTACCAGCGAAAGGAGAACGAACTGCGAAGTCAGAGGAACAACCGCGTGCCTTTTCTGATGTGGGCACTCCTTTGTGGCTCTGTCGAAAAATAACTGTCAAGGGGCTCCTGCTGAACGCCAACTAACAGTGTCATCTCCGGCGGTATTTGGTTCGAGGAAAAAGCCGAGTCGGGTGTCTTCGCAGGTTATTCGGTATTACAAAATGAAGAGTACAAGTGCTCTTGGAGGGTGCAAGCCCGTGTTGAAATGGGGGAGGGGCAGTGTTTTTATGCAGCCCCTGTTAACGCCCATTCAAGTGTGAAGAGGAGCAACAACCAGCAAGAAGTATTTTGTTTATGTGCATTCGCAGCACCTGCAGCATCGTCTAGGCTAGCCTGCAGCTCTGGGTCTCCCTTGGAAATCCGTCCACCCGTTAAAAAACGCGTAGCATCGTTCGTTCAATGGAATAGCCTTGTTTACGCGGATATAAGTACAGAGATAGTCGGTTTCAAACTATTTCTAATGCTTGCCTGCATAGTTAGTTGAGTTCACATTTGTTTCATGATACTATACTGCATCAAATGACAGAGATTTACACCCACCACGTATATATCTTTGTTTTTGATTTATTATGCACGTAAAGATGAAATGATCTGATTGCACGTGAGATGTGAGTTAAGTCCTGCCTGTTTTGATCCACATATGAGACGGTTATTTGGGCACCTGTATCGTCCGAGACTCTTGTGCCATGAGAATGCATGCATTACCGCCATTACAACGAGCTGCAGACGAAGACTATCCGTGGCTGTAACAATAGCCCACTCTAGTAACGATATTATCTAGAGTTTTACGTGTAAAAACCATGATACGATTATGAGACATGCAGTATCCGGGATGTTTCCGGAAAGTTGGTCCTCCTGGGGTCCCTTATGCGCACCATGACTTCTAAGCGCACGAACTTTTCAACATTTCGCCTCCACCAAAACGCGGTCACCACTGCTGGGACCTAATCCGCGACTTCTAGCTCAGCGACCGAGCTCCGTACTCACTGTAGCATGTACCACGGCGCCTGACCAAAATTATAAAGAAGTGTTCTACGTGATACGCATATCGTCTTTATGAAAGTTTATAAAGAGAAAAGTACGTGCAAACACCCAAATAGTACCGACGTAAAATGTTTAGAAATGCTTGCTGCATGTAAACGTTACAATAAGTGAAATTTACTAACGCATGACAGAAATTATGGCGTCGAAGACGCAGTGCCAATGCAAAAGCTGCGGCTCAGCCGCTGGGGACTTGTTCTCAAATCAAAAATTACATCAGCCACGGAAAAAAAAAAAACAGTAGACAAGACAAGAATGGCATGAGTAAAACGTCATGAGCGAATTTATATTCCTGTGCTATTTCATCCTGATACCATTTACAAGATACAGACACAAATGAACGGCGTGAATCACCGCAGTGGGCTCAGTGGTTACGATGCTCGGCTGCTGACCCAAAAGGCGCGGGTTTCATTCCGGACGTCCGTGGTCATATTTCGATGAAGCTGAAATAATATACGCCCGTGTACTTTGCGATGTCAGTGCACGTAAGATGGTCAAAATTTTCGGGGCTCTCCTTTACAGCGTGCCTCGTAAACATATCGTGGTTTCGGGCGGCGAAACCCGAAACATTATATATATAAACTCAGGCGACAAATTATCTCAAGTCCTACACTATATATACTCCAGCTCTCGATACTCTTGAGTCTCTTTGAGACGCGACAAAACCCGTAAACTAAACTTTACTCACCCAATAATTATGTGTGCAAATCAGAGCAACCAACAGATTTGGACACAGAAGAAAGGACACAGAGTGCTGAACTTCTAACAATTAATTTATTTGGAAAGTCTTCCCTTCTGTACAGTTACCCACGGTTTCAACAGCCACGCGCGGTACACAATGATACTACAAGAACTCATTACGCGGACAAATCTATTATAATTACATCTTTTCGTTAACGATGAGAGCGACAGAGGGGATAATTACACATTCGATCTTTAAATCTTGCCTGCCTCGATGATTTCCCGTGTGGTGAAATCTCTGCATTTTGTGACAATGCTACAACCTGAATATCTTGGGCTGAGCACACACGTCAGCGAACCACCAATCTTTCTTTGACCGATTAACATCGTACGGATGTTCTTTCAACATTGTAATATCATTCTGTATCACACACGGCTGATAAGTGTTCAACTGTATAAAAGTGAAGGCAAAAAAATAAATAAATTGTGGGTAGTTCAGCACTCTGCATTCTCTTTTCTGTACCCTCCTTGTCTGTTGCGCTGATTTGCACTAATAATCATGTTGTGCCAACACGCCCAATCTTGCAGCCCTTTAACCTATTAAGCTGCTGCAAGTCACAACGCACTTTAATATTTTCGTGTAACCTTTACCAAGGTCATGATGTTCTACATGAACCATTGCTAACGCTAACAAAGATAGGTGCCAGACAGTCCAGCATCAAGGAATCAGGTTCGAAATTTCATAAAACAGCGCTTTGAGCGGGACGAGATGAAGACATGGCGCTGTGACCATCGCCAAGTGTCAGTCGAGTTCACATCGTTCTGTCCAAAGCGCTGTTTTAATCCACTTCATAGAAAACCGAGTAGCTCTGGCCAAGCGCACTGCTGCAGTCCTCATCAGTTTCGATCGTTCCTCTTACCGAGTACGCGGCTTTACGCCAGGTCGGTGGCTCGGGTCTTGCCGGTGGTGAGGCGCAGGGTCGGAATGCCAGGTGCGGAGCCTGAAGCTCGAGACAGGAGTGCATCTCCACCAGGGGCTGGCCCAGCACTCAGGCCAGGGCTACTCTCGCATCAGCAGCGAAGCACACCACACGTCCACGACGACGAGATTGCACACCGCGATGACACAGGTGGATGCTCTCACCATCAACGAAGCGATGCACTGTTCAAGAACTTCTGTACTCCCTAAGCTGATTCTCTCGAAGTAAGAAAGGATGAAAGGTCCGCCATGCCCTAGCGCTGAAGATAGTCTCCGTGTAGCGCTGGAAAGAGGTTTCGTAGCAGCACCTACCGCATCGAAGTCGTACTCGCACGAGTTTCTTTCCAGCTGACTGTTTCTCCGACACCCCTTGCACTGCGCAGCCGGTTTACTTGGTGACTTGCCGATATGTCAAAAGAAGGGCTCCTCGTCACGGAATCGGAGGAGTGGCATCGAGAGTGGACGATGCGCGAACCAACGGGATTACGCCACGTGGTTGATTCCGTCCAGGGCGGTCGTCGTGAACGCTCTGCCAGGCAGCGCGCATCGGGCATGGGGAAAGCGGGCTCTTCCCGAGTCGTCACGTGCTACTCGCGTCCCCAAGGAAGCACCCTGCGCGGGCCGTCCCGTCCGTCCCCGCGTTCCGAGCTTGAGTGCGTGGCTGCGCGGCACCCCGCACTCCGCTCAGCGACTCCTCTCCCAGACGCTCTCTTTCTTCCTATCGCTGGCGCGCAGGTGCCCCCATTCTACCCTTTCCCCTTTGGCCTCGAAAGAGCGCGAATCCCGGCTCCGAGGACTTTCTCGGAGAGCCGCTCGCGATCGAGAGGAGGAGAGAAAGTGAGCCAGCGCCCTGCCTCTAGAGTTCTGAGAGAGTGCCGCTGCGACGCCGGTGATGTAGATTTGTCGCGTGTTGGGGAAAGGCTGGCGCAGTTGCTTGCGTTATTGTGCAACTCCAACACATGTCGTGAACCTAGACTAATCGAAAGCAGTTGCGTTCGTCGATGAAGAGCGATTCGCGACGACGTCGGTTATCGGAAGGTTGACGTATACGCAGCCGCGCTCTGTCGAAACCGTGACAACCTTGCCAAACGCATTCTTTGTTAAGTGTCAGCCGTTCAAGGAAGCGAACATCGCACCTTGACGGCGCGAATCAGAATTTGACATGATAAGGGTTACCGAAAAAGATTACTGGGTATCTTCTCCCTTGTTGTACTTTGCAAACAAACAAGAACATAAGAAAGAGATAAACCATTTGCGACATCTGAATAGTATCATGAAAAGGTTTGGGGTCATATAAAAAAAAACTTCTGTTTTGCAAGCGCGTTTTACTGTTCATCAGCTAGCTGGCTTCGCTAACAATTTGATTGATTGATTGATATGTGGGGCTTAACGTCCCAAAACCACTATATGATTATGAGAGACGCCGTAGTGGAGGGCTCCGGAAATTTAGACCACCTGGGGTTCTTTAACGTGCCTCCAAATCTGATTCGCTAACAATTTGTCCCGTGTTGTGATTTCTTTATGGAATTTTTTTCAGCATAAGGACGTTTTTGTGAATATACAGGCAATGAAATTTACTAATTACAATGCCCAAGTGTCTCCTCATCCGCATGTGCGGAAGCCGCTAGTCGACTTATTTTCTCTCACACCGATATAAACCCGGTGCGAATTAACTGTCCGGTATCGAAGACGTGAAGTTCGTTGAGTTTTCGGTAATATCATCGAACCTGCTTTCTCAGAATCTAGCTTGAATTGCAACATATATGCTCAATTTCGAGCCCTCACAGGCAGTCTACATTCGACTTTTTTCATGCGTGGAGTGCCACGCGGGTCGTGACAGAGAATGGCGCGCCCTCAAAAGAGCATGCCACAACATCCATGAAAAGGAGATCCCACTGACACCGCTGCGCGCCGCAGAGAGGGGCGCCCGGTGTTCGCATTCATTGAGCCCCTGCCGTTGATCTCGAAACAAGCGCCGTGTATACATGCCTGCAGCGAAGGAGGAGCCGAGCGCAACCCTTGGGCGCCAAGTGCACCTCGCGGTTCTTGACCTCGAGGCGCGGGAAAGCGGGGTCGCCGAGAGACGCCGGCAGCATGGGAATGCCATATGCCAACCTGGCGGAGGAGCGCGCCATTATGCAACCGCGATCGCCGCCGGGTCAGGACCTAAGGTCACCTTGGAGCCCCGTGAGAGCGGACCCCGGAGCAGAAGGGTTGAGGCTCTCATTGTAGGTCACAATGAATGGAAAAGGGTTCCGATACGGGGGAACCATTTCTCGCCTCACTGGCTTTTGCGAAACCTCTTTCGGGGATGTGTGGGGATGCTGCAAGATGCACGCCCGGCATTCTTGGCCACTGGGAAAGGCAGCCACTTGCTTCTTGTCTCACGGTGTCCCTCCCACTGCGATCCTCGCAGTAATCCGGTTGTTTGGCGCATTCGGAAGCTTTATTATTTGTTGTAAGGTTGCAGGCCGTGAAAGAGAGCGGGGAGGAAGGAGATGCGGGGAGGCAAACTGGACGACGGCACCAGCAACCGCTACGTGAGAAAGTAAGCGCTTAGCAAGGTGTAGGCAGGTAAAAACGTTTTAGCATTGTCGACTCATTTAGAATTGCCGAAGTTACAGAAACCTATAAAGCCAACTGTATGCATGTTACGCCACCCGCACGGTACATGCACAACATTGCAAGTTCAACGCGGATGACAAACTGCGCCCGGAAGCTGACCGGGGCCGAGATATATAGCAGTGGACTGGTAATAACTCAAAATTCCCGAATCAGACTTAACGAGAGCCTATAATCAATACCATTTTTTTCTAATTCTTATGCTTATATTATCATAAGCGCTGTAACTATCAGGATACCGAATGTTTTTCTCGAGAAAAGGTGTTGAATGAAAACAAAATTCAATGCTTCGATATTATTAGGTGAGTCGCGAATGCCCAGTCTTTCTTTTTTTTAACAAGTATGCTAGCGTGCATAAATATACCTGCAACGGGACTTTGCATGGTAGCTAAGCTGACTTCTTTAACTGGTTCATTCAAGCTCGAAGCACCTGCACGAAAGCGTTCATCACAAGCTTGCTCAAGCGTGCTGATCTGTTTCGCAAGGATGTCACAGCTTTTTTTTTTTTTCCCTGCCGCATGGCGTAAACATCATCAGTGGTGCACGCCTCTGAAGTGATTGGTCGGCGTCTTCAGCAAACACCTCACTGTATTTTTATTTTCGTTCATTACGCTTCTTATATCACGCAGTCGGGCTAAATAAAGTGTCGTTGTGCAGAAAAAAATAGCAGCATATCCACGGGGTGAATGATGGAGAGTGGGGCGAAGCATCCGTCCGTCCATTCGCTCTTGCTTCCGTCCTTCCATGCGTCCGTCTGTGTGACCGTCCATGCATCCATCCGTGCGTCCGTCCATGCGTCCATCCGTCCGTGCAGCCATTCGTGTGCCCGTCCATGCACCTGTCTGTGTGTCCGTTCGTACATCTAGTCAACACTCCAACTACCATCCTCTCGCATCTTTCCATCATATATTCCGCATATAGAAGCACCGCCATCCAGCGGACATTCCAAAGACTAAACGAGAGGTGGCACACGCACAGTTTCTTACGGTTTGCGCTTCGTGTCTACTTCCCACTTTTAACCACCTCGAGTTCATGGTATATACTAGTTCGTTGTTTTCATGGCACTGCGGCCCAACGCTCGCGAAACCTCTCTAAAACCAAGGAGGTTAAGCCCAGCGAGTATAACGTAGCAAGCCTTTCTTGTCAGATAGTGCTCAATGTACATGTCAATGGCTGCTAATGTGGAATTAGAGACAGGAGAATTCGCCTTTTAGTTAACGCGCACGCTGCGAATTTTTCATTGTTCAACAACGCACAGGAGAAATTTCCCACCAGCACCACCTTGCAGGTTAAAGCGTAAGACATGTTCCGTACTACAATGAGGGACGAACGGGTGCCGCTTTAAGGAGCTTCGTCCCTAAAAGGATCGCTTTCGTCGCTTCATGCATGCGTCCGATCGCGTTCGAGAATGCTGACGGCGCCCGGGTAACACCGACGAGACGTGATCCAAGGCAGCCGAGTGCAAGCGTCTTCAACGCGCCCGCCGCTCTGCTTCGTCCATGCCCCACCAACGATCTGCCACGTACGGTGACTATCCAGGAGACTGACAGGGGCACTCGCTCTCCGCGCACCCCGCAACAGCCCTCGCAGCAGCCAATTGGAGAGTAGTGGTACAGCGCCACCTAGAATATTTTCACTTACCTGCACTATGTATGTTCTTCTGTGAGGCAGCACCGTCTATTATACTATTCAGGGGAGGTACTGCCTTCCTTTCTTTCTTGTCTCTTCTTCTCTCGGTTACGCCTGACGCATGACAAGGTTAGACTAAGAGGAGCTTCGCCCCTGAAACGAGATACAACACAGAGTGACGCTCGAACGCAGGGTGATGTTGTTGTCCCGCGTTTTTAGCACCTTGCAGCGCACTACATGCGCAAAGACGTACTGATTATTCCCCATGGCCGCCTTATTTCGTCACTTTCTGCGTTTGTCCAGTAGCGTGTCTTCGGTTGTCCTTCCCTTTGCCGCAATGTTAAAATGAACGTATAACAAATATTAACTAAACTGCATTTAGATGATTCATGGTACGCTATACTGCTACTACGTTTACTACTGCTATATTATATACCACTATACTCCTGCCAACGCTGCTATATTGCTGCTGCCGCTGATGATCATCGTTCAAGTATTTCTCTTTCTCAATACAAACAGTGGTGCGTTAGAAATAAACCCGTATATGCCCTTGCATGTGAAAAACCCCGCACTTCACGCACGTTCCGACTACGTTTAAGCAAGGCGCGTTTAGCCGCGGCTGTTTTTGCTGCATGTGACCGTATACTATTGCGCGAAACGGGCGCTTGCCGGTCTCCTTTAGAAAGCAGCCCACGTGTGCTCGAGAAACAGCATCTGCTGCCCACGTCACCCTCGACGACGCTCGAAGGAGGCGTCTCAGCCCTTAGGCGACAGCCTACATGTCAAATGAGCCGTTATGAGCAGCAGCCGCGAAAGCGCAGCGCCTCTGGTGGACCGGCGCACTGGTGGAGCGTGAATGACCCAGACGCTTTCGTTGTCTTCGACATATACGGCTGGGAAACGCCGCACTGTTCGTCGGGAACGCTCCGGCACGGCCGATCGGGGGTGAAAACAAGGCTGGCACACTGAACGAGTCGAGCGCCACTCATCCGTCAATTGGACTTCTTGCGACTGTAAAAACCGTGTCGATTATACTTATGTTTCTGCTCGTCGCACTTTCTATCTTGCTGCCCTGTCTTTATGTCTTGTTTAATGGGCTAGCGTAAGGCATTCCGGTGTCGAGGTCAGCGTCCTCTGATTTTCTGTTCAACACTCTAAATAATGATGAAGAAAAATGTCTTTTTGTTTCAGGTTGATAATCGTCATCTGCTTTCCGTTCATTTCCTCGCATTATCACCACGCGGATATACGGCATTTCCTTCAAGAACTGCACGCGCGTTATCATCACGACATAGAATTGCCGATAAGAAAGCGGTTAGTGCCGTTTTTACAAGAAAGGTAACTAAAGCTAAATTCAATTATGATCATCGTCACCGTACACAAAAAAAAAACGACATTTTTAATCGATCTTTTCTTCGCACGTGTGCCCTTCGCTCAATATACACTCTAAAGAAAAAAATAGGGGGGACGGCGGGCGTGTTTGGGCTGTCTACCTGTCAAGCAACATCGTCATTTTATATACTTGCTTACATTTCCTTGGAATTCTGGAGCCCTTCACTACGGCGTTTCTCATAATATTATGGTGGTTTTGGGACGTTAAACCCCACTTATCAACCAACATTCCCTTGGAAACTGCGCGTGCGTTATACCGGTGTCACGCAGACAGTTTTTATGGCGAACATGTTCGATTTGTACCGGACTTTTTGATGGCAATCAACAAGTCTGTTGTTGCTACACGGTATACAGTCTAATAAGAGTATAGTTTGGCGCAGACGTCAACTGAATCGCGATTACGAAGCCAGATCGCGATGCGCAAGTCAAGGCCGTCTTCATCGCAATCGGGCCCGATCACAATTAAAAGTGGCCGTGTAAAGCAGCACCTGATCGGCATCGAGTCTAATCTTGATACGATCAAAAGTTCAAGTGTGACACCGCTGTTAATTTCGTATAAAGATATTATGAATCAGGTTGGTATAGCGCGAACGAACGCGTCCCGTGCAGCTGCGCTTGCTACAACACGCAGAGATGCCAGCTCCGCATGGTTTCGAAGCAACTGGACGTTTCTGTGTGCAGAAGATTCTGGGACCTTGGGCATCTGCATCAATTGCGCAGAAAGCGACTAGAGTGCTCCTACATTACTTGAAGACAACAAACCTGAGCGATCACCTGTAGGCTGCGTGTGCTCCCCCAAGTGTGCTTGTGATTGTGTGTACCTTTTTTCTCTCTCTTCAACCTCCTTCTCCCCTTCATCTCTTCCCCAGTGCATGCATGGTAGCAAACTGGACGTGCGTCTAGTTAACCTCCTTGCCTTTCCTTGCATCTTTATCTCTCTCTCTTGGTAGCGCGAACATCGTTATTGATAATGCCGGGCGTGCGGCGATAAGGCAACAAATGGCACACGATACAAATGGCGATTATTATTTTGTCACAGATAGACATATAAGTACGTCCAGGCAGGCACAAGATAATGTAATGCCTAACTGTTCTCCAGACATCGTTCTTCTATTCTTTAACAATGCCTATAGCAAAGGAGGGCACAGAGCCACACCCAGGAATTTTTTTTTTCGCGGGGAGAGGGGGGGTATGTTTACGTGTAGAACGACCAAGTTTAGCAACCGGCGGGCGGTGTGAAGGTGTGTAAATAATTTGGTATCGCCCAAAAAGTTAAATCATAAAAAAATTTCGGGGGATGACAGAACCCCGTCGACTCTCCCTATAGTTACGGCCCTGGGGGGACGGGGGTATCATTGGTTTGGTGAATGAATCAGCCTGGTACAGCGCTGTATTAACAGTGCAGCACTCCTCTTGCGTTGCTTCAATAAGCGAATGCGCTCTTAGCATGCAGTCCCGTACACCACTGACCTAAATGAAATGAGATTCCTTGCACCAGAAAAAAGTGGAAGGCCAGTATAGGGCTTAGAGCCCTGAGAATGGTTTGACAAAGGCCCTGGCGACTTGTATTGCAGTAATGCAGAGTTAATAAAATTAGCTCGATAACATTCCGAGACAAATGTAGACATTAAAAAATACAGAATACAAGTTCATCGACTGAATTCGCGAAGCTATTGAGTTATCAGTGGCGTATAGGCAGAAATTTGTTTCAAGAGGGAGCGGGAAGTCTGGGCAGGTAAGCGTGGTAAGTGTGATCTGTACCACAAAGGGAGAAAAATGGTGAAGGTGTGTGTGTGTCGGGAAGGGGGGAGGCGTAGGGGACCAGCTCGACGTGCCACCCCCAGGATACGCCTCTGACTTTTATCGCAGATTGCTAGTTATCAAAATTTGCCGGTGTCCGTTATAACGAACGAAAACGTTATTTCGCACGCGAGTATACGAATACGGCTGTCGGCATGAGAACCGCACTTGCCATTAGAGGGCGCTTGCTTCTCCTTTCCTCGCTTTGCAACGTCTCTCCCTCCGAGCGTCGAAATTGGAACACAGCTCGGACGTACAATGTAGCCGAGCCCTCTTTTCAAGGCGCGGAAGCGGTGTACAGGTTCATCAATTTCGCGGCCGCGCTGCGGTGAGAAGGTTATGGCGCCGGCTTTAAATGACAAAATCAATGACAGCTCGTAATCGGCGCGCGAGAGAGGTTCACAGGCCGATCTCGAACCGCAGCCAGGTCCATCAACGTGCGTCGATGCGGCTACTTGCTCCCAGCTGGTGCTCCTGAGCTTCGACTCTGGCGTTCGTGTCCGGCCTCTCCCCGTTTCAAGAGCACTACTGCCCTCTCACCTAAGCGAAATCAATGTGGGCGTGTTGGGTAAGATATCCGCAACTGATTGCTTAATCGAAAGGTGCCCCCGCAAACTGGCCGACCGCATTTCGCAAACACCGAGGCAATGTCGGAGTCGCGTTCTTGGCGCGCTGGCGAGCCACGTATGAACTGAAGTCCTTCGGAGGCACGGAAATGCACTCTGTGAACTTTATTTGACAAGAATGATTTCCGTAGAACTGAGCGAAAGCTGAAAAATGTAGTCAGCGAAGAGAATGACTTGTTCGAGATCACTTTACCAAAGAACACGAGCAGAGTTAATAACTGAGAAATTTTACAGCCCAAAACTATACGATATGATTACGACGGGCGCCGTAGCAAAAAGGCGCCCAAGATAACCTGGTGTTCTTTATTGCGCATCTGATTCTGAAAACACGGGTCTATGGCATTTCACCTTCACTAAATATGCGGCCGGGATTCGGCTTCGCGACCTTCGGATCAGCATTCGAGCCCCTTGAAACCTTGGCGAGTTGAATGGGCGATCTGGGATGAGTGAATCAGTATGTCAGTATGCAGTTATTGTTCATATGCATGTCGAACTACCTTACGAATACTACTGGATGCGGCTGTAAGGACACACACAAACAGACACATCTTCATTATTACGGCTACTCTTGCTTACTTGATAAGCGATTTCATTAGCTGATAGAACGATCAAAAAACGATTTAGCATACGAATTAAAACTTATACGTCACGTTTGAAAGAATGAAAAAAGCCCTTCAAACAAATCTTGAAGAAGTGATGATTTCGCGAAGAGACATAATGAGGACTGTAAACGGGGATTTCTCTTCGAACGCCAGTTTTACCACGAAATATTATACGGGAGCTTTAATCGCCGTTTCCCGACGAGATGAGAGTAACTCCAATCCTATAGACGGTTTCAAGATTGCAAGCGTTGTGCCCCCAAAAAACTTCCGGTCACCTCATTTACCAGCTCGTGACAACTGAAAGTACGTTTTCACATTTTTTCAAGGGTACAGAAAGTCTCCTATTAGTTTTTGAGATAAAAATAACGTGCGTAATGTTCAAGGCAATCTCTTGTAGTTTTTATGTAGCTTAAAAAACACTCATTTGAATATATTTTGCGAAATGATGGATAGAAAGGTGTAGAAAATCAGTGGGCTATTTTCTAACGCTCTTCTTGCCCACCTATGCTCAAGTGGGTAGAGGCACATTATTGGACGAATTCTGAAGTCATCAAGAGTGTTGTTTTTTGTTCCTTTTCATGAATTGTACGTACCCCTGAGCATAGTTTTCTTTATGGACGCTAGAATTTCTGTTTACAGGTACAAACAATTCCTGTTATGCATTTGAATGTGTATTAGGATATATTAGCAATGTCTTGAGAACGATGTAACACATAAATGTCTTCTGTGTATGTATCATTTTTTCAGAAATAAAATTTTCTTAAACAAGGGTTTGTAGCTCATTTTTCATATTGGTGCAGCTTTCATTTCGTGTATGCCGACTTAGCACAAACCTTGCAGCTCCGTTTTGTTATTTTTTCAAGTTTGTCATTTAAATTATTTTGCGAGGGGTCCCACATGGCACAAGCGTATATAGGGAGAGTGCATGCTGAATGCGTCATTGATTTTAAGCATGCCAGCACGTGTCTCAGGCTTCGATGCATAAAGTTTACTGACTTGGAAGCCTTTGCAACAACCGAATCAATATATTCATTCCATCAACATTCGGCTGAAAATGTTACGCCTAAGTATTTATTATGTGATTTTTGCAGTACTGTACTATTGCTCATTACTTACCCTGAAGCTAACCTTTTTTTTTACGCGTGATAGTAACATGAAGGCATTTATTGACATTTAATGTCAAAGCGCAGTGAAAAGATAACAAACTCCAGTAATATTTGGAAGCAACTTTATCTCTGCAAGCGCACACCAAATGATAAGCAATGTCAAGGGTGTGGTTTCAGGTGAGCAACCTAATAGATTTTTACGAAGAAGAAGTCATGAGTGGATGTCAAAAATAGTGTTAGCAATATACGACGTGTAAAAGAAAAATCAAGCACGATAAAAGCCGCCACACCTATATAGGCTCACCTTCGGTTCTTGTAAATTCCTGGACGCAATACAAAAACTGGCTATAAATGCCTGCGGGACTTCACATTCCTAATCCACGCCCGTGTTTCAAATGTCAAGAGTTTTGATCATGCGTTTTAAAGGTGCCCAGAACTCCTTACTTCTGCAAACTGCGCTTCGGGAGGGCGCTGTTCCATTGACTGCCCTGATGACGACCTTCCCATGAACTGCCACTCTAGCCAGTCTGCACATTCCAGGTATTGCGCTTCCTGGAAGTCACAGAACAAAATTATTCTTATCAAACTCAATGGGAATGTACCTTTTCAAAGGGCACGGCAACATCATCCGACGTGATTTTCAGAGACATATCTCTTTCCAAATTTATTTATTTATTTATTTATTTATTTATTTATTTATTTATTTATTTATTTATTTATTTATTTATTTATGCAAGGCGAAATTGTTCCCATTCGTCTTATGGGACACGACTAAAGGTTGAGTAAACGCCTACCTAGGTTGTGCCAACATGGCAGCAGAACGAACACTCCAACAAGCATTTGTAGAACGCAATGAACTTGTACATATTCATCCAGGAGGTTATAAGAATAAAGAAAATTATAATTTGAGCACACAAGAAAATGAACACAGCTGTCTTCGAGTGGTGCAACCGCATACTGCAACACCACAGCGTGCAACACCACAAAATCACTTGGAGACCATCCGAGTCCCGAACAGCGGGTTTAGGCAACTCAATGGTATCTATCTATCTATCTATCGATCTAGCTATCTATCTATCTATGCGAGCTATCTATCTATCTATCTATCTATCTATCTATCTATCTATCTATCTATCTATCTATCTATCTATCTATCTATCTATCTATCTATCTATCTATCTATCTATCTATCTATCTATCTATCTATCTATCTATCTATCTATCTATCTATCTATCTATCTATCTATCTATCTATCTATCTATCTATCTATCTATCTATCTATCTATCTATCTATCTATCTATCTATCTATCTATCTATCTATCTATCTATCTATCTATCTATCTATCTATCTATCTGGGTACTCTCGTGACAACCCCCTTAACTTGGGGCAAAACAAACCTAATATGGGAGGGTAAGATGATTTGGCGAATATGACTTTCTGGTTATGACATGAATAATGTCCTAATCCTGTCACGTAGTTTTGTAAAATAATCTTTAGCAAGTAGTTTTGCTACACAACCATTCCGTTGCAAGTTCCGTTATAGCTATTTATGCATTTCATCTACCGCCTGGTTGGCAACAATGACATTGTGCTCAGACAAATGAATCGTATATTGTCTGAAACAATTCTATTGTTATGTGAAACTGATTAATTGATAAAATAATTTATTTGGCTTATTGATGCTATCTGGAAGCGCTGCCGTATTACTACGGGATTTTTGAGGGTGCCCGAGCTTTATAGTTCCAAGATACACCATGCCGTGAAGAGCCGTAGCGTTACAGAGGCATGAGAACTGAAACGTGCAAACAAATTATCACAGTTGAGTTAGGAGTACGTATTTGAAGTGTCGCAGTGGAAGGGCCATTGCCGACGATGTGGGCTATTGTCACGTCTGAAGAGCACAACGTGTCTGTCGTAATTAGTAGCAGGCGAAGGAGAGGTCGCCGATCGTGTTCAAGTGACAGCTGGAAGGAACAGCGCTGAAGAAGGCCGCTCGTCGACCTAGCAGTGCAAGGTTATGATAGCCAACGTATCAGTGCAGCGCAAAAGAAAAAAAAAAACTGACAGGTTTTATTATGCATTCGCGTAAAACCACTTGAAAGTGAAGGCCATCTTATTTCTTTTTTTTATTCGATGGATCGTCGTCTCTACCATGCCACCCCACCCCCTTCTAGTTATTCGGGTTCTTTTTTCGTGTGTTTCTCTTCATCATTCAGTCCTCGTAACCCTCTTCGCAGTCTCCATTTGTAGCGCTCGTGTCCTTCGTGTCCTTCTTGTCTCTGTGTCGTCGTTTTGTTCTCGCGCTATAACTATCATCTGTGTCGTCGTTTTGTTCTCGCGCTGTAACTATCGTGTTATTCGGTGTTTGCCACGTGCTCACATGCACACGCACGCATGCAGACAGGCACGCGCACACACGTGCACACACACAAACACGCGCACGCGCACGCGCGTATATGAGGACGGTTTCCACAACCGTCCCAGAGAGCTGTACTAAACCAGAGACAGCTGTACAATACGGTCTCCATCCCTTGTACGGCAAAATCTTCAAAGGGAACAATTAAGGCAAGGGTTGGTTGTTGGTTTGTTCCTCGGGTACTTGACGCAAATGAACCCGGGGGATTGACCATGAATAAGACGGTTCCTTGTTTAGAAAAGTAATTAGCTTTATGAAATAATAGATTAAAAAACAAGTAGTCTAGAAGTTACTCATTATTCAAATAAACAATTAATATTATGAAACTGGCTCAAAAAAAGATATACCGCTTGACGGAAAAGAAAACGTTAAAAAGCTATTGTAGTCATGTTTAAAATTTAACACTTTCTTCCTCTCGTAGGAATTTCATACAGCCTCACAAACACTTCGGTGGCTACAAACCAGTGTGGTAGCACCTCGTGAAAGAGCCCAACAATCTATAGTGTCACTGCTCGCTATCTTTTCTTTCGTTTCCTTCGTATAACTAGCTGATTAGACAGTGCGAACAAAGCAACCTTTACATACACAAAAGTTATGTGTATTATCTAAAGAAAGCAACAAATGAAGGCAGTCTGTTTTGTCTTGAAGATTTATATTAGGACCTCTTCTCGATTTTGGTTTGGTGCTGGCAAACACCGCGATGTCGTAACATAAGTGTCTGTGGCTCCCCGATTAATAACGGCTGCACTCAGCATCCTGTACATAATTATATGCTTGCAATCGCGTTTGATTAAAAGAGAAAGAAAGGAATTAGCACACGTCACACTAAGTCAAGCAAGGCTGAGTCGCAACAGAGCTTGCGGGCCCCTGACTCGCGTCCTGACTTAAAATGCTTTGTTGGGCGTATTGATTCATTGTGGTATAGATTTGAGCGCAAATTGTCAACACACAAGAAAAGAGGACGACTGTACGAGCATCCTGGCTTCGATAGACTGTTGCTCCCTCAGCTGTTTCTTTCCCACCTCTTGCTAAATTTACTATACATAGCTGTGCTGACTTTTTTATCTTTTATTGTATGTGTTTTTCTATCTGTTTTTCTCTATGACTGTAACGTAAACCTCAGATAATGTGTTGTAGAAGTCCTACTATACGCATGTCAGACACAAATTGGTTAAATACCTTTACTCGACAGGAAGGTCCATGCGTTGAATAAACACTGTGGTCTCTCGAATTACGTATGCATGCATTTTCTAAATAAAGGAACACGCTGACATACACTTACGTATTGATGTTGCGCCACAAATATGCGCAATATTCGCTTTTTGATTGACAAATGTTCACAAGTATGAACACGGCTACCAGATAAAGATGGGTTGGCTTTGAGCACGGGCTCAAGCTTTCTCCGGGAGGCTGAATCATTCGGCAGACACAAACAGCCAGACAGACACTCAGTCAGACAGACTAAAATGTTTGCTTTGTGTCCCTTTTTGACTTTCGTCTTTAATATATAAGGAACAGACAGGCAGAAAACCCCGATTATGGGCCGCACGTTGCAGCTTCTTTTATTATAACCACATAAGTACAGTGCATGTAGCGCGTAGACAGGATAACCGCTGGTCATTAAGGGTAACTAACTGGATTCCCAGAGAAGGCAAGCGGGATAGGGGGAGACAGGTCAGTTGGGCAGATGAGATTAAGAGGTTTGCGGGTATGAATTGGCAGCAACTAGCACCGGACAGAGTTAACTGGCGGAACACGGGAGAGGCTTTTGTCCTGCAGTGGACGTAGTCAAGCTGATGATGATGATGTAAATGGTGCCTGGGTGCTGGTTGGACGCATGATGGACACGGTGCTAATTAATATAGAGTCGAGGTGTGTCGTACACCTCGACCCAAACAGCCTTGCTGCAAGAACCCAGCTCTTCTCGTCTTCATCTTTCATGATGTATCAACATAGTATTGATTTCGAATTAGTTGCGCGTCGTCCGAAAGATCCGAGTGCCTTCCTTTCGAAAACGCGAGAGCAGTTTTACGCCGCGTAGTGGACGCATGACGGTGCCCTGTGCGTCCACTGAGTGACCGGCGTGCCTCCTCGTCGCCAGCGAGTCGAAACAGGCCTGGCAGCCCGGTCCAAGGAGGTGAGAATTTTTAATACCTGCGCGAGCCGGCGGGATGCTCGGGTACACGCCGTCGCCACCGGGTCATTAAGCCATTTGGGTCCGCGTAAGACGGATGACTTCCCAGGGAATTACATCGAAGGGGAAGGTCTTCCCCTGTGGTTTTTGCCTCCCGAATTCCCACTGGGACTTTATTTACTTCTATTTCCCTACTTCTCACCGCGCTCTAGCCGAGGTCGTACCACCGCTATCCCGAAAGTGAACATACGCACGCGAAAGTTTCTCTCCGGAACGCTTCCTTATCCTCCTTTTTTCGTGTCCATTATTCTAGGAAAGTCGCTATTTTAGTATTAAAACCACGCAAGAACGAAATTGACTAAATGTTTGACGTACTTACCCGGTCGTGCCAAGAGGAAGCAAAAAGATTCATCGGGCTACATCGGTCGCCGTGCCTTGGTATTTTCCGTTCGGAACACGTCGTCATCCGTCCGGCACTTGTCGGAAGTAAATTTTGAGAAAACGAACGACCTACAAATTGGCAGTCTACGGGCTGCCCGGGCAATCCTGTCCACGTCGATGGAAGCGCTGAGTTGCGTTCACACGAATGTTGCATTTGCCCGGGCAGTCATTCGCCCGGGCAGTCATTCGTCTTGGTCGAGTAAAAGGCTACTCTGTTTGCACAAGTATCTCGAATCACACCCTCAATCGACGCAGTTATAAGCCCGTCTATACAATTTAGATGAAATTACAACATTTTGTTTTCGAAAGATAACCTCGGAGTAGTTCGGGCCAAGGTCTATTTTTGTTACCTTGTATTCAATGTTACCTGACATGCACGGCAGACGCTGAGATTACGGCTTGTAGAAGTGTTTTTACAGCGCATACCTTTCACTGTGTTATATATTTTGAGAAGGGGGCAGCAAGCGCCTATCGAAGCACTGACGTTGAATGAACCAAAATTGACAAGGGAAATAACAAGATTTCCTAAATTTTCCAGTCCGTGTATATTTCTGCATTGACACCTTGGTCATAACGGCTTGTGGTACGTCACAGACGCAACCACAAAAACATACAGAGTAATTTTGCCTATACTTCTCTGATGGAAGGAAGCAAAAAATGCAATTTAAATGTGGCACAAATATGGAAAATTTTGGCAAACCTGTGATATACTCTTCAGTAACGAATTCGCTTTAGAACTTAGTCCACCTCTTTGTCATCTGTCCGCCCAGCCGCGGTGGTCTAGTAACTAAGGTACTCGGCTGCTGACCCGCAGGTCGCGGGATCAAATCCCGGCTACGGAGGCTGCATTTCCGATAGAGGCGGAAATGTTATAGGCCCGTGTGTTCAGATTTGGGCGCACGTTAAAGAACCCCGTGGCCGAAATTTCCGGAGCCCTCTACTACGGCGTCTCTCATAATCATATGGTGGTTTTGGGACATTAAACTCCACAAATCAATCATTGTCATCTGTCCAGAATTTGCTGTTAATGAAAAACAACAAATAACGAAGCCCGGGAAGGTATATGGGCCCAGCGTTAATTGTACTTTTTTAACTGTGTTATAGTAATAATAATATCAGTCCAAGGAAAGTAAAGTGGAAGAAAAGACAACCTGCTGCTGACAGGGAGCGAACCTGCAACCTTTGGATAACGTACCTGATGCTCTATAACAACTGAGCTACGGTAGCCGTCATCCTCCCATCCGCTTCTTTGGATATTTCTGCGCATGCAAACCCGGGAGTTTTAGTGAGCGCCCAAATTTGTCAATTACTAAAACACTCTTAAGATATTGGTACAAATAACGTCTCCTATACCTTCCTTGCCTTCACTTCCGGTCCGTTCAAATTAAGGTTGCCTCAGACAAAGAAACAAGTCCTTGACGATTTTTCTTGTTCAACATTGGCTGTTGATACCCATGGCGTATTATTGATAAAAAATACCGCCAAACCTGCATGCTCCAATTCCGACTTACATAAATGTGCGCCGACAGATCCCAGTAGTCACCGTCCATGTTGGCAGATGCACTGATTGACGTCAAGGCGGCAAAGTCAAATGAATCACAGCGGAGCATGACACGGCAGAAAGGGCCGAGCCCATTATGCCCATGCTGATTTCCTGGAGAAACTCACGTAACTCTTTCGTACAACGCAGACTTTTTTATGCTACAGCCATTGAAACATGAACTGCAGGCTGTCGTCGTCCTTCCTTTCTTCGCCTCATCATCCCTCCTCCTTTCACGTTCTTTCCGAATCTAATCATCAATCATCTGCGGAGTCAACGGCAGTGATAACTGTATTTGTGTTGATTATTTAGGGGTATTGCGTGCATCAGTTAGGGCCGCAGATAAAGCTACTGCGTTGAAGTGTAAAGTCGACAAGTTGAAGATTCGTGACGCGCCAATGACAAGGGACTGGTTGAAAAGAAAACAGGACAGCGCCTGTCTTATTTTCTTTTCAAAGAGTCGCTTGCATTTGCCCCGTTTAACACCACGAGTAAAAGACTAAGAAGGGGCCTTATTTGCATATCTCTCATATCGCTGCTGCAAACGTCCCGCACAGCTTGCTACTGCTCTCTAATCAGCTTCCTGGTTGCCTTAACCAACTCGTGTAAAACAAGTCTATACACCGTACGATACGAAGTGTACAGGAGGTGGTACGCGAGATTTGCCTCAGCTTTTCTCAGTGCGCACAGCCGCTTAAACTATGACAAACGCTAGAGGCCCACGTCACATTTGAAGCACCGAGTATACCCTCTTAATAAATTTCTGCGTAAAGCGGTTGATACATCCAGCAAACTAGACAATTTCCGTTTCATTTACTGCGCTTGACACCGGACCCGATCAACAGTGTACAGATATGAGGCGCCCTGTCCAGACTCTACACATCCTCGCTAACTACGGGAACATGTCTCGTACTACGTGCTGACGAGCAGCATACATGCTTTAGAAGCCACTAGCACCCTGTTTGGCATTCACAGGAGACCGACTTTTCCTTTCTACTCCTTCTCACTTAGTTCATAGTAAACCCAACAGTATCTGGCGTCCGGTCAAACTTGCCGCCGCCAATCCTTCCCCTTGTTCTACGTCATCAGCACATACACGCATATACGGCCTCTCGAAAAGCACCACAGTCATTGTTCAAGATAAAAAGTTAAACATTTTATTATGTGAGACTTATCATGGCATATATTCAGTGGCTACCACGTCGTTACGAAAGAAATAATTTTTTTTTCTCAAAGGCTCGTTTTTTTCATCTATGACACAATTATTAGGCTATACTACACAGTTAAATAAATATAACAAAAAACTAAGGCAGCTTGGCAACTGTTGTGCCAAGCTTGAAAAAAAACTGTCTTCTCTTTCGTTCTTTTTCTACTCTCTATTTTTCTGCCTCTATTGTCTCCGTTCATTTCTATTTATTTGTTTGTTTCTCTATTTTTTAATGTTTCTCGTTTTTATCTCTCTATGCTATGCCCCTATACATTCGTCCTTTCTCTCACCCTCACATCTATCCTCCTCACCCGTACTTCCCTTCCCCCCTGCTGCACTATACAACACAAGGATATGCCTGCACTCAGCTAGCGTGGTTACTTTTTTTCGTTCTCTATCTTTCTGAGCTCGTTTTTTCTCCCATCCCACGCCAGACAAATCGACGCGCGTGTTCTGGGGGAACGAAGCAGAAGAGGACGAAAAGCACGAGCAGGTTATGATAACGATCAATTCTGTTCAACCTTCACAGACTTAGACAGCTCCACTCTTAGTAGGTCTCATATCTTTTTCCTGACTTATATTCTCAGTTGAATTCATTCTGTTATACAAAGTGGTAGAGGTTTACAGACAATGGACGTCGCATTGAAGCCGCCCGTTTTTGTTCGCGCCATTACATAACACGCCAGTTGACAGACGATATGTGGAACCTCTGCATCCTGACATGCAATTTAACCATGCCTGCGTGAAAGGAACAGCAGATAAAGTAGATGCTATTACGTGTGTGTTATAGTTTGACGAACCATTAATACCAATACATACACATTCCACCCTTTACACGCAGACACCGCTGGCTGTTATTCCGTACCAAACACTATATTACCTAACAGAACGTATCTAGCAATATTAGTCGTATAACGGCTTACGACATGCTGTATGTCAAGTGATGATACTCATGCCATAGCATGCATATACTATATTGCATAAAAATGTTGACCTGCTAATAGCGTACAGCATGTGCAGCGGAGGATGCTGGACAGAATACATCTCGGCTACACAGCATCGTCCGTCAGTATACAGCACCATGGTCGCCACTTTGGAAGTGCTTCCCATCACATTTATTTTCTTATTCCCGCTTACCCAGTATATAGAGCGCATGTATACACATAGCGTAGTTAATCAGCTGGCCTAACCTTTGTACATACCCCCCCCCCCCTTTTTTTTTGCTTTTTGAGTAAACGTGAAACCTTTGGATGCTGGCAAAACGTTGAAGATTCATGTATACTTATGTTTAGATGCACGCTAAAGAACCTCATGTGGTGAAATTCGCCGGAGCTCTCCACTGCGGCCCTGGTTCCTAGTCGACGTATAGTCCACTGCGGCATTCCTCATAAGCATATCGTGAGTTTGGCTCGCAAAAGTCCCACATTCATTATATTATTGTTATGTAAATGGGTCCAGGTTCTTGTCGTCGGTCGATACTTAGGTCGCGCAGTGTTAAAGCAAACATGTTTCATTTTCTGCTTTACTGAAGAAGAATTTCTCTCCATCTTTAAAGTTACTTGTGAAACTTTCTTAATCTTGTGTGCTTTTCTCGATCGGCTCCTTTCCTCGCTCGCGATCCTCCCTGAAGAAATTTCAGGCGGCTGCGTCAGGGAGAAGCGGCGAAGACGTTCCTTGAGGTCGACGACGATCGGCGCACAATCGGCCGCGGACGATCAATCTTTTGCGAACGACAGGTCGCGCCTTCCCTGTTCGCCCACTAATGGTGGCCGGAACCGCCGGGCTGGCAGGCGCCGACTAAGCCTTTGTTGCCGCTATGTATAATGCGGCCACCGCAGCCAAATGCGCAGCAAACTGTAAGCAAGCTACGCATTTAACCTCGTCTGAAAGAAACGCTTAGCACACTTGCTGACCGGCGGCGTTTTGTGCCTCTTCTTTTCGCTTTCTTTAAAGCTACACCTATTCTTTACTTCAATGTTGAAATAGTAGGACACGGATAAGCATGTTCAACATGGCTGTAGAAGGGATCCTCGAACCATGTCAGGGTCGCGGGCAAAAACTTTTACACGGAGGGGGGGGGGAGGTGCATATAGTATATTGGCACCTGTGCTTACGTCATTTTTGTGTGTAACTATGCGTGCATGCGTATACACAAGCAACAATCAAAAACGTCGAAAATGGTGGCGGGAGAGGGTGTGCTACCCCAGGGAAGCATACTGATAATCACTGAAATTCCCTTGAAGACGCGACCCTAAAAAATCGATTAAGATTTTCGAGATAGCACACAGATATCAGAAGCAGTTAGACTCGTTATTCACGCCTTTTCATTGCACTTTCACTTTCACTTTATTGTGAAAGTGAAAGTGCAATGAAAAGGCGTGGGACCAGTATTACCTGCTTACACCCATTTTCATATGCATGTATGAATTGCAAAAAGGTGAGATTTAATTACTTATCAAACATCTGCGAATGCCTGATCACGTTCAAAGTTGAACTTTAGCTGTTGCAAATAACTTTTTCCCCTATATTTCCTCAGCTTCAGGCGTGTGGTATACACCTACCTTGATGATTGACATGAGGGGTTTAAGGTCCCAAAACCACCACATGATTATGAGAGACGCCGTAGTGGAGGGCTCCGGAAATTTCGACAACCTGCACTTCTGTAACGTGTACCCACATCTGAGCAGACGGGCCTACAGCATTTTCACCTGAATCGAAAGTGCAGCCACCGCAGCCGGGATCCGATCCCACGGTCTACGAGTCAGCAGCCGAGTACCTTAGCCACTATAGACCACCGCGGCAGGGCATGGTACACGAATCTTGCAGTAGGTCACAGTGACATATCTTAAAAACAGGCACCATGACATTTGAGTCAAAACTTTACATTGCCCTCGCAACGACCCTTGGAGGACAACGCGAAACTACGAGTCGTCACTTGCAGTTTTAAGCACGCTGGAGCTAAAATAAAACAAGAAACTAAGAGCGCACAAGACGATGACCGTGTATATCAAGACTCTTCGGCGGCCCTAGTCTTGTGCGCTTAAAACTTCTGTCGTGTCTTAACTCCAGGCTAAGACAGCAATGGGGCTCAAAAATTTCAACTGTAAAATTTCATAAGTTGCGGTAAAATTTCGCATTCACGAATTATTGCATGTGATCACATTTTTAGACGTATAAAATTTCATAACTTGCCGGAAAATTTTGCATTCACGAATTATTGCATGTGATCACATTTTTTTAGACGTCCGGCCTGATTCAGACACTCAACTTCGAGTATGGTGCCATAAAATGGACTACAGTACTCCAAAAGACGAAAGCAAATGAACATTTAGCCCAACGCCTCATGACGGAGGTTTTGTTAAGCCTCGCGAGCGTCGAGTTCCATCAGTACTTCCATAATAGATATCTAAACGAGTGAAGGCCACAAAACCGAGCACACGTATTCCTTGTTCGCAGACGCGAGGTCATCCCGTAATACAATCTCGCACTGTTGTGACTTGTTGGTTTATTCCTATATTTAGTGTTGCTTACCGTTGTAGGCCTCGTTGGAAGCCCTATAGCCCCTGAGTCCTCTACAACTTCTATCGTTCATTTGTATGCTGTATAGTTTACGAGCTATGTATACGCAGCCGGTGTTAAGGAGATGCTGCGCAGCACGTGCAAGGCATGCGTGCATTCCTCGCCCTTTCTCGACGTGCGCACCTCCCGGCCAGCGAGTCGGGGACAGCAGATGCTCGCCTCGCGTCATCAACGGCGCATGCTCTCCGGCGCGCGCGAGTCCCGCCCCGCGGGCCCGGGGCGCCGCCCTGGGTCCGCGACGAGGCGGCGTCAACCCTTCGAGTCCGCCTCCGAGCAAAAACGCTGCTGCCTTCCCCCCTTACCTGGACGCTTCACCGCTTTGGCCAAGAGCACGGATCGACTACACAGGAGAGACGAAAGCGGGCAGGGAAGTTTGTCCGAGTCGTCAACATATACTCGGAAGAGCATCCGCCTTCAAGCGGAACAGTGGCTACGGTGCCCGGCTGCTGACCCGAAAGTCGCTGGTTCGACCCCAGCCATGGTATTTCACCGGAGGCGAAGTGGTAGGGGCCCATGCACATTCAGTTCACGTTGAAAAATACCCGGTTGTCAAAAATTTTCGAGCCCTCCATTGCAGCGTCTCTCATAATAATATCGGGGTCTCGGGATATAAAACAGATATTTTTGAATAAAAGTGTACATTGAAGGGTTAGACACAATATTTGTTAGACTTAGTATTTATTAGATCTAACAGACAGTCATGCCAAGGAAAGTATAGGAGATGTTATATGATGTAATTGTAGTGTAAATGTGAAGAAAGGAAAGGTCACTTGCCGTGGGCGTGGACCAAACTTGCGACCTTCAAATAACGCGTCCGATGCGCTACCAACTAAGTTACCTCTGTGGCTATCCTCCCCCCCCCCCCCCCGTACACTTTATGGGGTATATATATATATATGCGCATTAGGTGGCACTGACTGACGATCCCACGTTTAATGCACATAATGTACCATACAAAGTGGACGGGGGGATGGGGATAGCTGCCGTGGTAGCTCAGTTAGTAGAGCATCGGATTCAAAGGTTTCGGTTCCTGCCCACAGAAAGCGATCTTTTCGTCCACTTTTCTTCTTTTAGATCTGCATTACGATTCCTTCAAACAACATCCCCTATACTTTCCTTGGCATCATGGTATGTTAGATGTCATTAAGATAATATCATTAGCATTTAGGCACACGTTATAAACCACAGGTGATCGAAATTTCCGGAGCCCTCCATTACGGCATCTCTCGTAACCATATCCTGGCTTTAGGACATAAAAGCCCGACAATTACTACTGATATATGTGTTCGAGCCGCAAGTCGGTTAAACGCGCTGCCGATCACAACGTAATGCGACGCATATGCAACAGCTATAAGGTTAAGAGGCAGTCGGTCACAGGGTGCGCCTACAGTTAAAGGACCCCTGAACAGCCTTGGAAAAGGTCGACAATGAGCGCGCTATTCTCTTAATATAGAATAACAGAAAGCCGAACCAGTTCGTTGGTATTCACGTTTGTGGTGTTTGCATTTCTCTATCTCGTGTCCGCACTTGGGCGCTCAATCTTTTTAATGTAACTTTATTCCTGGCTCTCCCCACATTTTGGCATAATCAGTGGCGCAAGCAGTCTGTTTATGTGACATCATGAGGAAATAAGCTCTCGATATGCTCACATACGAGGGATGTAAGTAGCGAATTGTCTTCTATACTATGCTTTACCACGTAGTCACACGCCAATTCTGCCCCGTTATCGCATTTGTGGCGATAACTTGATTTCACTTCATTTTGTGCATTTTCGCCAGCGCAAGCGGAGATACGCGAGAAGTGCGAAATCCTGATAGGCTCAGCGCTCGGTGCTGACATTGTTCACGTGTTTTAAGGGAAAAAATTATAGTACAGGGTCCCTGATGCAACCGTCTCAGTCAACTGGAAGGCCCAAGTTTCTTCCTCTCGCGTCAACTTCCGGAAGGTTTCCGCAACTAACGAGGTTTATGCATTGCCTCCGTGATCAAAGTCATGGAAAGCTTCCTGCAGCTTACCTGGTTTTGCACTGCCTCTGGGATCAGTTCATAGACCTTCGTCCAAGCAACGATGTATGACAACGCCACTGACGTCGCGATGACGTCACACACCAGTGACCTGCGATGTCTTAATGACGTCATCACGTGATGTATTTTTGCATCATTCGCGTCGAAGCCAACACCTAAGGACGCTGAAACTGCCGACGGTCACGTTTCATATTTTATTAGGCACCTAAAAGGCATGCGCTGTAATAATTAAACACAAGAAATAGACATGAAAACATTTTTCATGTCGGTGGTGGTGGTTTCTGGTGTCTGATAGCAAGCACACCACGGCAGCAAAAGCTTACAATATCATCACGTGGCTATACGCCAGATCAGAAAAAAGAAAGACATGTGCACACAGCAAAGAGGAATTAAACTGCCCCGTCGCTTTACCCGGAAGTTGTGTCCCGGAACGGAAGTTGTGTCCGCAGTAGTCACTGCAGAAACGAGACCTGCGGTCATTGTAGGTGTAGCTGACAGTCTGTAAAAACGAGACTATCTGTATGGGCCTTCGTCATGTACCAAAGAACGCCGATAAAGCGGAAGATTTAATCAATCGCCTCATTCTGGTAATTAGCACGAGTGCATTTGCGGTATGTCTGCGATAGAAGAGAGTTTGATGAGCGACGCCATCTGGCACAGCAAAGGAAGGACGGCCAGCACACATTTCGTTCGAAACGCTGCACGTTCCCGAGCATGAACGCGAATCAAAACACTACACAAGACCGTTAAAAAGTCAATGGAATTGAGAAAGAAAGCAAAAGGACAAGCGTACGCAACGAAAAACTTTACGAGAAAGACACACACAAAAGAAAAAAAAATACGGGAAAAGGTTTTATCGATTAAACTTCGTGAGGTTTTCGTTCTTACTTTTTTTCCCTCTATAGCCGCTTTGTGTGCGCTGTGATCCCACATCTTAGTAGCGAGCTTGCCTAGTGGTTTTCGCGCTTTTTTTTTCCTTTGGTAGATTACCTTTCCCCGCTTCTTGTTTTCGAGGATCGTTTACTTGTTTTCGAGCAAATGGCCTATAGAGGTACAGCCGCGGCCATGTCTCTGTAGGGCGCGCGAGATGCCTGTTTTTGCTCTGCGGGTCGAAATCTTAAGGCAGTTTCGGGCTCCGAAGTGGTGTAACAGGAGAATGCGCGGCCTAGTTGTCAGGCTGAGCATGTCACAGCCCGATACCGCCTCAAGGTGTCGCCCGGCGCGCGAAAGCTGGAGGCACTTTCGGGCTCTGAAGTGGTGTATCATGAGCATGCGTTGTCTATAGTTGTCAGGCCGACCGCGTCAGAGTCCGATACTCTCTCAAGGTTTCGAGCAGCAGAGCAAACACCGACGGCTCGCGTGCTCTACCCAGACGTGGCCGCGGCTGTACACTCTATTTAGATCACCAACTCATATATATTCCCCAGGAGGCAACGCATTTCTCTGCTGGCAAACGGTTTAATTACTCGCCAAAAATAACTTATGCTCGTGTACTGCGGCCATGGTGTAACTGCGGCATGACAGCCCAATTTGAGGCACAACGGAAAGGTAGTAATAACATCGGGTGTTAAAAATCTCAAAATTACGATGTGATTACGAGACGTCGTAATGGAGGGGCTTGGGTATTTGCGACTATCTGGTGTTGGTCAACGCGCAATGACATCGCACAGCTAACGGAGCTCAAACGTTTCGCCTCCATAGAAATGCAGCCGCCGCGGCCTGGATTCGACCCCACGTCCTTCGAATCAACAGTCAAGCACTGCAGCTACTATACAGCCGTGGAATCGGCTTTACACACAAGGTATCCTCCGTAACTTGACTGTGCCAAAGATAGAAAATGCAAGAATACCAAGCAGCTGTGCATGACACATTTATATTAATGTTTGCCGTCGCCTGGAGCCGTCACCCCCGGAAAATCTTTTCAGGCCTGCGCCCAGCAATTTGACGTCATTTCCGGCCGGCCGACTCTCGGGGAAGCCGCAGCGGCAGCGAGCGCAGCACGGGCGGCGGTGGTGACGGTTCGGCGGCGTGGTGTTGACGGTGTTTCACGTTTGTTGCTTTCCGTTGTTGTTTTGCGGCAATTTCGTTTCCGTGCGTGATGCTGGAGTGATGCGACAATGCCGAATAAGTGTTGTGTACCCGGATGCACCGGCAACTACAAAACAGGAAAGAAGATACAAGTGTTTTCCTTCCCTAAAGACGCCGACGCTCTCAAACAATGGCTACGCGCCATTCCTAGGAAGGACTTCGTGCCGACTTCGTGCACTAAGGTAAGAATTTGAGATGCTCCTGTTCTTAGCTTGTCGTTGCTTGTTCGGGTAGAAATCACCTATGATGGGAAATACTTGAGCATGTGGCCGCCGGGCCTCGCGAAGCGCTGACGCCAGCAGCGTTCGCAGCAAGGATGGTCAGCTGCGCTTTGTTCACTAACAGTGCCGTGGTGTCGTCCATTCTTGCAAGCTCTCGGTGGAAGCGCTTCGTGGAGTGCGGTGACATCACGCTCCCGTGTTTCCTTTCATGTTGCTTGTACCGCTTAGCGCAGCGCTTTTATTTAGATGCTTGCGAAACGTAGGTAGACTTTGTTTTAGCTACACGGACTGTAAACGCGGTCATGCAAACGGGAGCGCATTTTTTTTCTTTTGAGAAGTGGCGTCTCAGACGTTCTTGAAACGTTTTTGCAGGTGTGCGCGAATCATTTCGACGCTTCATGCATTGAGAAGACGACATCGTAGACGGATCCAAGGACAGGGAGAGTTATTGAAGTTGCACTCCCAGTACCACGGTTGCGTCCTGGATCTGTCCCAACGGTATTTTCCGGCTGTCCATCCTACCTATCAGTACGAGACCAGAGCACGAGAGAAACCCCTGACGCCAAGAGGAGCCGACAAGAAGCCTCCCAACTCGCCCGTGCTGTAGAAAAGTCGCTGGCGTCATATGAAGCGGAGCAAAAACGAGACCGGTTTTCGTCCCTCGAAGAACTAAGGGCTCGCCTGCAAGGGGAGTCAGTGTCTCCAAAGTGGACTGTGATTCATAAAGAAGAGTGCTCCATGTTTTTGAACATTATCGACTATCGTGAACCTTGTTTGAATGCGTCATTGACCGTGTTTGCAAACCTTGAAGTCTTTGCCTGCTATCAAGGTTCACCAATCAAGAACCTTGGTAGCGCTGTTGTACCAGACTCAGTTCAAAAAGTAAGTTCCTTGTTGGAAATTCTGAACAACCTGTCGATGCTGTCTGAGGAGCGCTGCACTTATTGCCACCTGGCTCAAGCAATACATTCCCTTGTTTGAGCCTTGTTTCCAGTTTTGTATCTCTTTACAAGTTGTTAGCTTTTAAAGGTGCTGTACTTTTTTCTTCTTTTTTTAACTCGAACTGCCTCGGTGCCCACTGTAGCAGTTGTACAGTCCGTTTTGGTACCTAAGCTGTGTACACTTTCCTTGTGCACTCTGTGTACAGACATGTTGTGCACTGTGATTTGTTTTTTTCTTAGATTTTTGTTTGATTTTTTCCCTAGGACATGCACCTACCTGTGGCAGTACAATTACTTTTCTTTCTGTCATTTATCATGCTGTGGACCACAATTTGGTCACCAGTGTTCTTTTGTATTGTATTTTTTGGCAAGTGTTTGAACCTGATACCTTGTGTTGCTACTGCTACTATGATAAACGAATGGTATGTTTTCCTCTAACCTACAATTTAAATGAAAGTGTGCTTTTTCTGTTCCAAAGCTCGGGGATGTTTTTGCTGTTACAATCTGTTTTGTTTTCTGAGTTTTATGTGGCAAGATATTGTGTTTTGTACTTTTGGCATATTTTCAGCATTAAGGGCAACATCTTGTGTTGCCTGTCGTCTGCCTGGACCGAGAACAATGTGCACTGTGATATTTGTACAGACGGCGTCTGGCTGTGATAAATAAATACGCATTATTCCATTCACGATATTCATTATTTCTTGATACCTTGATAAGTTCCCCCGCAACGGTGGCTCAGTGGCTAAGGCGTAGCGCTGCTGAGCACTAGGGCGCAGTTTCGATACCCGGCTGCGGCGGCCGCATTTCTGATGGAGGCGAAAAGCAAAAACGCCCGTGTGTACGAGATTTCGGCACACAATAAAGATTCCCAGGTAGTAAAACTTGATCCTGAGCTCTCCCCTACGGCGCGCTTCATCGCCTGCGTTGCGTCGGCGCGTTAAACCATACAATCAATGGATACCGTGATAAATCGTGCGGACATGGTGTCAAGGAACCTCGCCCGAGTCGGTAGGCGTGAAGGGCGCTCGCGGCTGGCGCAGCCACCCAGCGAAGGGCGGCCGGCCGGCCGGCGCGATGTGACGTCGTCGACGTCACGTCACGTGACGCGCAGGCCTGAAAAGCTTCCGGGGGTGACGCTGGAGCGAGTCGGACAGCTTCTGTAATTCGCCTAATTACGAAGTTGATGTAAGGAACACCAAATTTTATTTTATTAAAGCTGGCTTTCATGCGTAAAATCAACTAACACTCTATGCAGCTTGTTTTTTATGTAACGCTTTTGCCGAAATTTTTTAAACCCGCACCCACCACGTGAGTCTAGTTAAGGTACTCAACAGCTGGCACAAATATCGCGAGATTGAATCTCGGTCGCTGTGGCCGCATTTTCAATGCAGGCGAAAATGCTTGAGGCCCATGTGCTTAAAGTAAGGCGCCACAGCAGAATTTGTTCAGCTATGTGGATGGCGTTTTCGGAATCATGGTACACTTGTTTTAGATATGCCGTGCAATGTCAGCGATATACCACTTCTCTTGACAGTGGATGTGTACATATAACCTTCGATCGCCATAATATTACCTCACCAAAACTTGCTGAAGCAGCGTAAACTTGCATTTACTCCTACACACAAACATCGCCGCCTGTTACAAACGCCACCGTTTTCCGGAATGCGACGCCAAATCAACAATTATTCACCACCACACTGTGGTTCGCTCACGCCATTTTTCGTCGCCAAAATACTTTGTGCATAAACATACGCTGTACGTTTGGAAAGACCGACAGCCTTACGAAAGTACACCCTAAAGTTACAAAAATGTCCGGAGTCTGCCATAGTAAAGAGAAAAGCAACATGAAAGCATTAAGTGATGAGATTTTTTGTGCGCATATAACGCACGCACGCACGCACGCACAAGCAAGAACTTCCACTGCCCGACACAGGGTTGGGTGGGGCGGGAGGTTCTTGCGCAAATTAAAGTTTTATCTTATTTTTTTTTCTCATGCCACTCAAGTGTTTTTTTTTTCGTGTTGTTTCACTCGGTTTTTCCCGGTCTTTGGATGTTACGAAGGTCAGATGGTCTATAGTGACGAGTATCGGAAGGCACTTTTCTTCGATGCGATCAAGGAATAAACTTGATTTTTGTGAGCATCACCCTTTCGTTCAGTGTTCTTTCCCTTGTAGTCGTTTTCACCAGCGTTGAGATACTGACTTTTTCAATACGATCCAACAAGCCCACATCGCTGCCACTGTCAACGCCCTTTTCCAATGTTTTTTTTTAATTTTGTGCATACAAACGCGCACGAACACACACAGGAAGGGTGACTCGCCCTCCCACGAAAACATAAGCTTGCTATGGTTGGGGCGTTGGTTGTGTGTGTATCTTTCTGGTGTCACATCGATTTGGGGCGGTATATAATCTAACCCTTGAAAATATTTTTCGCTACACCTTTACCGTCCGAGATTCAAAGAAGAGAACATTGGAGATAGCTAGCTATCTGTGCGCCGCTTTGCCTGGAAAGCCGACCATGCCATGCTGTCGCAGTTTTGCACACCATGTATAGATACACGCACAGTTCTCTTTCACGGCCACAAACTAAGACCAAAACTTTTTCGCAGGCATGACTGAGAGATAGCTTTCTTCTTTTTTTTTTTTCGAAAGGTGGAGATGCGAATCGCCATGCTGAAGGAGAAACGAGGGTCTTGACTCTGCAATTTTCAGTTACGAGAAAGCCTTGATGAGAGCAGCTTTTGGAATCTACATATATATATAACGCGTAAATCATCCGCTGGAGAGGCGCAACGCTGCTCGGGGTGCAGCAGGAGGAACGGCAAATGTCACAAGGGCGGCTGGCAACGAGTTCAAGCGCCCGCATAAGAACTTCAGCCGAACACCCGTACACTTCTACGCCGCTTGCTTTCGACGCCGTCGGAGCCGCTCGGCGGTTCGAGAAAAACGAGAAACAAATCGGGGGGTCCTCTTTTGTTTTTCTTCTCCAATTATTCTCCCCAGCCCAAGTCATTAGCGCGAGCTGCTCAGGTGCGAGCCTTGGGGGAGATCGACCAGAGTCAGAGCGACGCCTTTTTGTCTCTACGCCGAAAAGCAGAATTCGAGCGCACCCGTTCCGGTAATAACAACGTGCCCGTTCCGTCGACAAGCAATCTCTATCACGGAGGCCAGTGCCGAATGCGGCAAACATCAAGAACTCCCGTCGCATCGCGCCCGAGTGTCTCAGAAGCCGAGGAAGTGGCGCCACCGCCTCTCGGCAAAGGGTTGTGTCGCGATCTCGCGCTTCGAAGGATCTAAGCGGGGAAAAAAAAAAGGGAACGGGTTTGAAAAAGAAACGCTCGCTCGTTTGTCGATAATTACGCTTGTCGGAGCGCAAAAATGATCGCGCGTTCCGGGCTATAAACGTTTTGTTCCTTTTGTGCCCTCGTGGCATCGAGTATGATGAGACATTTATTACGCGATCCCTGTCGACGGCAGGCGTAGGTGCGATGATGAGGTTGTACGCGAACGACTCGATAATGGTCCCCTTTTGCCCTCTCGCCCCGCGTACCCTACGCGCCGCCCCTGCATATTTGCGCCAACTGACGATGCCCGACACTATATAGGCGACGGCGTCTTATAATGCCGGCGATCGCATTTGGCAACGCGTATACGCACGCCCAGAAAGGAACACTACGCGCGGTCTTCTCTATTCGACGACCAAGTTCGCATCGCAGTCTGCCAGCAGTCGAAAAAATAATATACAAATAAATTGCGAATGCGAGTACGTTTCAAGCACCGCACTTAAAACCGGTCACTCTAGCGGCCATGCTTTTTCTCGAAACGGCTTCATTAGAAATCACGGTTTCTTTTGACTCAAGTCCCAACGTTGATAATCTTCAAACAGCTGCTCCAACTTTCATATACTTATGGAAGTGATCAGAAGTTATAAAGTATGTTTCGACCAAAGCGTAATGGTAATTTCGACGACCACGTTAGATTAAGAATGAGAGAACACGAAAAGGGCTACGACGGCCGAAAAGCAAATGCAAAAATATGCTTGTTAGGGCGAAAGCCTTATAATTCTAACATGAAGGAGGCATTGAAGGAAAAAACGGCGTGAACACGAAACGGTTCAGAAATATTACACCTTTTTCCGGAACCACACACGAACCATCTTGTGGAAGGTCAGTGAAACCTCACTATAGACCTCGGACCCGGATAAAAAAAAATACAGGTTTTACCTCTCACCCGAGATTCCTCACAAATTAAACGACTTGAGAGTATCTGGTAGTGGGCTATAACGCAAACGTTTCGACAAAGTTGTCGCTGAACGGCAACATGATTATTCACAGCACCATTGATAGTATGATTAGTAGTACTCCCACCGATCAATTATTGCTGTCCATTGCACTACATGGACAGTTCGGAAAATGAAATGGGGGAACCCTTAAGCTTCGCCTTTAAGATTTGAACGCGATAATGATATCCTGTCCCTAATGAATACTTCAACCACTTAGTGCATGAAATCTTTTTGAACTTGCTATGTACCCATGCACTACGTGGCTTTTAAGCGCAATAACGTGCGAGCCATTTGTAGCGGGTGGCCGGCTTAATCTATGAGGTCCTTATGACAATCACGTGTTCTGACGCCCGATGACATTGCACGCTTGTACCACACATCATTAGTGCGACATTATATGTGGTATTGTGTAAACTGTATACATAACACGTGTGTTTGTGAGATATGGAAGAATCTTCCAAGCAGAGGAAGTTATTTTCCTTGTATTTCTAAGCAGGCGCGTGGCTGTGTGGTAAAACACCTGTTTTCCACACAAGCGGCCTGGTTTCAATCCTCACTCGAACCTTGAAGTTTTTATTATTAATTTGTACGTTCCTCAATTTTTCGATCACACAAGCGACCTGGTTTTGATCCTCACTCGAACCTTGAAGTTTTTATTATTAATTTGTACGTTCCTCAATTTTTCGATCACAATACGATCGGTTTTTCACTCGCAACCAACGACGCCGGAATGTCGCCGCAACGAGATCTTTAACGCTGTCGCGTTAAAAGGACCGAAACTATCGACGGTGAATTTACCGACAGTTCTACATCACTATGTTAAAGTCATGAGGCGCGCGTGACGTAACTTGCTTCCCCGTGCCATACCTCCGCTTAGCCTCCAGTGCGCTTGTCGGGACAACGAAAGGAGGCGCTTAAAGCGCGCGAGAAATCCCCGTAACTCCTCTACTACTCAACGGATTCTTAAAAATTTTGCAGCAGCCGATGCACGAGGCAATGAGCTATATTAACGAAGCCCTACGATGATTACTTGAAAAAGGGTTGCGGGACCCCTTTGATGCATCGTCACTAATGCTGTTCCCCTCGATTTCTTTGATGTAGTGCCAAGAGACTCTTGCATTTTTTCGATTCCGTAAAGAAGCACGTCTAATGACACCGATGCGCAGCGAAGTGTCATTGACGAACGTTTCCTTTTTTTTCCCTTCTTTTGATTTAATTAAACAAGTGAGAAAATGACATAAAGCGACCGGGTTCGATGTCACGAGAGGAAGGCTGTCCGCGGGGCGATGTGCACTCCTCGAATAACCACGTGCTACACTTGAAAGGATGCGACGGCGAGGCACCACTCCACACCGCCAACAGAAAATAAGGGGCGCATCCGTCGAAGGAACTTCCGGTTCTCACTCCTGAAGCTTGGTACCTACGAGAAAGAAAAGAACACAGTGTTGTCGAATAGTGTTGAAGATTGCGCCAGGTAGGATTGCATTTTCGAACACGTTACATCAAGGATGAGAATAGGAAGAAACGACCGAGCTCCACTATACACACCGCTCTCTTCTTTCCTCTATTTTTACCCTCAATCGTCACATTGTGAGCAATTTGGCGAAACTTGGGAATCCGTAGAAACACTCGCATATTCACACACACGCTTTTACTCAAGACACACATCCCACACAGCACTGTGTTCGGTGTGTGTTACCTGAGGGGATTGATTCATTGATTGTTTCAACGTCCCAAAACACCATATGTTTATGAGAGACGCCGTAGTGGAGGGCTCCGGAAATTTCGACCACCTGGGCTTCTTTAACGTGCACCCAAATCGGAGCACGCGGGCCTACAGCATTTCCGCTTCCATCGGAAATGCGGCCGCCGCAGCCGGGATTCGAACCCGCGACTAGTGGGTCAGCAGTTGGCGGGTATTTATACCCACCAACTTCTTAATTTCATCTGCCCACCTAACCTACTGTCTCCCCCAACTCGCTTGCCTTCTCTAGGAAACTAGTTAGTTACCCCTAATGACTAGCTACATACCCGGTCCTGTGCTTGCTGCTCCCTATTTATACCCGCAAACTTCTTAATCTCATCTGCCCACCTAACCTTCTGTCTCCCCCTAACCCGCTTTCCTTCTCTGGGAATCGCGTTAGTTACCCTTAATGACCAGCGGTTATCCTGTCTACGTGCTACATACCCGGCCCATGTCCATTTCCTTTTCTTGATTTCAGCTATGATATCCTTAACCACCATTTCTTCTCTAATCCACTCTGCTCTCTTTTTGTCTCTTAAGGTTACACCTACCAATTTTCTTTCCATTGCTCGCTGCGTCATCCTCAATTTAAGCTGAACCCTCTTTGTAAGTCTCCAGGTTTCTGCTCCGTAGCTAAGTACCGGCAAGATGCAGCTTTTATATACCGTTCTCTTGAGGGATAGTGGCAATGTACCTGTCATGATTTGAAAGTGCTTGCCAAATGTGCTCCACCCCATTGTTATTCTTCTTCGCGTAGTCTCCGACAAATGCGTAACCTAGCTCCGAGTTTTCGCCAACGCACCATGACAGATTTGAAAAAAAAAATCCAACTATATAGTTGTTCGTGCCAGCCACACGTATACTGGCAATTTTTTCAGCATATAGCAAGGGGATTGCAACACGTTTTAAAAACCCGACAATTCTGCTGTTTTTTTTTCTTTTTGTCTTCTTTAGTATGAAAGTAATACGACAATCACGTACTTTGGCATTCAGCTTGCCCGCATAACAACGCAACACGCTTAGATGAAAGCTATATCGTTGATGCCGGGACGTAACTGCCATAGAGCGGCAAAAAAAAAAAAAAACGTATCAAATTTTAGAAATGGTTCGAAATCAATTTTGAGACGCGAGAAAAACCCCGAACACGATAGCGGTCACGGAACGGTCTCGTGCTTGCGTTTTCTTTTTTTCTTCACACCTAAAATCATTTATGAACGTGCACCAACTCGTCCAACAAAAAGTTCTCTTCAGAAATAGGATTGCCAAATCTCTTAGCTACCCTCCGTCCCGCTGAGCGTAAACACGTGGTTCAGAGGACAGGCTGAATGCTTAAAGAGCCCGACTCTTTGTGCAAACGGACGAAGAGAATTGACGAGTAATAAAAAAAAAATCAGAATACCGCACGTATTGTCAGAGCTCCAAGAAGCAGGGAGCGAGCAGCAGCCTACGGCAATTTTTTATTATTTTTTATTTTTTAGCCCAGCGTTGCCAAACACAGACAACACTGACACCTAAAGGTCAGTTTATATAATCCAACGTAACTTCAGCACAGACGTTAAAGCACAGACGTTTATTTTATCGAACTGTAGCGAACGCAACGGCGAGATGACATGAGTATATATATGCCACAAGTGGTTGCACAAGTGGTTAACGTCCCAAAACCACCATTTGATTATGAGAGACGCCCTAGTGGAGGGCTCCGGAAATTTAGACCACCTGGGGTTCTTTAACGTGCACCCAAATCTGAGTACACGGGCCTACAACATTTCCGCCTCCATCGGAAATGCAGCCGCCGCAGCCGGGAATCAAACCGCGACCTGCGGGTGAGCAGCCGAGTACCTTAGCCACTAGACCACCGCGGCGGGGCTCTTCTCTTTGATCGTGAACGTTCTTGGGAGGAGGAATGTGAGTAACACCCCAAGTGAATAATGAAGGCGCGCACACGCACACACACACACACACACACACACACACACACACACACACACACACACATATATATATATATATATATATATATATATATATATATATATATATATCCAGAATTGTATGACGAGAGGAGGACCTCTCAGATATATTTTTTTTACAGCTAGAACCAAGCACTTCCGTCTGGGTGGGCCTGTCACATATTGTAGAATAGCTTATTTCCCATTTTCAATATAACGCAAAGAACACAAAGTTTTGGTTCGAGGACATGCTTTCGTGACAGGGGCAATCTTGACGACACCGACGAAAGCTTCGATAAGGGCAAGTGAAGTCAATTCGCAAGAGCCAGCGAAGTCAAGTAAAATGTGATTCCGCTGCAAAAAATACCGCACCAGCGGATCCTGGACATAAGCATATATTTTTTTTTTCGATTGGGGGCACCACCTTGATCTGAAGTAGCGGTCGGGCAGGCATATGTGGTTGAGGGTCCTTCTGTGCCCTCAAAAAACATTTGGGAGGAGGGGGGGGGGGCACGAGCCTGATGTGAGAGCCCCTGGTTACGCCTTTGAACGGAACACACGGTGCGGGAAACGCCACCGCGTCCCAAAATGCAATCATGGGTAGCGGTCAGGCATAGAATCCCCGATGTCCATAGTAGCCACTAAGTAAATAGTCGCGACTACACCTATGCACGAAAAATAAGAAGCTAAGAGAGAAAGTTAGTGGTAAACTATTAGCCCGTTTCGAGTGGCACGACGCCTTGGCGACGTCCAGCGCGCATAGCGGCATCGCAAGTGTCGGGCCGTGCGAGAATGGGACCCACGGCAGGGCAACAACGGAGTGGCGATGTATACAACACCTGTGGCGAGGGGTCATCATCCGCCCCATTCAGCTCGGCGGCTACACGAGCGAAGGTGCGCAGGGGTTCTCGCCCGGCCAGCGCCCCCCGAACTCCTCAAAGGGTGCCGGGGTGAAGGGGGCGGCCCCCTTGCGGTCTCGGCAGGCAGCGGAAGCGCCACCTCGGGGCAGATGTGCGAGCCCCCCTTTGGGCCCCGCGCCCGACGGCGGCGGCGTGGGAACCGGGGGTCAAGGGCCCTTGCATCGCCGCTTCCCTCACCGCCGCTGAAGCAGTGCCGTGCGCGGTAGCAGCCGCCGTATACGAGAACCGCCCCGAATGCTGCCCCCAGACGCTGGGAAACGGTGCCCCACACCGCGACGCGGGGTCCAAGCCGCCGGTGCGTGCTTCGCGCGCGGAGGTCCGTTCACCTTCCTCGTCACTCCGCGCTCGAAGGCGCCGCTACGGCGGTCGTGGAAAAACGGACCCACGGAAGCGCTTCTCCGGCCGCCTCTTCCTCGCAGGATCCCGTGACGGCACCCGTTCAATCACACGAAACTTGGCTCCGGGGGAGGGGCGAAAATTTAATGCGGGAGAATCCTTGAGAACCTCAGCGCCCCTCTCTATCAGGAGTCTCGAGGTGGGCACGAAAGACCGAGGGAAACGCCGGGAAGACGGCGAGAACCTCGCACATGGTGTAATCGCAACCTGGCGTAATTCAGCGCAAGACCCGAAATGCGGGCAGCTGCGCCGGCTGCGGCGATGAACATTCGCCGTTTTCATGCATCTTAATGAGCGCAGTTTTCTTGTCCTCAGCACCGGATCGGCACCAGAAGGCTTCGACAGCCCAACCACACAATGCGACATTCGCGCGGTCCCAAAGGCACGACGGCTTACACAGTAACAGTGGCTGTACGAGATTTATCAGCATAGCAACTCATCCTTCGCACTAGCGCGAGAAAGGTCAATGACCCACAGAGGACGGCTTGCAATTGACACTTGTGCAAGCGCTGTAACACTGTACACGTTGAGGCTCTTTGGTATAGTTCGGCACCGGCACGCTTACCTTTAAAACCCATTCCGGAAGACAGGTCTCCGCCTGCAATAAGTAAGGGAAATTTGTTTACAGCAGTACTACAACTTAAAACTGCCAAGCACACTGATCTCACCTTCAGTCATTTTTCGAGGCACTGTGAAGAATTATGAAGAGGCTACCTTATACAATAAACTAAATACAACAACGCATACAAACACAACGCTTGAGAAGAGGCGGATGCAGGATATGGCTGTCATTGCAGACAAACAATCACGCAATGCCGCACTGACGGGAAACTGCTTGCACGCACCACCATTTGCTATTCTACAGACGAGCATTTGTTGCACCGTATTGAGCGAACGTTGTCGAAGGCAAGTTGCGTAAAGTTTTGTAAGATAACGGCACTATATAAAAGCAGCAATTAACTATCGAGAATACCGAAAAGTTCTATTTTCATAAATTACTGAGAGGAAAAAAAAATCACTTTCGCTTCTAAAGCGAACCACTGATGCAATCAATGCGTAGGCAGCGCCGCCAAAAAGTAGATCACATGTTAAATAGGACGAATTTACTGCGGCATACATATTCCTACTAATTAAATTAACTGACAAGGGGGCACGCACACACAAAGGAGTCTTGAATAGACTCCATTCGGTGACCGCGAACACTCGCTGGAACAATAGTGGAGTGACGCACAGCACAGAGACAAGCTTCTCCTCTCGCTTCGACGCACCTTGAAATTTCAAATGAGTAACACGACATCCAACATAAGAGGGATCAAAGTTCCAGCTATCAGGCCAACAGCCCTCAGGCTTAGTTTATCACCAAGATAAAACGCGTGGCTTGCGTGTGGAACAGTCGCGTAGGGCACGACATACTTTAGCACTTGAGTTTTAAATGGGACATCACAACGACGGCGAAGATTTTCTGGGAGTATTCATACATGTAATTGCGCAGAAAGAAAATAAAATAAATGCATAATGGTAGCGTGTATTACGGCGGTACATATTTAACCCATTTGGAGCTAAAGGGCAACTTGTTCGATATAAGGATCTGCGCGCAAGTCCTACCGCCCGCTATTCGACGAGTTACGCGAAGAACCACGTGCGACAGTGTACCCTAAGCTGGTCGTTATAAGATACTTCTACTGAAGCAAGCAATCGCGAAAGTCATTAACTGATACAGTATTTCAGCAGTGCCACTTCGTCATACCGTATACAGCAGCCGTCGTGGTCGGCACGCGTTTTCACCACGCGAGTTGCTCACTGCGTGCAGATGAGATTATCAAAGTGGTTAATAGAGGTCTCGCAGACTGAAACAAGCAACGTGCCGACCACGAAGCAAGCCGCCACCTCAGCTTAGGACTACAATGCACTTATCATGGACGGCACAAGCAGAACAGAGTGCACTGTCACAGTAACTGACGTAGCCGGGCATAAATAAGCTCCTCCCTCCAGATTCACCGGGTGTGCGCTTCGCATACTCACCAGACTGGTCGCAATCTTCAAGTTCACCTGCCGGTTCATCCACCTGCAATGAACAAGGGACCGGGAAGCGCTACTTTATTCACTCATTCCTTTGGCGCAGACAAAGCTATATATGACAATATATTGCCGAGCACGATGCCGTGGGTGCGATCCCCGGCCGTCGTGATTGCGTTTGGTTATAGGGTAGGATTTTGAACCTGCTTGCGTTCTCGTATCAGGCTCACCATTATAGGCGGTCACAACAAATTGGGAGCTCAGTAAGACCCTTCAAAACAATCCCGGCTGTTTGGGATGCCCGAACTTCATACTTCGATTTTGGCTTACCCATTCATTTTGTTTATAATATATATTTAGCAATTCATTGGTTCGTTTATAATGCGACCACGGCCATTCCTCTATATAATTACGCCATCTGTGCGCATGAAAATGTCAAAATAACAAGCGCACTATGTCTTAGCGACGCTTCAATTTGGCTGCACAGAACTGACACACGTGGCACTCTCAACGTAGGGAGCTGATTGTCGTTTCTGTGTGTTTCCTAACCAGACAGGACGCCATCGCGGATGGACCTGTGGATTAGCACGCACCACGAGCAGCAGAAGTGCTCCCGGCAGCACTCCGAGCTCAGCGAGCGTGTACGTGTTCCCGCTGAGCGACAGCGGCGGCTGCCCGTCTCCTTGGTCCAGGCTCAGGTGCTGGTCGAACGGGGCCACCGAAAACAGTTCCATCACCTGCACGACAGCCAACAAAGACTCAATCGAGAAAGAAAAAAAAGAAACATACCCCGCGACTGAAATACGACAATATTTCGAACGCCCCTATAACGGGACGAATTAACAAATAGCAGTGAGGACGCGTTCACACTGAGCATTCCGGCCGCCGAAAGTGCGCCGAATCCGATTCGGCGGCGGCGAGATCCGCGCCAATCACTCTCGGACCGATTTTTGCGGCGTCTGCCGCCGAATCGGTCACCACGGACCAATAGGAGCGCTAGTCAAGGAATTTCGAAAAATGGCGGCCAAGCCACACTCACTTGTCACGTCGAGGTGCACGTAACTGAATGTTGTAACCAACGAAAGTTTAACCCACTCTATGCCTACTGCACGTCTATATTTCGCGGAAGAGGTGACCGAGCTTGTCGCGGTCTTACAGATCAAGACGAACCCGTCAACGCCGCTGTCGTCGGCGTTTTTTTTTTTTTTTCTGCTCTTCATGCATTACAAGACGGCGACTCGCAAGCAAAGTAAGCAGTACTGCTTCTTTTTGCTTTCTGCGTACGAGAATAATCGAAGTCTATAGACTACCGGATGGCGTAGTGACGTTTGCGAGCCGCGACAACAACCGGGTGACAGCGCATCTATTCCGCGTTCGCCCCGTGGTAGATGGCATATTCGGCGGCGCGGGGAGCGTCCACTGCCAACGACGCTGCGTTTTGGCAGCAGGAGAATTTCGCTCGCTGTAGAAAGCGGATGCTTCAGTGTGAACTAGGGGTATTACCATGCCACTTTTGCTTTCTCGCTCGTTGTACTTTATCGCTCCTAATTGCAGTGAATCTACGCCGGTACCACAAGTGCTTTTTTTGCAAAATCTACCATGAATTTGTCACGCCTCATATATAGTCAGGCTCTCAGCCTATGCATATAGTGAAAGAGGAAACTGTCGTTCGGAGGAAACACTGCCACTAGAACTGGAAGCGGCTAAAGCACAACGAGCGAGGAAGAAGTACCGGTACGGTACTTTGCTTTAGGAGAAACAAAAAAAAAAGAGGAAAAGAAAGGCCTAACGTGAGACGCACTTCGAACTCTGGTACCATCAGCACCAAATGAAAAGCGAACAGTGGCAAGCATCCGCAATGGTATGCTGCGTGCCGTCCGATCATACACCGTGCCCATGAGCAGTGACACCGAATTAGAGGGCCACGCCTGTCAATGGTGATGGCTGGACGGCTCGCATCATAACATTCATAATGCTAGCCGCTGTTCGGGTCTCGTTAGGTTTGCAGAGCGTGACATTGTTTGCTAAAACTGTAATTAACCGAGGGATATGAAGCACGAGCATGGCCTATTAAATAGTTCTCTTCCTGGGCGTTTATCTGACTGAAAATCGCTTCGTATAGCGCTGGCTTTGTCTGTCCATGATCAGATGAAAAACAGTGCTGCAGAACAAGAGACAACACGAAACGCCCGCAGATCCTATCAGTCTGTTTCTTGTTATCTATTACTGCAGCACCGCTTTCCCTTCGACTTCGCTTGAAGCCCCGTGATCTCCGCAGATGTCTACATAGCAATTCACGGCGACGACGGCGAGATACGTTCGTTTTGGGCTGTGTCAACGACCTTCTTCAGTTCTGCAAGGCAGCTTCACGTTAAAAACAAATTTTTTTTGGGGGGGAGGGGGGCGTTATTCTGAGTAAGACATAAAAAAAATGAAGGTCAAGCATATGGCTGCCACACTGAGGAATGAAAGGCTTTCGGCCAATTAAATGTGACGAGTCCGAAGCATGTTCCAATAAAGCCTTAAAAGGAAAAAGGTACTGTCGGCACACGATCAAGAACGGGGTCGAAATTAACCGAACGCAGGAATTGTTGATTACGAACTATAAGACTAATTTAGCGCTTAAGGTTCATACTTTGAATCTCCGCAATCCCGTTCATTTACTGTATCATCATCATCAGCCTGACTACGTCCACTGCAGGACAAAGGCCTCTCCCATGCTCCGCCAGTTAACCCGGTCCTGTGCTTGCTGCTGCCAATTTATACCCGCAAACTTCTTAATCTCATCTGCCCACCTAACCTTCTGTCTCCCCCTAACCCGCTTCCCTTCTCTGGGAATCTAGTTAGTTACCCTTAATGACCAGCGGTTATCCTGTCTACGCGCTACATGCCCGGCCCATGTACATTTGCTCTTCTTTATTTCAGCTATGATATCCTTAACCCCCGTTTGTTCCCTAATCCACTCTGCTCTCTTCTTGTCTCTTAAGGTTACACCTACCATTTTTCTTTCCAGTGCTCGCTGCGTCGTCCTCAATTTAAGCTGAACCCTCTTTGTAAGTCTCCAGGTTTCTGCTCCGCAGCTAACTGACTCTTTTACTGTATACTTTATCCAAACACGCAGGTATCGAGCTCGTGAACCGTAGTCGATATTGCGCCGAATCCGCGTATTGAGTCAAGTGCCCCGGTTAGCGTCCCGTATACCTTGATCTTGAGGTCCATCAGCGTCTGCGTGGCGCGCATGTGCACCGAGCGGTCTCCCCGGCGCGCCCGTCGCTGGCGCCGCTCGTCCAGCCTGGGCCGCTTGGCGGTCGCCTCGGCTTCCTGGCTCGACACACGCCGCACGAGAACGGTGCCCTGCTGCGACTGGCGCCGCTCCAGGTCGGCAGACTCGCGGCAAGACTCGCACAGCGCTGCGACACACACGTCCAGATGACGTCAGAGCACGCGCGATTACAAGGTCGCGGGTCCCACTGACGGAAAAGTGGTCATTTCACGTCCACTTCAATTCATTTCGACTTAGGGTCAACATCAGTACGATACAGTTTAAGGATAGATACACAAACACGTTCCCCCGCTTTTCTCGGGTTAATTGCCTGCTGGTTTTTTTCACTAGTTGTGCCTAATCGAGAAACGAATCCCTCGAACAATTCCAGTTTTTGTGTACTCTTCTGACGATGCCTACACCAGCTTCCCGACATTTTCATAGGCGTGAGCCTATGAAAAAAAAAAATTCCAAAATGAGAATAATGTTATGACGTGCTTTTCGGAGCGTTCTGCCCTTGTACACCTTTTCGGGGATAAAAATGGGAATGAAATAGCTCTGGCACACTACGGCGCAAAACACACGACGGACGGAGAAAGCACAAACAGCGATGACGAGCGCTGAGGCAGTTTGTGTTATTTCCAGTACCTTGTGTGTGCTTTGAGCTGGAGTTTGCCATAAGTATTTACCGAAAAACCCCATTCGCTACTTTAGTCAAGTGAAGAACAGTTCTTGGAATTAACATCAATGGTTAATTGATATGTGGGGTTTAACGTCCCAAAACCACCATATGATTATGAGAGACGCCGTACTGAAGGGCTCCGGAAATTTTGACCACCTGGGGTTCTTTAACGTGCACCCAAATCTGAGTACACGGGCCTACAACATTTCCGCCTCCATCGGAAATGCAGCCGCCACAGCCGGGATTTGAACCCGCGACCTGCGGGTCAGCAGCCGAGTACCTTAGCCACTAGACCACCGCGGCGGGGCTAACATCAATGGTCCTCAACTTCCATTGTCGTCAAGAACTTCCACGGTCATAATAACCTCACAAGGTTAAAACAACGATGGGACAGATGCGACTGAGTAAAAATGCGATTCCCTGTCAGATAACGACCGTTTCACTCCTCAAGTTGCTATTTCTCGTTACAGGAGCTGCATAATGATATAACGATCTTTACAAGTACCCCTGACACGACAGTTGAACGAACAAATGAGCTCCCAGTTATTGATGAACTACAATTGATTCCTTCTCAGCCAATGCACACAAACTAATCTTGATCCATAGTAGAGTCGGCATACGATGTAAGGCGCATCAGCGGAACGTAGGAGTCAGCAATACCCCGAAGCGCGTTTCTCGGCAACAGCGGCATGCGCTGCGGACAGCCTACATGCATGACCGGCATTGCGAAGGTCAGCCGCTCACGGCAGGGAACAAATGACACCTCGGTCAGATAAATCAATTTATCAATTTCTCACTGAGTACGAGGATGTCGATAACGCGCGGTTCAGGAGAAAGGCACGCTATGCCGATCTCAATTCATACCTATGCAAGAATGCGTCGACAATCTGCAACGAAACAGCACGTTGACATTCGACCTTTTGAACCGGAGAAACGGATGTCTTGATTCTCTTCACAAAATCGTACACATTTCTTTTTTTTTTCACCGGCTCACACCGCTAAAAAGACAAGGTTGAAGCTCAAAAAAAAAAAAAAAGATGACGACGCGAGCGCTTTCAACCAAACTTTATTAAAAGAAACGCCCCGAATAAATGCCAATGCCAAACACGCTTCAATGACTGCGGATGACTGCGCCGCAGAGTCATCCAAGTGACGTACAAATGGCAAAACACGTGGAGCACACAGGTGCATCCAGAAACAAACAAACCAAAAAGTACAACTAACAAACACTATAAAGTGCAGAGAAGCTCTTCCCGCGTTATTCAACAAAACGAGCTGGAGTTTAATAAATTACTCCTCTTTTTCGCTAAGGGTGGCAAACATATGGCTTATGCAACGCTCCCCTTAGCTGTTAACGTACCTCCATTATTTCCCTCGTGTTGCGATGTTTGTGCCCGCCCGTGCTTAGCCTTTGCCTAGATTCGCATAGGGGAGAGTCAGCGCTCGTGTCGACATAATCTCAACTTCGTACACGTCTCTTTTGCGCTGCACTATAGTCCAGGCTTCTCGTGTTTTGTATGCAGGGTTGTAAACAGATGCCGGCGTACGCTGCGTACATGGCACAGAAGCTCGCGAGGTGAACTAAGTGCTCCGTAATGAATCGAGTGTACGCAAGTGACTGATCGGCTACGTTACGAAGGCTCATGCACGCAACTCCTCGTACAGCAGCTCGCTTCACGCGCCAGCGCTGCTACATGCACGCACGAGGGCAGACACGGGGCAGTACGCTGCACACAACTGAACAGCAGAAGGTGGTAGGCGCTCACAAATCCGCGGCCTCGGCGTGCGCGCACACGCCAGGGTCGGGGGGGCATTCAAAAGTGGGCGAAGACACCAATGAAAGTGCGCGCACGGCATCCGCTGACGCGGCGCGACAATGACGGATGCATCGCCCTGAATCATGCCGCGGAAACGACCTGTGACGGCGGCCGGCGACGCAAACGCGAAGAAGAAGCGGGCGCAAATGGACGGACGGCGACGACGATGCGAACCGCCACTACCATGGGCGAAGAAGAGAGAAGAAAAGAAAAGAAAAAAAAACCATCTCGCTGCCACCGGCAGACTGCTGCGAAGGCAGCGGGCGATAAAAACGGCCGTCGACACTCCCCGCAGGTCGCGTCGATTTTCTTTTTTCCCCGGCAGCGAGCGACCCATCTTCCTCTCATTCACGAAGCGGCGACGCGGCAGAGTGCGAAACAAGCGCCGCCGCCAGCGACCGTTCGTCTACGCACCATTAACGCGAGCACAGGCCCAAGGTGGCGCTGTTCTCGCCGAGCGTGTAGTCTTCGCGTTTACGTATTCGGCACTCACTATACGCGCGTTGCTTCGACCGAGCCTCGCGATTTTACTTGCTGCGTACTTTACGTGGAGCTCTGCGAGCGCGCCAGCAGGGTTGTGCCCGGGTCCCGAAACGACAAGTCTTCCACTTCGGGGTCACCGCGTTACGGGATGAGGAAACAACTCCCCGGGAAGTATTGCTGCGCGCCTATAGCGGCCTCTTTTTCGAAGGGCTGCAAAATACGCGACCTCCGGCCGCCACGGTTTTCGTTATTGCTTCACACTTGTCTCTGCGATGGATCCGTTTTGTATTACCCGCCGAAATCATGACTACAGAATCATCGCGCCAAATCTAAGAACTGCTCCATAGCTATCACAGCCTTCCTTAAAAGAAGCCCTGTCACTCTTTTCCAGCATGGTCAAAAAACGCTGCCGATCTGTAGTCGAGGCTCCTGAGAACACGCGAGCCAAACATGATAGCGCAGCCCGCGGCCTTGAATACACACTGAATTCTCAAAGTCAGTCAGAAATAGACCACCCTCCTCTCAGCGAATGATGCCGTAAGTCCACGGCCATTGGCTTATTTCAACATCGTGACCTCCACAGTTACCGCGGCCGCCTCGAGATGCCGCCACGTTCCCGCACTCGCACTGAAAGTAAGCGGCGCATTCAATAAAAAAAAAAGAGAAGTGCTCAAGGTTACGATTCGCGCTAACTAATCTAGCCACCTCCCCCCCCCCCCGTGCGCTACTCTGCGCAGCTTTCTGAGTGCTCGCTGGTAGGGGCAGTGACCTTTGTCAAGCCGCTATAATAGCAGCTTTTTTTTTTTTTGCTCCTTTCGTAGCATTTGTTTCAAAATGAATGCTAAAATAAAGAATCTGAATTGGAAAAGAGAAATAAAGCGCTTGAAGCGTACAACCAATTCCCATTCCTCACTCCACTCGTACTTGACGAATTCTAAAGGTTTCTGCGGCAGTCGATTCGTGAGGCAATAAGCTTTCTTTAATGAAGCCATTCAATCATATCTTGAAGAAGTGACGCAGGGCCCCTTTAGAGCGTTATTTTGCAATTAGAAGGTTTCGACGGGCATCGTTGGAGAATGACAAGTGAAATGCCACGACTAGGATTAATTTTTAAATATAAAACAGTACAAAACTTCCCAAATTTTCAGACTTTACTGGAATTTTGGGAAGATCAGCAGATATGTGCCAATTCCCCTGACATGATTATGTATTTTAGTTAATGTAGCTAAAACTGACACAATTATCTCTTTCCCCATTGCACCTGTTTAATAAAGTTTAGGGACCCTTAAACACGAAGTCAATAGGCCATTTACCTGCCTCAAAACAGTAAATATTTGGGTGATTGTCAAGAAAAATAATATGGACAATAGTAAGGGCAAACTTCAAGCGATTAAAACCACGACTATTGAGTAGAGGTTTCATTTCACAGCATTAACTTTTGAGGGTTGCTTTATCTTTGTGCCAAGGAGCTAAGAACATGCTGAGCCACAGAAAGGCTGATGGAGCCAACTGTCATGTTGATTAGGCTTGTGTGAATATTTAATATTTTTATCGTGATCAAATATTATGCTATTCGATATTTGCTTCGGCCGTAAATTAGTTATTCTAAGCGAACGAATACATTATTTTCTGAATGTTTAACGCTCCTACGCGTAGGAGTGAACTGTAATACATTCCCGAAAAAAAAAATCAGCGCATCTAACTAGCTGGAATGGCTGCGCACAACGCTCAGACCTTTGTAACAGTCTACATTCAGCACTAATCGTTTAAATAAGATCTTCGTCCAATGGCTCTATTAGTTCGACAACACTTACATAAGACCAGCCATGAGGGTGCGGTTTCACGGCAGACCGGCCCACGCTGCAGTGAAGCAACCTTTACAGGCAAAAGTGAGCTATAACTCGTAGTTCTATTTTTTTTTCCTTTCTCTCTTTTTAGAAGCGGGAGCACGTTATTTGTTGCGCCGAACCTGTGGCGGTGAGGGGTAGAGGGGAGGAGAAGAGCACACATCTGCGCACGAAAGGGGAATGAGGGAGAGTTGCGCATGCGCAGTATGGTTGCGGCCCGCAAAGGAACGGACACGACCCCGATAATAAGATGCCAACAATCACAATCGCGGTGCCATCTTTCACGCGAGCAGCAAACGCACCACGCGTTTGGTGCAGCGCCACAACGCGTTCGATCCAATGCCGTGGAGCGACTCCCCGGGAGAGTGAGTTATATATGCATATTTGTTTTCGATGTTTTAGTAAGTATTTTCTTGTCCCCACTCCTGCATGTGCCGTGAAGAGCCTGCAATATGTTAAAAAATATATATGAAATGATTTGCATATAACTGTCTTTCATTCGCTCTCGCCCCCCCCCCCCTCACAGACACTCACATTCCAAGCTTGTTGCAGTAAAACATCGTTAATACGCGCCCACGCACCAAGGACGCGGCTAACTGCGCACTACACATAGTATTAATCAACCACCAAGTAGAAATATTTGCATTTCTTTACGTGCGCCATCACCGCTAAAAAAAATGGCAGCATATCCACGGAGTGAATGATGGATAGTGGGGTAAAGCATCCGTCCGTCCATTCGTTCTTGCTTCCATCCATCCATGCGTGCGTCCAACCACCCGTCCGTGGGTGTGTCTGTTTGTGCGTCCGCACGTTCATCTGTGCATCCGTCCCTGCTTTCGTCCATGCATCCGCTCCTACGTCCGTCCATCCGTCCGTGCAGCCATCCTTGCGTCCGTCCATGCATCTGTCTCTGTGTCCGTTCGTCCACCTATTCAACAATCCAAGTACCACCATCTCGCATCTTTTCATCATATATTCCTCATATAGAAGCACCGCCATCCAGCGGACAATCCAAGGACTGAACGAGACGAGGCACACGCACACTTTCTTACGGCTTGCGCTTCGTGTCTACTTCCCACCTTTAACCACCTCGAGTTCATGGTATATACTACTTCACTGTATTCATGGCACTGTGGCCCAACGCTCGCTAAACCTTTCTAAAACCTCGGAGGTTACGCCCAGCGAGTATAACGTAGCAACCCTTTCTTGTCTTCTGTGCGTTGTTGAACAATAAAAAATTCGCAGCGTGCGCGTTAGCTAAAAGCCGAATTTTCCTATCTCTGATTCCCCTTAGCAGCCATTGGCATGTACATTGAGCACTATCTTTTATTGTTCAACAACGCACAGAAGAAATCTCTCACCGGCACCACCTTGGAGGTCAAAATGTGATACTTGTTACACACTACTACTACGACCACGAGAGACGAACGGGTGCCGCTATCAGGAGCTTCGCCCCTAAAAGGAATAAATACAGTGCCACAGCAAATATAGTCTAAAGCGCCCACAACAAAGCCATTCCTTTCCGTTTGCCGATTTACAACGTACAACGATCGAGGCGGCAGCGATCAGCTCCCTTGCCCGCTCAGGTAGTCGCCAGCGTTTTCGGATAGCGTTCGTTAAGTTAGCAGGCGTAGCATTTGCGTATGGGCACCACATGAGTTCTCGAATAGCGTTTGGCCCCGCGAACCCTGACGCATGCTCGCAGCATGCTCGCTCACCGCACAGGGGCCTTGCGAGCCGTCAGAATTTCGATTTTTTTGCCGGCGGACCGCAAAGGTGAAGGGCGGTTAGCGTTATGACGCATGCGCAGTGTCTGTCACAGCAACGGATAGCTTACGGAAAGCATTTCGTCTACTAAGTTTAAAGCAGCGCAACGCCACACACGTAGGGTTTTATCGGCGATGTCCTACTGGTGCGCCTTTTGGTGGTTGCCACATCGCCTTCGATTTTTGCCAGTGGCTACCAGAAAAGGCACCGCCGCAAACCCGCGGAAATAGGAATAATTAATCGGCTGATCCGATGCTCTTGCAGCTGCGCAACTGTACCCAAATGCTGTAGCACAAGTGTGCAAGATGACAACCATCACCTTATATCTGCTCCCGATGCGTGCTGTCAACATTATTTTCGATTCCTAAACCACCTTGTGGCGCAGCAATGCAATGCAATCAGACAAAAACTAACTTCTGGAGCACCATGGAGCAGTAATTTCTAGTCGGCACAATCGGCACAGATTTCCCACCACTGCTGTGCATCTTGGTCACCTCCGTCTGCGCCTTGAGCATGGCTTCCTCGTTTACGTATCCCAGGAAGACGACAACGAGGTTAAAACTTGAACCCCTGCAGGAAGACCCATTGACACTACACTTCAGTGAGCAAAGCCATCATCTTCAAGATACCACACCAGTGGTGGAAGCGACATTTTGCTTTCTGGAGCAGATTCTGGAGCAGATAAAATGGTGCTTTGGAGCAGGCTCAAGTGTCTTTGGAGCAGTGGCGTACCAACTCTTTCGCAAGTGTGAACTTCATCGATGCGCTCGCACTGTGATATGAATTTGCATACACAGAGGTGACACGACTCGCTTTCTTAGGTACTACAAAGCTCAATCATATCTTAACTGAAAAAGGACGCGCTTAGCCCGATTTCCGCGTCAAAAACGATTTGTCACACTCATCCGCTCGCAACAGTTTCGACAGAGCAGCGGTAATGATATATCCTTTTAGAAGAAAACTATTTTCTGGAAGCAGCATATGCTTAACCGATCTTTAAAAAAGTTTACTCGTTCCCATCTGTAACTTCATCAACAAGTCACAACAGAATAAAAGCAGCAAAAATTGATGTATTAGTATACCGTCCCAGATCAGTGCTTACCTGCTCTGCAATACAGCACAAGACGCAAAGGCGTCACATAGGCGCCCCGCACCGCTGAGCCCACAAGGAAAATCATCAAATAGGAAACGGCGAAATTTCACTATGTTGTAACGTTGCCTCGTAACATTTTTATTTTCCTACAAGAACATAATGGACTGATTACTGTTGTGACGTAAAACTTGCCCTTACTTGTCGGGCTCCCCAGCGCACAGCCAGAGTGACCACTATCAAAAGTAGGGAAGCTCAGCCCCCCCCCCCCCCAATTATTGCAGTGGGGGGCTGACGCCCCCTTGCATTCCCCCCCCCCCCCCGGCTGATACATCTATGCTTCGAAGCACAAAAAAAAATGCTACAGCTTAAGGTTGCTATTGATGTTTTTGGGGCAGATGCATATTCCTAACAACTCCTGAAGTCTAAAGCATCTAATAAATATTTATATTTATTATTAAACATGCCGTATGCTAGTATGCAGTTTGTATACAAACAGCACAGTTGGCGTTAATCATGGGCGGGGGTGGGAGTCAAGAGAGTCTGGACTTTTCTGGTGTTTGGGCTGTGGAGGACACCCCTTGCAAGTGTCCCACTTGAGACTTAGCTTTATCACGTGATATAATCCAGTTAACCGTTAGGTATAGCGCAATCAACTTTTTGAAAGGCTTTTTATGTTTTACTACGTGCCTGTGTTAAGTGCCCTTCAGCTGTATAAACTTTGGAAAAAAAAAGAGTGAAAGAAAGAGACTGAACATAACAATGAAATTATTCGAGCTCAGACCCCATGCTCATTTTTTTAAATTTGAAAGCATGATTTATTCTCTAATAAATAAAATGTAACCCATATTAAAAATACGAATCGGACACTTTGGCCTAATATGTGTCACCCCTTGAGATTTTTCTGGATTTATGACACTGAGTAGCATACTAAGACGATAGTGCATACAGCTTGCTTTTGATTTCGCTTATGCTCACGGGATGGTCCCATGGTTCAACCTCATTTTTTTTAGTTTGCCAATACCATTTTGTAACAGGTTTGGAGCAGTTACTAGCAAATATTGCATTTTGGAGCAGCATGGAGCAGGATTTTCCTTTTGGAGCAGCTTGGAGCAGCACTTCCATCCCTGCCACACGCACCGAAGCTAGGAATCACTATCTCTAAATCAATGGTAAACATATCATTCATGAACACATAACTGAGTTTCTTGAAGCAAATAACCTTTTGAACAGCGTACAGCATGAATTGCATCACAATATTGCAGCTTGTAGAATTTTCCCATGATGTTATGAGTAATTTAGACATTGGTTATCACATTAATGCCTTATTTATCGATTTTTCAAAAGCATTTGACACCATTATTTGCAGGAAGCTTCTATGTAAACTAGAGGTAACTTTAAATAATCCACAACTGGTAGACTGGATAGCAAGCTTTCTAAACTCACACTTCTCATTTGTTTCAATTCCAAGCCATCCTCATCCGCAAAAATTACATTTGGTGTCCCACAGAGCTTCATTTTCGGTCCTCAGTTATCTTTAGTTTTTATAAATGATCTTCCCAGCAATATTAGGTCCAAAGTTCGTCTCTGCACCGATGATTCTGTACTTTATCAGGAAATCACTTCTTCTAATGATCATATCATACTTCAGGATTCTTTCTGGCACTTTTGTTCATGGTGCTCGGATTGGCAGATGTGCATAAACTTCCAAAAAAACCGTAGTTTTTCACTCACAAGCAGCCATTTGCTATAGCATCATGCATACTCCTTAAACAACATCGCTGTTCCCCGGGCACAGACATACAAATGTCTTGGCATTATGTTCACACACAACATGGAATGGTCACACCACATAGACTCCATTACATCAAAAGCATTGAAAAAATTAGGCTACTTAAGATGTGTGTCAGCTACATCTCCGAAATCCACCAAATTGCTAATGCACAGAACACTGATTCATCTTATATTAGAGTACGCTTTGTGCGTACAGAATCCTGACAATGTGTGTAATGTAGATAAAATTGAATCTGCACAAAAGAAATCTGTTTGTTTCATTTTTCATCGCTATGACCAAGATTTTTCTTCATCATCTTCAATGAAATCTTTGATTTGATTGATTTGTGGGGTTTAACGTCCCAAAACCACCATATGATTATGAGAGACGCCGTAGTGGAGGGCTCGGGAAATTTTGACCACCTGGGGTTCTTTAACGTGCACCCAAATCTGAGTACACGGGCCTACAACATTTAATGAAATCTTTGAAGTTATCACCATATTGTATTAGGCGTGATATCGACTCTTTTAAACTATTGCACTCTTTCGTTCATTCGTCATGCTAGTTATCTAATGACAATTACGTCATGTGTACTAGTGCTCTACTAACAAGAAGACATCAAAATTGTACCATTAGGCCATTTTTTGCATGTGCTAACGTGTTCAAATACAGTTTTCACTAAGAACAATTGTTTACTGGAGCAATTCACCAGACTCTGTTCATGAAATGAATATATCAAATTTTTTAGAGCCATTTGAGTGATGTTAATATTTTTTCTCTCATTCTATACCCAGTTGTGCTTAGTGCTGATAATATTTGTACTGTAATAACATGTTATGATATTGTTGTTATTCTTTGATCTTGTACTTATGTACCTGACTCCTGTAATAGCCCTAAATTGGGTTGCAGTATTTGAAAATAAACAAATAATAAAAGAATAACGAAGCAACGACCCCACACAAACATCTCCTTTCTTCTGAATACATTATGTCACTCTAACTTTTAATTGTTTGTGTTGCCTAGTGAAATGAAACAGAAACTCGATGCGCACCCCGCTGTGATGCTTTCATGTCCCACCATGTTTGCCCGTAGGTGGAAATACTGTGCAAATTTTTTCTTCTTTTTCACTTTTACTGAATGCCAACAATGTAGCTTGGCTGCTTGCGCTGGACCAGTGCTTGAAATACAATGAAAGAGAACAGCCGATCCAGCGAATGAGCACTGTGACGTCGTCCCTAGCGTTACAATAAATAAACTTTAAAAAATAGAACACCGGGCTTTATACCTGCGAAATGTACCATACATGCGCCGTATTTTTTCTGCATCTTCGGCCAGTGGCCGTTTTCCCAATCTCTTTGGCAAAGCCCATAAAATGATCTGCTGCACCGTAAGAAATTACTCGGTAAAAGAGTTAGGAGGTGGGGGAACATTTCACACAAACTTATTATCGCAACTCCCTTGCAGACAGCAAAGGGAAGCTCGTACGGCTCAATTCAAACAAAGACGAAGAGCACTGAAAACGTTCTTTATAAAATACGCAAATGATGCCGCAAGCAGGAAACGTACGCGGCTGCCTCTTGCAAAACAGTTTAAGAAAGCGTTGGCTGTGTCCCCTCCCCAAAAATACACCGGTATTCCCCACACGTAGTTCACCTTGTATGATGATATATCAACCAGCTCACCAAGCCATCCCCGAGTATAGTCATTCGGCTTCACGAAGTGGCAATGTCATGGATGAACCATATTCCTCAGGTGCACGCAAATTTACAAGACACACAACCCAAGCACCCGCAGCTGGCTTATAGGCATAGGCAAACTACTGCTCAATATCCGTTTCGCTGAGGATCAATCTATTTCGATGCACTGTGTTTCTACTCAACTGTCCCAAGTAGAAATTCACTACAGCACAAACAAACAAAAAGAATTATTGACTCTGCACTAGGGGTGCCAAGACACTAGGGATGCGTAGAGCCGAGCAGCCTTCGTTTTACCTCCTTGGTTTTCTCTTTTTTTCTTGTTCCCATTTTCGTTGTTATTTATTTTTTATTTCTTGCTCTCTGTATCTATTTCTTCTTCTTTTGCACTCTTTTTATTTTTCTTCACATTCTTTCCATTTCTATTTCTTTCTATTTCATGCTTGGTCTTTCTTTTTTTTTTCTGCATTTCACAGTATGTGGTTTTGACTAAGTAATGCCAAGTGCACTACTTGCTCTTTTGCTAATGATCACAAGCTATGATCATCAAGGCACTCAAAATACAACAGCAAGAGTTCTTGGTGAGTGAGAGCACGCACTCAATATGCTACACATAAAGCATTCACCAAGCGACGACGACCGTAAAAGACAGCTTGTTCCCCTAAAGTGCTCTGCACTTATATTCCCCTAAAGTGCTCTGCACTTATAAACTATTGAACTATCAAGTACAGTATAAGTGTAAACAAAGTATAAACAAAGTGACTTGAGTTCAAACTTTACAAAGCCTTTTATTTATTTTAAATATATCAGAAAAAAATATTTCGCAGTCTTTGTTGTAAGATACACTCATCTGCATGTTTTTAATGGGAGGTGCAATTAAAAAAATAAAGTTGCATAAATTTGTAGCCTTGGGAAATGAAATTTTTGCTGTATATATGTAGGCCATTATGCTGATTTAAAATATGTAATTAGTTTCATAGTAAGTTGCACAGTTCTTGTTTTAAGCTATGACAATGTTAAAAGTATAGTTCGTTTTGTGCAAACATTTCATCCATCTTAACTTTTATGGTTATGAGCCACTAAAGGCTCAGTTTCTCTATATCAACTGTAGAATGCAAATAACTATCAAGAAAATGTATAAAGACATTTTAATGGACAAAAAAAATGTAATCAAGAATGCTTAGAGTTTTCAACCCATACTAAATGCTTACTTTAGGTTTCTAATAATTATACATGTGATACCAAGCTTTAAAGGAGATAGTTGCACTCTTCACATGTTAAGGAGTATGTACACGAAATTTCATACCATTCAGGCCATCAGAAATACCGAGAACATGATTTCTAAACCCAAGAAGTTGCCCAAAAATAGATCTTGAGAAAAACAGATATTAATGGTTCATTATGTGGAAAAGATATGATTTTTTCAGGTGATTTCTTCCTGCATGACAGCTTGGAAATCATGGTGCTTTTGAGCATGTGGCTTTATTGAACTCTTAACACAAAATGCAATGGCAAACAAACAGATAACAATTTTCGGGAGACTTTAGACAATGAGCTAGTTTTAGCTTTTAGTAGCCACCTTGCACTCAATAAAAGCGATTTTAACCTGCTTTGAGTTTACTTACAATCGTCAGTTTTTTTGTCATGCAAGTAGAGAAACTAAACTTGTGAAAGCAAATAAAAATGAAAAATATATCATTTTGAAAAAAATGTGCAATTTTTTACTCTCATCTCCCCTTAATAGCCAACTAATGCGATGCTAGTAAAGTGGTGCAGCCAATGTACAACTATTTTTGTATGTTGTATTGTGCAGGTTGACGATTCCCTGCTTTGTTATTCGTGGTGCTATTGGTTTTTTTGTATAAGTGATGCAGGTGGCTTTCAGTATTTTAGATGAGCTTTTCTGAAAGAGAAAAAATAGAACTTCGAAGCAAAAATTAACTGCTCACAGCCATGATTGCAAACTGTGTATATATAAATGTAGCAGAATTTGTTCATAATATATTTACCTTTATGTAATGGGAGTGTATTTCCCAATTTTCGCTACCTGCAGTCAACCCTCATGTTACAATCAAATACTAAAATTCAAAAGGTTGAAAAATGCAATGATGCACACATTTCTTTGTTTTGCTTAATTTTTACAGTACATTGCAGGAAAAACACAACTCAACTTCCAACACGCGATAACGTACAATTTAAAGTCAACTCGTAGTTTCACTTGGAAAGCTAAGCATTGAGACAGAACTATCCCAGCCCCTGCATGACATTTCTGTTGTTGTAAACTATAATTGGGGAAACTTGGTTCCACACACACAAAAAAAAAAGGATGGAGGGGAAAGAGGCTAGAAAAGCTACTGCCCTTGCTCTGCTTATTTCCAATGCAAATTGCATTAATTAATTCCAACTGAAAAATGTGGACCAAGCATGATTGATGACACTGGCTGCACAGCTTTCCCCACTATGCTTCGTCGACTCATTCTTGTACCGAATATATTGTTAAAACCAGAACCATTATAGTAAATTGATTCGGCTGAACTTCCAGTAGCAGTAGTGCTGACTCATCGAACCATTCAGTGGAGCTTACATCGCCGGAGCTCTTCTTGACAGAGTTAATGCCAAAAAGTACTGGATAGATCACCTAAATCCAAACATTATTTTCTGTAGTATGATCTTAATGCCTATGAGAAATTTTTTAGGACACAGTAGCATAAATATTTTAGTAACAACTTGCAGGCTCAGACTAGCTGGTCCATCTTGCAAACAACTTGAAGCAGAGCGAAAAAATGAGAAAAAGAACAGTCACTTTGCGTGTGTTCCTTCTATGTCCTTGTATTTTCACACTGCTCCAGGTTATTCAGAAATATTTTAGGATGGTCTAGAATGGAGGATAGGCTGAACTATCTGCTTGAAAGTACCCATTGAGTGACATAAAACTTTGTCGAGTCCCTGCTGCAGCTCTTGTGTGATGCACAGCTACCATGTGACTTTCATTTATTTACAAACACCACCAATCATCAGCGGATTATCTTAAATTGATCCCACATACACCCAAGTAAAAGCTTCTGAATATTTACGGCTGCATGTCCATAAAGATGAACTTGCCTGGTTCAGTGATCAGCTTGCCGTCCCCTGTTCCTGGTGACACAGTAATGCACAGGTCTGCTGGGAATAGTTTAACAAGTGATTCCCACTCCTGTGGCCAGATGGCAACAGCTCTGCAAAAACAGGGGCGCTCGGTGTAGCCACTTGCCTCAGGGGTAACAAAAGCTAACACAACTGTCTGCACTCCTACATCTCCCACTATATCTTTCTATATGAGAACTCCATCTGATTGTCTGTTGCCTTCCATCTTATTTCCCATTCCCTCGTGCTCACTATTTTACTCTAACAGTCTAAAACTTATCTCTTTCTTAGCCCGACGACATCACTTTCCCTTAACCTCAGCTAGTGTATCATTTACCTGTCCTCTACTCCAGTTAGAATAATGTCTTTCTATATTTGTCTTAACTATGTACAGTAGAATCTCCATGATACGAATTTGAAGGGGGCACGCAAAATATTCATATCATCTTGAATTCATTTGAACCAAAAACAAGTAAAAGCTGCATCATGACGATGAACCCGAACTTTATTGTTGTCAACTACTACTTGCTGCTACTACTCGCCGAAAAAGAGTCCATGATGTTCTTTTGAACTTTCTTGCTTTAACCGCCTCTCAATAAAGTGCCGTGGTTTCCTCATTCATGCTGCTGGCACTTAAAGCCCACTCACACTTGGCATCAAAGGGAGTGAAAGTGGGAAAACTTATTGGAAATCCACTCGCTTCGCCACTTAGGCGGGCAGAAAAACACGCCGCGATGTCGACACTGAAAATAACGAGTACAGGAGAATTCACACAGGAGAATTCAAGCGAAAACGCCAGAGTGACCGCAAAACCACATCCATGCCCGCCGAAAATGTTTACATTCGTTCTGCTCCTCGTATATATGTTACCGCCGCTGCCTGTGTCGCTTGAGAATTCATTCTACTTGGGTATTTCCTGAGGATTGAAATTTGTATCTAATTTTTTTGCGTGCAAGTTTACGTCTGTACAAACATTCTTTCGGAAGCTACGCCAGCAGAAACAACACAAGCGGACGCACTCGCTGCGGCGACAACGAATTCAGCCAACAGTTTAGGCATGCAGACTCGCTGTTGCTGCACCTTCTACTTCCAGTGTTCACAGCGATCGTAATCCAAACCAGGCTCTTGACGAATGCATCCTTGTCAAGGCCGTGAGCTTTTTCGTGCTACGCGAGTAGTTCGCAATTACGCTGATGCATTTGCCGCCATCTTGAATTTGCGGCTCGTTCACATCACGTGGTTTGAGAGTTAGTGCAGCCGGTGTACCGTTGAGTGCTGTAGCCAAAGCCGTGAAAGAAAAAAGCAATCTGCGATAGCGTGGCAGAAACTTTGGTCTCGAACCGACCTTTTTGTGTCAGCCTTGCAGCGAGGTTTTCTGCCCTCTTAGGGAGCGAAGCGAAGGAAATTTCTATGAGTTTTGCCTCATTCACTCCCTTCGAGGTCAAGTGTGAACGGGCTTTCCTCCGACGAACAAGCCATGTTGCGTCGTTCGCGTGCAACGATCAAAGGTGCGTTCACATTATTCACAGTGGCCGGGAAAACCATTCGTATAACACTGAATCATGGCTTCTTTTACATAATGTAGTCAATTCGAATCAGCCTTAAAATTCGTACCATCGCAAAATTGCACATCTACTGTAATCGTGTCATGGAGATTTTACTGTATGTAGTACCATAGATCAACTTAACAGTTCAATTTTACTGTTTGGCTTTTATGCTTCATCTACATAGCTCAGTTCACATTTACATGCTGTATTTCACTTATTCAATGAGCCAAAAGTTTAAAATCAAACGTGATACTCAATGAATGTTCACAGAGGAAATGCCCAGTTCAAATAGATTCAGAAGTAGTGCACTTGGTTGTTTACACAAAAGCCATGTATACCTTTGTTGCACTAACAAGCACAGAATAACCTTGTTTGCTTATTTAAGCCCAGCTTTGCACCCTTCCACAACAATGCAATAATGCGTACCTGCATTCTTAACATACCTGTCTTCATCTTGGGGCAGGTGCAAAAGAAGACCATGTGGACAAAGGAGGTCGGTGTTAACTATGTTCGTGGGCCGCTCTTTTGCTAGAGGATACCTGCACAGCAAAGTGCATGCACATGCTATGCTGAACAAATTTTCTACATGAACAAAAGATGGCATGTGCAATTGCCCATCGGCATGTTTTTGCCTTTGAATATTTATTTATTAAAAAAATACAACGTAGGCATATAAATATACATCTGGAGGCCCCAAAGTAAGAACTGTTTGGGGGACATCTAAACAAAAAAGCAAATGGGGGCTACAATAGCCACGGCAAACAGTGAGTTATGCATTTTATGCAATACGAAGAGCATCAACAGCAAAGGTGATACCTAATCATAAAAAATATCTATATGATAATCACAATGAGACACATTGAAAAATAAAATGGAATATGTACTTATGCTTGAATAACATGCATAGAGGAAAAACATTTAGGAAATTGAATATAGGAGCAGAGGGAGGTATAAGCCGTTGAAATGTAATTAATCGTAATGCCTGCTTTAGCAAAATTTCTAGGTGATGAAGATTTGTGGAATGTGTATTATCCCAAGATTAAAGGCAATATGAGATGTGACTGCGTATGTATGCATAATATAAAGACATGAGAAAGTTTTGATGAAAGTAGGAACGAGTTTTTACGATAATGTGAATAGCAAGACTAAGCATGGCACTGAAACTTTAAATTCTCATCTAAAAGAACACCAAAAAATTTAGTAGACTGTGATCTGGAAATTACATCATTATTCAAGGAAACCACAACCGAATGACTGAGCAAAACTTTTGAGGAATGGATATCATAAAATTAGTTTTAGATTGATTAATTGTAGCTTATTTTTTAGACACCATGAATGTTCATTTGCTATATCCCCGTTAAGTTTATCCTGAAGTGCACCAGAACATCTTTTGGATCTGAAAATGGTGGTTTCATCCGCATAAAAAAAGACAGTTTGAGTGTGTTAATATTTGAGGAAAATCATTGATGAATATGAGAAATAAAAGTGGGCCAAGTATAGATTTTTGCGTGAACACCTATATTTATAATTTTTGATGAAAAGAGGACACCGTCAATTTGTACTCTGTATGATCGGTGCGTTGAATAGTTACAAATAATTTCTAAGGACAGCCCAGAAATGCCATATGATTCAAGTTTGCCTAAAAAAATGCCATGGTCTATGTTGTCAAATGTCTTGGTGAAATCAATAAAGAGAGCACCAACCAAAAGGCCTAGGTTGATGGATAATTGAACACTTTCATTAAAAGTAACAAATGCCAGTTGAGTAGACAAATTCTCCCGAAAACCAAATTGATTACATGTTAATATATTAACTATTGACAGGTATTTACTCAAGCAATCGTATATCAGCTTTTTGATCACCTTAGACAAAATGCAGGTAGAACGATACTTACTCATACACTTTTGATCACCTTTTTAAGCACTGGAATAACTTTGCCTATTATGAGGCGATTGGGAAAGGTCCCATCTTGAAATAATTAGTTTATTACATGTGCTTACGCAGATGAGGTTTCTTCAAACACAAGCTCAATGCTTGATGGATGTTAAGATCAAGACCTGGACCGGTTGTTTCATGAGATTTGATGATATTGCATACTTTTTGCAGTGTTGTTGAAAATAAGTAAAAGGAATGTAAACAGCATAGAAGACAAACTGACAACGAATTATTATGACTGGTGCCTGTAATACTGAAATGACTACTGAAAGCATTAGCAATATCTTGAGGGTCCGTAATACTAGCAAAATTGTGGTGTACACGCAATATACTATTTTTAGTTGTAGTGAAGTTCAGGAATTCCTTAATTACTTGCCAATTTTGCCTGGCATCACTTAGGTTATTTTGTATTTTATTTTCATAGTATTTACGCTTGGCATCTTTTAATGAAGAAGTTAGAATAATCGAACACGTGTTGAAACGCGATCGCAAGGTACTATTGAACGGCTGGGTTTTAAGTTTCTTACAAAACTGTCTCTTTTTTTAACAGAGCACAATAAAGAGTAACTAATCCATGGCTTTCTTGAAGAGCTGAGCCATTGTGTCATTGCTGTGGTACTTGTGAATGAATTAGAACATTGTGATATTTTTGCAAAAACATTCAAAAGCTTTTTCACCGCATTGTTCTTCAAGCACGTTAGCCTAGTCAATTGAACGAATAATATCAATGAATTTGATAGAATCATAGAATGTCCTGACATATTTTTCAGGTTGAGGACATGTTGAAGTACCTATGCAAAAAATATGGAGTAATTGTCGTGGCATACTTTACTATTCCGGCTGTGCTATGATCTGTAGGCACAAACTAGAAAACAGGTGGTCAATTGAAGTATTGGGACCTCCAATTTCAAATCTAGTTGGGACAGAAACTAGTGATGAGAGACCATAGCTCAGATAAGTGCACAAATACTCAGGACAAGACTATTAGGAGTCTCTATCAGGAGTTATCCAAAACACGGCAGCCACAACATGTCTCTTGTGCTGACATTGGTTACCGCTCATGCTGCCCAGGAAGGCATGGGTTTCAGGATTTGTCCCCATTTCTTCAAGGATGTTTCCAATTGTGTTTTCATTCCAACTGTACTTACAAGGGTGTGTTGATTGTAAGTATAACAGTGGTTACTGCTGAAGATCCCCGTCTTTTCCATTAACATTTGCACCCTTCAAGAACCAATTATAAGAGACTGGGTGCAAAACCGCATGATAACCGCATGTGTCAAAACTGCATGTGCCACGAGAGGTTCTCAGTCATTTCAAGAACTGCAGAGATAGGCCAATCATTGATTCTGACTTCCACGTGATTGCGGTGATAACATAGAGGGTGAGTATGAAGAGAACAATCCGAGATGGCCGCCACTGACGATTGCGCAATTCGACTTATCATCGACAACTAGGCTTGTGCTTCAAATATTCAAACCCAATTCAGTTCAAATTTGAATTATTGAAAATTTCGAAGTATTTGCGATGAACGAATAAATGCCAAAAAAAAAAAACCCAGGCCTACGCGGAAGCCGCAGCACAGTCGCAGCAAAAGCTACAAGAGCGGCTTTTTAGAGCCTCTTCTAAACACTCATTGGGAAACTGCTGCAAGCACATTTGCTTGATACCCACGACGACACTAATAATAAAAATTTTTGGGTAGTAGGCCCGCATTCGCTATGCTATTTGCGAGTAATTTAGTGCCCATTGTTCATGCAGTGGCTGACGACGATAAATTATGCCTGAAGTGGGTATGCGCCACAGTTAATAGCTGAACAAAAACAAGCTTTTGTAATGGGTTGGAGCATTGGACGACCCACTTGTTACGCTATTCACATTGTGCGATGACTGGTTGTTCTTTCACTTTTTTAAAACGCTTTATAAGTCGTATTAATGCGATTGCTTTCCCGACATCAAGCCTGCCTAAGGCAAGTTTGCCAAAAAGTACCAAGCACCGGCGTGGCTCAGTGGTAGAATACTGTGCTGGCACCCAGTAGAACCGGGTTTGAGTGCCACTGTGTGATTGGTACTAGGTTATTTTTTTTCTTATTTCGTGCGACAGTTGTTGATGATGATGAGTAGTTTTTAATGGCGCAAGGGCCAATTGATGGCCAAAGAATGCCATTTCAATTGACTACAGATATGAATAATGATATGATGCGGGGCTGTAAAGGTGCCTTAAAATTCCTCGCGCCAACGCAGGGTTAAAACATGGAAGTAATAAAATCATGACAGTGGCGTGAGATATGTGAAGTGATAGCGGATGGCAAAACGTCACAATAATAAAACCATGATGAAGATGTGGTCACCGCAGCCACGACCATGGTACAGAGGTCGTGCTACGGATGACCTCGAAATATTGGGTGAAATCTATGCACATCTTCCAAAGACATGAAAAGTGTTTGCAGTTACAAAGCGGATCACTACCGATGAGCATCCCAGGGTGTAGAGGGAGCTGCTGTCGGTAGGGCAGTAAAAAATTCTTTTTTCTTAGAGCATCTAGCTCACTGCACTGGACAAGAATGTGGAGAACCGTAAGAGGTTCTCCACATCTCTCACAATATGGTGGATTGCCGGTGGATAGAAGAAATGAATGTGTAGAATGTGTATGTCCTGTTCTAAGCCTTGTTAGTATTACTTCTGTGTGTCGTGATTTTGATAGTGGCGGCCAATAACCTAGTTGCGGCTCAATAGCATGGAGTTTATTTTCTGTGTGTTTATCCCACATGCTCTGCCAATACCCCCTGAGCTTTCGTTTTAGAAAAGGTTTTAAGTCAAGTGCAGGGATTGGTATTGATGCATTGGGAGTAGTGTCGTTGGCGGAAGTAGCCAGATTGTCGGCCAAAACGTTCCCTTGTATCTCACGGTGCCCTGGAACCCAGCAGATAACAACATGCTGTTTTGATGTGTACAGTATGCGCAGAAGTGAGTAAAGTGACACCAGCATGGGGTTCTTGTGTTTTTTAGGAGTTTTCAGGGCTTTGACCACGCTTAGGGAATCTGTGTACATTACCGCCTTTTGTAATTTTATCTGTTTGTGTTTTACGACCGCCAGTATTGCATAAGCTTCTCCTGTGAAAATTCTTGCATCAGGATAAAGAACGCCGGCCTCGGAAAAGGATTGGCCTACCGCTTGACGCATCGGTAAAGAACTCAGGGCATGTGTATTTATGTTGTAGTTCTAGGAAGTATGTATGTATGTATGTGTGCAAGTGGTGCGTGCTTTGTGACTTCAACAAAAGAGACATCACAGTCTATAAGCTGCCACTGCCACGGTGGCAGATATGATGCAGGAGCCATCAAACTGTGTTCAAGAAGAGGCACACCTGTTTCTTCGGCCGGGCCCCTTACACGGAGCACGTAGGGCTGCCTAAACGAAGGACGGTTCTCAAACAAGCCAGAACAAGACAAATCATTAATTGTGAAATGGGAAGGGTGTTTCATGTCTGACTTCACCTTCAAAAAGTACAAAAAGGACAGGAAACAACTTTGTAGGTGGAGCGACCATTCATTCGAATCCACGTACAGGCTCTCCACAGGGCTAGTTCGGAGAGCACCCGTAGAGAGGCGAATGCTTAGATGGTGGACAGGGTCGAGAATATTCAAGGCTGATGGTGTTGCTGACTGATAGATTATAGCACCGTAATCTAGGCGTGTGCGTACGAGGCTTTTATATAAATTCATTAGACATTTCGTGTCACTACCCCATGTAGTGCTTGACAACACTTTCAAAATGTTCATTGTTTTTAGGCACCTGTCCTTTAAATATTTGATGTGTGGGATGAAGGTTAGTTTAGTGTCTGATATGAGACCAAGAAACTTGTGCTCGGTCTTCACTGACAGAGGTTGACCATGCAGGTCAATGTCGGGGTCAGGATGGAAGCCCCTCTTTCGGCTGAACAAGACACAAGTGCTCTTTTGCGCGTTCGGTATAAAACCATTCTCGTTTGCCTATTGAGATACCTTGTTCAACCCTAGTTGAACTTGACGATGGCACATTGAAATGTTGCACAATTTGTAACCAATCTGTATATCATCGACATATATGCAGTAAAGAATATTTCGTGGGAGAGACAGGTGCAAGGAATTCATTTTAACTATGAAAAGTGTGCAGCTCAATACACTTACTTGTGGCACTCCCGTTTCTTGGACAAATACTCGAGATAAGACAGTGCCAACTCGGACACCAAATGTACGGTTGGACAGGTAGCTTTCGATAACTGTCAGCATTCTACCCCGCACACCTAAATGTGACAGGTCTCGCATTATGCCAAAGCGCCATGTAGTGTCATATGCTTTTTCCATATCGAGGAACACAGAAAGGAAAAATTGTTTATGAACAAAAGCGTCGCGAATTCATGCCTCGATACGGACAAGGTGGTCAGTGGTGGACCGAGCTTCTCGAAACCCACACTGGTATGGGTCAAGTAGGCCTTTAATTTCAAGGAAGTGCATCAGGCACCTGTTAATCATTTTTTCAAAAACCTTGCAAAGACAGCTGGTTAATGCTATTGGCCTGTATCTGGAAACTGAGGCCGGGTCCTTGCCTTGTCTTAGAATTGGGATAACGATAGCTTCCTTCCAGGCTGAGGGTAGCTCGCTGGAAGACCATATCGCATTATACAGAGAGAGGAGAGCTTTCTGGGTTTCAGTGGGCAGGTGTTTTAACATTTCATATGCCACACAGTCCGGGCCTGGGGTAGATTTATTGCAGCAGGAAAGTGAGGCTTGTAGTTCAGCCAAACAGAAAGGTTCATTGTATGCCCCATGTGTTGTGGGCTTGCGCTCTAATCTCTGTTTTTATATTGTGGTTTTGTATCGTCAAAACGCTTTACTACAGTGTGTTGAGCTGGAGACCTGTTCGAAGTGCGCTCCGAGAGTGTTTGCCTAATCTTTCGAACTCTCCCTTTGGTGTTCACTAGAGGAAGTGAATGTGCTTTTCGTCCTGCCAACTTACCAACCATGCTCCAGACTCTCGACTCACCTGTGTATGAGTTAATGCCTGATAAAAATTTGTGCCAGATTTCCCTTCTCGCCTGTCGGCACGTCCTCCTTGCTTGCGACTCGACGTTCTTAAAGTTTACAAGATTGTCGGCTGTCGGCGAGTCTCTAAGCAACTTCCATGCCTTATTTTGTTTTTTTTCGAGCATCACGGCACTCATTATTCCACCATGGGACTCGTCGTTTGCTTGACGGTCCACATGTTTGGGGAATACATTTTGTAGCTGCATCAGCCAAGAAAGCTGTAAAGTAGCATACAGCATCCCCTATGCTCAACGCTGCCATGTCAGTCCAAGAAAATACAGTCATTTTTTGAAACTTTTCCCGATCGACTTTGTCGGTGAGCTATTTGGGAACTTGTGTGCAGGACATGTATTTGTTATTGATGTGCTGATAACGATAGGAAAATGGTAACTTCCATATGGATCATTAATGACTTCCCATTTAAGTAGAGGCAGGAGTGATGAGGATGTTATGCTGAGGTCTATTTCTGAGTACGTATTGTTAACAATGTTGTAATATGTTGCCTCTTTCCGATTCAGGAGGCACGCACTGGAAGAAAAAAGAAACTGTTCAATCAGGCGACCTCGCGCATCAGAGCTAGAGTCACCCCAGAGGCTACCATGTGCATTAAAATCCCCTAAGACAAGGTAGGGTTCTGGTAGTTCATCTATGAGAGACTGGAAGTCATGCTTTTTAAGGTGGTGTTGTGGAGGTATGTAGAGAGAGCAGATGGTGACGAGCTTATTCAAAAGAACTGCTCGAACAGCCACCGCCTCAAGGGATGTTTGTAGTGGTAGGTGCGTGCATGCAATCCCTTGATTGACTATAATGGCAACACCACCGGATGGCACAATGGCATCATTCTGGTCCTTCCGAAAAGTAACGTAATGTCGTAAAAAATTGGTGTGTTTAGGTTTCAGGTGTGTCTCCTGTACGCACAGTACCTTAAGTGTGTGTTTGTGTAAAAGTTACTGGATATCGTCGAAGTTTCTCAGCAGTCCTCTGACGTTCCACTGTAGTATTTGTGTCATTTTAATGTTGTGTGGTGCTGTGTGTATAAAAGTGTTGCGTTAGGTTACAGGGCCTTTTGGGGGCCCCTAGATTCGAGGTTTTTCTTTTTTGGCAAGCTCCAAGAAGTTGCGCCTATTCTTCGGCGTCTGAGGCGCCGGAGGAGTAGGACTTGTATCCATCACCTCTTGTGAGATGGTGGATGGTGCCTGCTCGGCAGGCATGGTCATAGAACTTTCGGACCTAACTGCACATTTTTATGACCGGCACAGCAAGGAGGTGGCTTGCAAGGGACGCTCATTGGCGTAACGGTCAAACGCTGTCCGCGTCCTGCAGGAACGCGGGAGGCGCCTGTGTGCGCCGCAGGAAACGCACATCAGCGTCGCTGAGAGACACAGCCTGCGTCTGAGAAGATATACGTGCACGGACGAGGGGTATAAAAAGCGCGTCGCCTGTGCGGTGGGAGCTCTCTCTCTGGACTTCGCTGGCCCGCTCGTCTCGAGTGCGCTCTGGGCCCTTGTGATGGAAAGGCGCGTCAGTACGCTCTCGCTGCAGTGTACTTCTCTTGCAAATATGTAAATTAAACGCATCTTCTACTTGTTCGTGAGACGCGTCGCAAGAGTCGTCCTTCGCCGGATCCTGGGTGGCAGCCTCAACCCCTCCCCGGGCATATCAACTGGTTGGCAGCGGCGGGATCAGTTCGTGTTCTTTCCTGGTACTGATGCTGGGGAGTGCTCACTTTCCGTAGAGATTCTGCCAGGTGTTTTGGATAGATGGTGATGTTTATCCAAAAGGGTAGATTAGTTGCTGCTTTGTGAAGGATTGGGTTTATTAGAGGTACCTTCACGGCAGTTTGAGCAACGGAAGTCTGCACGGGGTGACCATGGACTTGAACAAATTAAGGAAACCGGATTTAGTGCTGTCGTGCCAGGAGCTGGGAATTGAGGTGGCGACTATACATAGAAAGCCACTTTTAATACAGGCGGTTAAGGATTCTGGCGCGGATGCGGAGGAGCTCGCCGAGTGCTGGGAGCTTATTCAGGAGAGGATGAAAAGGGCACAAGAAGTCGAAGAGCGAGAGCGCCTTATGTTTGAAAGAGAAACCGTCAGGCGCAAAGAAGAAGCGGAAAGCCAAGAAAGGGAGCTTGAGCGCTTGCGGCTTCAGCTTAAGATTGAAGAGGCAAAAAGCTCTAGTGATCTGGAACAGAAAAACGAGGCAATGAGACGGAAAATTTAGCCATCCGTAAGTGTAGTTGCAAACAGCTCTTAGGAATGCGAGCAAGATTTTTCGAAGGGAAGCAACTGCATTGTTCCTCAGTGTGTTAACCAGTCCGCCGGTCTAGAGGGTGAGAATAAAGATGATTTGGTCGAAAATAATTTAGACATCGCGACTGAGACAGCTGACGCAAGGTGTGCGAGGGTTGACGAGCTGGAGATGCGATCGGGAGGCTCGGAAACGAGACGCAAGAAGCGGCGCAGACGCAAGAGACGCCGAAGAGCCGCGAGCGAGACAAAAGGCACTACGCGTGTTGAAGAAAGCTCGCAAAATTTGAGCGTAGCAGGCAAAATTAGGCGTTTCGCATCGGCGTCAAAGTTGCCCTGCATGAGTCCGAGCCACCGGACAACAAGTAAAAGAACAGCGGGTTCTTCGCAAATGCAATCAAGTGGAAGGCGCCAGCGGAAAAAGTGCAGGCCACAGCGCGCATCCTTGCGACCGAATTCGTGGCAGGGGTTTAGAGCTTTCCGCGGACAAGAGTGTCGAAGGGGTCCTGAGAAAAAGGCCACAATAGCTAAACACCGCACGGGAGTGAGCCCAAAGAGGACATCGCCACTCTTTCCCACGCGTTGCTCGAATCCCCTCCGCCGAGCTGACCGAAGCCCGCTGAAATCGCGAATGAGGCGTGACTGTGCCGTTCAGCTGAAAGCACGTGCGCGTCGTTGCCTCGGGCGTTCTCGAAATCCGCCAAGACCTCGACCGCCACGTGTACGATTGAAGTGAGGGACAGCTGTAAGCTGGAGAGTCGGACACAGGGGTTTTATTAGAAGCATGCATGTTTGTTTAATTTTGATTTTACAGTAGTTTGCCTGTGTCATCTCCACGATTAGTTTGTTTAGCTACAGATTTCACTTCTCGTAATTGTAAGCATTGTAAGCGTTTTCAGTTAAGTTGATATGCGGAAGCAGTGTCCCGCATCAGTCTGCCGACTGCCTGAAATTAGTTTTTTTTCGAGTTCACTTGGTCACCACTTCAGTGTAGTCTTCTGTTCGGCAATAAACAATGAAAGGAGCTTCGTCCTAACTTGAACCTGGCGAATCTTAGGCAGGCTGAGTGCTCGCAGTGTCGGTGTTCTGTTTGTGTGCGCCCTCCCCCACTGAAGTCGGGCAGCTACTGGCCCAGAAAAAAAAAAAACAGCCTCTGAGGACGGCGACCTTCATTTAGCGCCGTGTGACACGACCGACTATGGTGAAACCAGGCAACGGCGACTGGGACTCTGCTGATGTGGACGGTCCCATGCTGTGACCAAGTGGGCGTTGCGCGCCGAGGTGGTTGCCATTCCAAGGTGTGTGGGTGTGCGGTGGATCGTGGCGACGCCGAAATGCACTTGTTGGGCGATCTGCTTTGTGCTGTGCTATGCAAAGGTGTGCTGTGCTGTGTGGTGTGCGCGTATGGGTAGTGGTTGACAATCAGTGAAACACCAGAAAAGAAGCACAACGGCCACTTCAGGGAGCAGCGCCACTGCAGCCCTTTCGTGACCTCTTCGGGCGGCGGACGGGCTGTTATGACCGGCACAGCAAGGAGGTGGCTTGCAAGGGACGCTCATCGGCGTAACGGTCAAACGCTGTCTGCGTCCTGCAAGAACGCGGGAGGCGTCTGTGTGCGCCGCAGGAAACGCACATCAGCGTCGCTGGGAGACACAGCCTGCGTCTGAGAAGATGCACGTGCACGGACGTGGGTATAAAAAGCACGTCGCATGTGCGGTGGGAGTTCTCTCTCTGGACTTCGCTGGCCCGCTCGTCTCGAGTGCGCTCTGGGCCCTTGTGATGGAAAGGCGCGTCAGTACGCTCTCGCTGGAATGTACTTCTCTTGCAAATATGTAAATTAAATGCATCTTCTACTTGTTTGTGAGACGCGTCGCAAGAATCGTCCTTCGCCGGATCCTGGGTGGCAGCCTCAACCCCTCCCCTGGCACATCAACATGCAGAGGTTCGAGGTCAGCAGACACAGGGGTCTGCCGGCCCTATTTGTCAGGTGGTGGAGCAGTACAGGCTGCTCCAGCCAGGGGGCGCTGGTGGCACGACCGCGGCCACACAGTGTGTGACATTCGCGGGTGCAGAGACATGTGGCGCGGCGCCCCGGCACGACACATCTGCGAAGGAGGGATAAGATGGGTTGTGTAGTGCGAAACGTTGGCGTGCTTCTTGGAATGAGAGATTGAATTTTACTTCAAGTTCTACTATTTGTTTCTCTTTTTTCCATGCGTGGCATGATCGCGAGTAGGCAGCGTGATCTCCTTCACAGTTCGAGCAATGAGTTGTTTCTGAGGAGCAATTGTCGGATATGTGTTGCATGGATGCACACTTTGCACAAGTGGCGCGCCCTCTGCAACTCTGCGATCCATGACTGAAACGTTGACACTTGAAACATCGACGAGGGTTGGGAATGTATGGTCTTACACAGAGCTTACAATAGCCGGTTTCGATAGATTCTGGTAGGTCACTTGTTCCGAAGGTAATTATTACGTATTTTGTAGGGGTCAGTTTGTTGTTGCGCCTTACTGTTATTCTTTGGACTTTGACCACGTTCTGGTCCTGCCAACCTTCGAGCAGCTTACTTTCAGAAAGTTCAGTAAGATCATCATCAGAAATAATGCCACGGACAGTGTTCATGGACCTGTGTGGGCCCACTGAAACAGGGGTTTCCCCAAATGCTACAAGCTTAGACAGCTTCTCATACTGAGCTTTGTCACGAACCTCCAGAAGAAGATCAGCACTTCCCATCTTGGTCACTTTATAACCTCGGCCTATTGCTTCTGTGAGAGTTATGAAAACGAGGAAAGGTGAAATGGCTCGGACTGTCCTTTTTTCGTTTTGACTGTGGATAAAATGGTACTTTGGGAATGTCGGCTTTGGTGTGTTAGGCAGAAAAGTGTCTTCGGTGCGCCACCTTTTTAGGGAGCAATCAGGAAGGGGGGGGAAAAGCTTTTGCCATAAAAATACTATAATGTTCGGCGGCGATGGTGGCCACCCACCACCGAGCCGAAGATGGGGACACTACAAGGTTGAAAGAAAACACATGGAGACGCCAGCCATACATCGCCGCTATAACCTGTTATAGTTATCTTAGGTTGGATAGGTACAACAGGTTAACACTTGCCGCCAGAAAATTCGGAAGTAAACGGAAGAGAGAAGATGACAGGACAGATAGAAAGTGAGATATAAAGATGAAGGTTAGGGGCAGAGAGATAGGAAAAGGCGACTGCCGATTTCCCCTGGGTGGGTCAGCCCAGGGGTGCCGTCTACGTGAAGCCGGGGCCAAACGGGTGTGTTGCCTCTGCCGGGGGGCCTTAACAGTCCAATCCTCCGGCGTCAGTTCAACCCCCAGGATCCCCTTTTCCCCGGACACGGCTCAGCCACGCACAGCTAGGCGTGGGAGGGAGTCGAACCCCCCCCCCCCCAGTTAGCTCGGGTCCGTGGTGTCGCTACACACCAGACGCCTGCTTTCACAGACGCCCCTGAGGGGCGTGCGACAGTTGTTGCGGACACCTGCGGCGGCGGACAACTACGGCACTGCGCGGGACCCGAGTTGTGATCCCATAACAGCTTTCGCTGTAATAATACGCATGTAACCTCCTGTAAAGGTGGTTTTACTGCAGCATAGAAATGATAAGCCGCGAAAGCGTCTTACGAAGTAAATTTCACAATGCTGCAATGCCCCCCTTCAAATTTAAAGGGACCCTGCAACACTTTTTGAGCATGGTCAGAAAACGCTACCGATTGGTAGTCAAGTCTACCGAGAACACGCGATTCAAATATTGTAGCGCAGCACACGGCCGGCCAATCAGAATAAATTCTCAAAGTACGCATAAACTTGCTTTCTTCTCTCGACAAATGACACCACCAGCTCAAAAATCACTTTTCACAGTTACTCTATCTGCCATTGGCTGATTAGAGCATGGCAGCCCGATTGCTACTGGGGCCACCGCAAGAATCCGCGACTTGTCCACACGTACGTACATGATTGCACAATAAAAGTCATGCATTCGAAGAAAAAAAAAAATGTGCTCAAGGCCACGAGGTGCCCTTCACGTATATCATACTGGATGAATTCTAAACCTTTTTGTGGTGGTGAATTCGTGAGGCAATCATTGAATCCTTTCTATGGCTACTTAAAAAAAGTGTTGCAGGGCCCCTTTAAATAGGCATATTACCCTCAAATCGATTCCTCATTTTTTAAGCTAAGAAAATTGTTATGCTGGCTTATATGCTTTAAGCATAACAAATTTTAAAATGTTACAGGTTTTACAGGTTATCACTTGCATCCTACCAAAAATCGAATCCTGCGCAGCTACTACTCAACATTGTTTCGACTTCCTTTGAATGAAAAAAAAAAAAAAAAACAGGCCTCTTTGCATAGAGGCCTTATTTCAATTTTTAAGAAATATTTCGCTGGTTACTTAGGTCAAGATGAATATCACCTTTGTATTTACATGTCATAAATACTGTTCGAATTCGTCGATTCAAAATGATTCGAGCAGTATCACTATTCACTTCGAATTTACTTTGAACCTAAAATTCACTATTCACCTATCGACAACCTTATTGCAATAAGTATCTTCAGCTACACAACTCGGGCATTTAAGTGGCGTAGTTAAGCGTGTTGCGCACTTTTAATGGCCGAAAACTTGAATGAGCTGGGAAGCTACTTGCTGTCACCTCATTGTGTGGGACTGTGTTCAAGCACACACTGTTTTGTAGAAATTAAAGCAACTTACTGCTGTGAATTTCAGCATTGCGGGTCCCGATTTCAAATAAACTTCGCTGCATTAAATTGATAAGACTGAACACACATGTACGGACGGCATTGTAAACATAGTGCTGTTTTAACCATACTGCACAACTTAATTAGGTGGAAAATCAAACACGCCATCAGCTACCAGAACTGCTAGAGCATTGTAGGTGTGCAGCGCTTGCAGGAATCTTGTCATTCCCACGTTAGCCCAACAAGTAACTCGCTGCATCTGTCTATGATCTGGAGCATGGTGGGTATGAAAAACAATCCACGGCAAATGCGCCTGTATACTACAGCTCAGCAATCACAGCACGAGCCAAGCAACGTCTTTGTTATCTCACTGCACACAACTAACCATGAGACTGGCTCCATGTGTCCGCACCACATTTCAGTGAAGCTGTGTCAGTTTTAAATTACCTTATTTACTTGCTTAATGAACGTACTCGCATGGTTAATGCACCCCCAACTTCAGTCATCAAAATGTGGGTTTGTTTCTTTCACGCAATAAATGCACCCCCTACATTCATCCGCTGCAGTCCCACTTACTGACACCTGGTGCTCCCTTGTCCGTTGGATCTCTTACGTTTTTTATTATTATGCTGACCCCTTTGGCCACCTTGGCTCGCTCCTTCGCCTCATTCTCTTACTGCCGCACGCCATATTGTTTTTCTTCTTACCTGTGCCCGACACTCTTTAATTACCTGAACGCCACAGCGGGGTTCACGAACGGTGCGAGTGTAGAGACATCGCAGCTGATAAGCACACAGCGAGCGAAGGTCATGAAACTGCCCGCGCTAACCGATGATCCCTTCCTGCAAATACGAAACTTTAAGGCCCAATCACATGCCCGTGATTTTCGAGTGACGACAACAAGATATGCTGAGGTCATGGCTGTTGCGAAGGGTTATTTGTCGCCACCGCATCGCAGCTTTTCGGAAAATCAGGAAAATCACTTGTCGCCCAGAAAATATTGCGACGATTTCTGCAACATGGTAACGATCCCGATTCTCGCTACGGTTGCACTTTGCTCTTCATGCTCGTTATCCGCACGTACTTTAAGAAATGCAAAATGTAGGCTACCTTTTCTGCAGTAATTTCTCATGTTAACAGTGAGATGGCAGCCGTATTTTGTCGTTAATCTTGTTATCGGCACATTTTTTTGATGCTTTGGTGGTAGCTTGCTACAATGTGAATGGCGGCGGCGCTGTCGTGGTGCAAGGTTGCCTCGAAGTTGGCAAAGTGCGTCATAGCGTCGTAGTGCACGCTTCTGGACGCCCCTCAGATCACAGCAGATACCACTGTTGCGGTAAAACGACTGCAATAAAAGAAAGCCGCGAAACGCTTCTATGCAGTCTGTGGGTGGTGCCTGGGCAGCTTACAGAAGATAACGACATACCAACCACCAAAGATGAGTGCAGTGCAACAAAGAGGCTGTTTCCAAACAGAGTATGCGCATGTCAATTGCGAAAGGCTAAGCGACATAACTTCTTTTTTGCATTACCGCATTTTTTGGTCATCCTAAAGAAGTTTTCATAAAATTTGCCCTGCATAATAAACGCACCCCCAACTTTGCTCCGACTTTTTAAAAAAGAGGTGGGTTCATTACGCAAGTAAATATGGTAGTAGCAGATCGTGGTATGGTGGTAAAAACTAGACTTGTGCGAATATTCAAATGCTTTGAATATTCGAACAAATAGTACAGTATTCGAATTTGCTTCCATTTTAAAATATTGAAAATTTCAAAGTATCTGCAATGAACGAATAGGTGTGCATCATACCACATGTAACTGCCTGTAGAGATGGGTTCACTGCAGTATACGGGTGCTAAGCAGTGAAAACATTTACCCAAGAGATATCCGCTTTGCCGTGAAGCCCCATTACAAATCTAAAGGGGCCTTGCAACACTTCTTGAGCCTGGTCAGAAAACGCTGCAAATCAGTAGTCGAGGCTACCGTGAGCCAAATGTTATAGCGCAGCACGCGGCCTGGAATCGACAGTAAATTCTCAGTCAGCTAAAAATTGCTTTCTTTTTTCTCAACAAATGATGGATGAAGCTAAAAAATTACTCGTCACAGCCATTGTATCAGCCATAGGCTGACTTGAGTATGGCACGCTCGGTTGTTACTGGGGCCGACACGAAAGGCCATAAATTGTTCACGCGTACATGCGCGATCGCACTAAAAATTCGCGTATTCGAAGAAAAAAAAGTGAGAGAGAAGAAAAGTGCTCAAGGTCATGACTCATGAGGCACGCGTGACTTATTTTCTTTCGCCATACCTTTCCTCCCTGCTTACCTTCCAGTGCTCCCGTTGGGATAAGACAAGAGAAAATGCAATTGAAGCGTGCACCAATCTGCAACTCTGCTCGTACTGGACGTATTCTGATAATTTTTGCGGCGGTGGATTCATCAGGCAATAAGTTTTTTTGGTGAATCAATTCCGTGGATAGTCAAAAAGTGTTGCAGGGCCCCGGTGAATCATCATATAACCCTCAAATCGATTGATCATTTTTTAAAGTCTAGAAGCTTGTTATGCCAGCTTATATTCTAAGTATAATAAATTTTAAAATGTTACGTATTTTACAGGTTACAACTTGCATCCTACTAAAAGTCAAATCCTCCTACTACTCAAAGTTGTTACGACTTCCTTTGAACAAAAAGAAGGCATTTGCATAGATGCCTTATTTCAATTTTTAAGAAATATTGTGCAGGTTAGTTAGGTCATTATAAATATGCCCATGTTTCTTTATATGTTATACATAGTATTCGAATTTGATTTGAAATTATTCGACCAAGATCACTATTCGCTTCAAACCTAAATTTAACTATTCGCACAAGCCTTGTAAGAACGGATACGATGTGTCACGTAATGTCGGTACTGTCTGTTCTGTCGCCATGCGAGTCTGCGCATCTCGGACCCCACAACAGTCTTAAAATGCTCCCTGGCATCATGCAAGCTATTTAACGGTCCTGAGAGACTGCAAAAACTTTTCTGAACATTGGGAAAAATAAGAGTAAAGGCTTTATGGTGGGTACCCTGGGCAGTGTTTGCTGTGGCACTGTATTTCTTTGTTGGTGGCGATAGCACACATCAGGCAATGCAAATTTATACTTGGTGATTAATGTGTACTAATGTTTAGTGTGTAGTTATGCTTCGTTCCTTATAGGTATGTGTTATAAGGTTTCACTTTATATACTGTTTGCATCACTGCCATCAATTTAGATTGATTTTGTGTGCATACGTGAATGCCTATGTACTAAATTTTTTTCTCAAAATGCATATTTTGTGAAGTGGTCTCACCTGAGAAAGAGCTTCCATTGGCTGAGGAAATGGCGCGCAAGCAGACGGGCTGTGCTTTCACTGAGATCGGGCCGGTTGCGCTCTTGCACAAGGTCGGCAAACTGCTGCCGCTCCTGAGCTGCTTGTTGCTTCTGTGCCACTTGCGCTACGCTGTCCTCCATTTGATGAGCCTGCCACAAGATCACAATTGTCGATGTGAGGCTGCCCACAATGTCACACAGTGAGTGCAGTTACTTGCCGCGTTCAAAAGCTACTTTTCTTTTAAACTATCCCAACACCACTGAAAGTGGAAAATGTCTGTTTATGAAAGAAATTTTCATTCGCAAAAGTAGAGCCTTGTTGAAGTAAACACACAGAAGTGTTAGTACACACAAAGTGTCAAGCTAAACTTTTGTATGTATGCTCATCACTGGACGAACTTAGAAATTCATCAATAGTACTTCTTCCACTTGCATTCCCCTAAAGTTGACTGTTTCCAAATAAGGGTCACACTGAAAACTGCTCTCACACTAAGCAAATGACTGGAGTGTCCTGCATGGTTGTAAACAATCTGCCATGCTCTTCATCCTTCAAGATGGCTTTCCATCATTTATGTTTGTATGGGTGCCAACTGATGAAACGATTTTCAATATTTCCAGGGAGAAACTTGACCACTGACCAGGCACTGTTGGCAATCTTCTGTCGACTCTGGAAACTGGGGTGCCGAGGGGAAATGTCCCATGAGCAGTGTCCAAACATCCATGCTGACGAGACGCCGTATGTTCTTGTTGGGATTCAGGCCCCCTGCACACAAGAAACTGGAAGCTTTAAAGGCTTACAGAGGTTTTAACCTCAGGTTGGCACGAGCTAAAGTCAAGGAGTTTTTTTAAATAATGCTTGGAGCTGCAGAGCAGCCGCAATAAATTGCGATAATAATAAATAAATAAAAGTAACTGTTGGGGTTTAACATTCCCAAAACCACCATACGATTATGAGAGATGCCGTAGCGGAGGGCTCTGGGAATTTCTACCAACTTGGGTTCTTTATCATGCACCTAAATATAAATAGATGGGCCTCGAGCATTTTCGCCTTCAGTTAAAAACGCGGTAGCCGCGGTCAGGATATAATTGAGGCAAAAACCCCGTGACTTGCAGGATGTTCGTCTATATAGAAAAATCTTGCAATTTGCTGGTGAACAACCAAGTGCCTTAGCCACTAGACCACCGTGGGGATGCGATAATTGCGAGGTGTTGGTAATGTATCACAATAGTTGATTTGATTGATGTGTAGGGTTTGACGTCCCAAAACCACCATATGATCATGAGAGAAACCGTAGTGGAGGACTCCGGAAATTTTGCCCACCTGGGGTTCTTTAACGCGCACCCAAATCTGAGCACAAGGGCCTAAAACATTTCCGCCTCCATTGGAAATGCAGCCGCCGCAGCCGTGATTTGATCCCGCGACCTGTGGGTCAGCAGCCGAGTACCTTAGCCACTAGACCACAGCGGCGGGGCATATCACAATAGTGTGCATGGAGTTAATTGTGATTTTCAAAAAAGGTTTTTTTCCCGGAACAACTGAAGATCCGAATTAGTTGAATAGTTGAAGAGCACTATGTAAAGCATGCAGAGAGACACACAATACAGCAGATGAAGTATGACTAGAAGCTATCTTAATAATATGCATTGTGTTTGTATATTTAAAGAATAAAATAGTACAAGAAGTACTATTTCAAGTACTATCACACTTACATTTCTACAAAAAGCAATATAAATTTTCTAGAAATTGTGCCTTATATTACATATAAACAAGCAAACTGTAGTATTATATGCAATATACACTACTCTGAAGTATTAAACCATGAATATGAATTGTCAATGTTACTTTTTGGTCTACGTAATTGGTTAAACGCATCAAAATGTGTCATAGTGCTAGCAAACATGCATGAGGAAGACACAACAAGACAAGCGCTAACTTTCAAACTAACGTTAATTATCAGAAGAAGCTGTATAAGTAGATCTGTATACAGAACGCCCAATCACCACACATTCAGGCTCCAGTGGCAGAACGTGCGCTAGAAAACCTAGACAGAAGGGAATGCTTTGTGAGCAATTCTGATCAATTGAAAAAGCTTGTAGTGCCATACATGCACAACGCGTCATGTGCTTTAATGAAAACTGACTGAAAGGTAAAGGTAGATTTCTTCTCTACAGAAACTAATTAGCATTTGCAAGGCCACAGACCCATTGGCCACAAGACGCGCAGGATGTGCAAAGAAACATTTGTCCCCCTTTGCCTCATGCGTATTAAATGCAGTGTATCTCATCCAATTTTCTTGTGAGAAAGTTTACATTGGACAGTGGGGGGACGCTTGAATGACAGGCTGAGAATACACAAGCAGAAATTGGGTCGATATCGGGATAGCCATGTGTGTGCACATGCAAGCAATTGTGGATGTGAAGCTTAAAAAATATGAGAAATTGCCGAAGCCACTCTCATAGCCAGGTGCGGTAATAAGTCGGTCAGCTGACCTTCAGAGGCACTGACTGCAAGTGAATTTCCTTGCAGGACGTCACAAGCTTTCATGTGCGGTGATTGGGTCCTTTTTTGTGAATGTATCTACTTATACAGCTACCTTCTGACAGTATATGTTCAGTTGGAAGTCAGCACTTGTCCCCTTGTGTCTCCTTCATCAGCATCAAATAGCACTAAGACATCTTTGGTATGGGTTTCTTATTTTTTGTAACACTCCATACGTAAGCAGTTCGAAAATTTCATGCAAGCTTCAAAATCCATATTATTTTTAGATGCGTCAACAGTAACAGTTTTCAAAGGCTTGTCTTGGGGCAAACTTATCCATTTAGTATCAGCTTAAATGCCTCAAGTTTGATGAAAGCTAATCAATTTAAGAATTTTGAGAACATTGCTTCCTAGAGTTACTAGAAATCAAACTTAGTCCTCAAATGCAGCAAATTTTCTTCACAATGGTCTGGTGATTGTCGAGAAAAATACACTTTCATATTTTATAGCTACTCGGCTGGAGAATATAAACAGCCCCACGCTAAAGCTTCTTCCCCTATGCGAGGCTGAACACCCATGCGGGCTGTATACCATGTGGGCAGCAGATGTCCTCATTGAAGCTGAAGGTGGCAACGGACACCGGTGGCAGCGTTGTGTCGGAGTCATCTTCAATAGGACCTGCAAGACGGCAGCAGATTGCAAACATGCTTACAATTACATCGTCCGTACACTTTACCTTGAGCACAATAACTACTAGAAACAGTGAACTGAGAGTAAGTCTTCCTTCTGAATTAGGTGATTTTTTTTCAGTTTGTTTAAAGGAGAGAGGAACTGCAACAATGTCTTTTTAATCTTGTTCACTTTCTCTGCTAAACTAGCTGTAACAGCTTTTTAACAATTACTATATTTGCTAATGTCCCACAGATCACTGCTTCTGTGTTCCTGTAAAGCCTGCCTGCCAGAGGCCACATGCTGCTCACTAATACCTTCCTACAAGACTTCATTATATCTTTTACATCTTTATGCAATAAATGGCATTAAACACAGACAAGCACTGTAAATAATGTAGCTATAGACAACAAGAAAGAAACATTTAGGAAGAGCATAATGAAACAGTAGTGCCAAGAGTGATTCTGCCGAAACATGGCATAACCTGGAGCTATATATGCATACCTGCCAACCTAGGAGCATGAAAATTCGGGAGACTGCTGTGGGGGTGGGGTGGGAGGCGTATACCATATGTAATTGCATAATAGGCGCACTTTTTTTTCCAGAAGATATGGCTCCAAGCTCGCGGTGCACCTACGAGATGGGGTAAATTTCCAAAAATTTTATTTTAGACGACAGCATAGACCCTTAATAACGTATACGTCGTAGAAGCCACGAATATATGTGCTACAGCCGAAACAACCTCTTTCATAGGCTACACTAGCGGAAAACGTGCTGAGCATGCGCTCTTGCGTGTCCGAGAATTGAGGCAGGCGATGCATTAAAATTTACAAAAATTGAAACCAAAAGACCCGCGCTGCCAATGAACGAACCCCGATAAACACCCTGTACGTATCAGTCGATTTCCAGGGCTCGCACCCCCATATTCAAGACATTGAATTGCATTGCTAACCATCATTCGAAAGTTACAGCACCACCGAAGCCTCCTTTTCCTTCAAGAAGAGCTACCGAAATGAGATTAGCTGATTCCACACAAAACTCCAATATGATGGCCCACGACCGCTACCTAAAAGAATCAACAGTGATTAGGCCTAGCCTATGGTTCAGCATGTTGTTGCGGGGAGTTGGAACAAGACAACACAAGGATTGAGCGTCGGAAAGATCACACTCTAGCACTAATCCAAGAGCAGCGTGCATGATACGATCTTTAGCTTCCCAGCCAGGAAATTAACAGCGATATAAGTTCGTCGAGCTGAGCTTGTGCAAGTCAGCGATTCAGCAAGTGCGAAAGTTCGCGTCCTAAATCCGAAAAGCTTTTAAACTTGCGGACGAGGTAGCAAATGCAGTAACAACAATGCTTTTCCCGACAAGAACCTCAATGCACACTTGACGAGGACGCAATCGCATGTACCATACGGAGCATGCGCGACCGGCTAGCGGTTGGAGCTTTGCCCGCGCGTCTGTGCAAAGGTTACTTCGACGCCAAGGCAACCTAAGTAACCGCCAATCTTCCTCACTCGGTGAGTGCGGAGCTGGCACAGTGCTTCCATAGTCATTTTTAATTTATTTTTTCCTTGGTTCAGTTAACGCAAGAGGACATCGAATTGCAACCATGCAAATACGGTACAGAACTACTGATCACAGCCAAGTTCGAGGTGCACCTATTATGTGCGGAAATAAAAATATCTGGTTTCTCGCGACCAAACTGGAGGTGTGCATATTATGCGAGTAAGTATGGTATATTAGAAATTACTGTGACTGAGACATTTGTGACCCGTTGTCGTTGCTTTCATCCAATGCGATTGCGAAAGCACGACGTTTGAGAGCATGTATACGTTTTCGGCATCTTAGGCACTTCCCAGACAATGGCAGTTGTTCTTGTACATCTGCACTATTCATGGACTTCATGTCCTCGCACTTTCTGAACATTTTCTGAAACATTGTTCCTGCATGATCACGAGCGCTTAGTTGCAAGTTGCGTTTTGCAAGAAATCCCATGAATAGAGATTGGCGCAGATCGCACTGCCATCTCAGCTCTTTTAGAAAAAAACTCAGGATATTGCCAGGCCCTTGCGCAGACTGGACGTAGTTTTCATGCTCCTGTCAAGTGATGTGTACCATTATTTAGACCTTGCCACCGAGCAAAACTCTTACATTACAGGCGCACGAAGTACAGAATCCGTATTTGCCACCTTTCCGCAAAGGCACATAGCCCAGGAACTTAGCTGTGTATCAGTCGAGAAACACTTGCAAGTACTTCTTTGCTTTTGACACTGCCATCGACCTTCCAACTGAACTCTGTGAAAAATAAAACCCCCCAACCACATAACAAACACAACTGATGCCTAGGCAAGTGGTGTAGGCCTAGCATGCGAAATGCAGAAGTCAAGACAGACAGACACAGTAGTTGTACATTTTCCCTCGCCTTCGCACAAGTGTGCAGTACTATAGTGCCTGAATATCCTTAGCGATAATGAATGGTGTGGTGACCACTAGAAGTTTAGTGCCGTGTGCTCTTCCCCCACACCGAAACAGCAGAAAATGCTGATGCACGCAAGTGGTTAAATAAAACTGCCGTGGTGACCACATTATGGCAAATTCGAAATAGCATTCACACAATCGGGAAATTACGACAAAATTCGAGGGTCTCCCAGACAATTTGGGACAGTTGTCAGGTATGTATATGGCGCTTCGCAGAGGCTAAAGGTAAACAGTGTGTAAATAGATCATTCATGTTAGTAACTTAAAGTGAAGACTGCAAGGCACCAGTTTCAAAACAATTTCAGTCCGATACTCTCCTCCAATGTGAAAGAGGAAAATGGGTGGTAATATACGTTAAATCAACCACAGATATAAAAATTAGTTGCAATGGGTGGAACCAATAATGAAAGAAGGCATAGAGCACAACAGCCCTGCTGACCTGTGTCATTGCCGTTTGTCTCCTGGGAGGGAGATGCCACCTGTGCCATGGCCAGCTTGCGCCACCAGAGCAGCGACTGCTTGCCCACCCACATGGACGACTCAGTGCTGCAAGTTTGTCATAGTCGGTACTCTTGCATAGTGGCTACCAGACCACATGTTACAGCAGTACACATGAGCAGGGACTCAATACGGACCTTAAAACCTACATTAGTGGATATCATCGAGCATCGGACTAAAACCTGCAACTTTTCACAGCAGCACTCTCGAACCACTGAACTGCAGGGGTTGAGGGTACTCAGTGCTGGCATCGTGCCTTGGGCTGCGCATGTCGTACCAGCACACATGGTACGCTTGGATATAGTATGTGTACTAGGCGCCTCTCTCCAGTAAGAAGTGACTGCCGTGGTAGAAAATTGTGCGTATTCGAACAGACCATCTGGCCATCACTGTGTCATGTATGGGTGGATGTACAATCAGCCCAAGAGGAACAACTTGAAAAACAACTTGAGCGAAACTGTGTCTGCAGCACAGCACGCCATGCGATAAATGGATATGTGAAATATGTTCGTGCTGCATCGCTTCCCGTCGTCACCTGAATTGCGAAAGCAGCGGGTGTCGTCAGTAAATCGAAAGAACCTCCGCGTGTAGCCATCGTCGCGCCTCTGTTCACGGCACTTCATTATATCGCGGCAAGAAAACCAACGAGAACAACGTTCCTATGCAGCATCTTGGATATGAAAAAAAGGCATAGATGTCGCCACACATGTATCGAGCGCCCAGCCAGTCGCCTATATAGCCATTATCTGCAAAGACATGCAAATACCGATGCTGCAATAATACGTAACATAATTGTGCTGCATGCACTCTTTTGCTATAATTCAAGCATGATCAGAAGCTTGTAGCTAATGTGAAGTAGCAGCTGCGAACAACAGCATCTCCAGCTACGCACCCCACTGCTCTAGACAAGTGTGATTACGTCTGTACACAAATTGCTGAAGGTACTGCGCTTGCTGCTAATACCGATGACGAAGCACCGCCGTTTGCAGACACGGAGCTCATTCTTGTGTCGCTAGCATGAAGGCGCGCCGATGAACGGTTCAGACAGTGATGGATCGGTCAGTGGCAGCGACGATATCACACAAAACATTTTAAGCAAACAAAAAAGTTGCGAACACAGGCTGTAACAGGGATCTTACACCAATGGGTAACTCGCCGATTCGAGTACGCACAGCCCTAGATCGTGATTTTGCCAAACTAGTACGTAAGATGGCATGCATTTAAATATGGCGGCCCCCTGTCGTGAAAATTTGAAAAAGTGTACAGTCCACATGCATTTCCTTTGCCTGCTTCTGAAAAATAAGAGCGCCCTTCATTTTTGATTCCTCTACAACAAGGTCTAGTGGGTATTTTCTGCAAACTGTGGATCATAAAGTGTTGATCTATATGTATAAGGAAGTGTGAATAGCAAATTTCAGGTTTGCAGAAAATTTGAAGTGAATAGCGCTTTGGTTGATTTATTTTGAATCAAAGAGCATACATCACATATTAAAAAAATGGGAACATTTTTCATGACATAACTAACCTGTACAATATTTTTTTTTATTGGAACAAAGAATATGTGAACTTCATTCATTAGGGTTCAAAGTGAAGTGGAAGCAACCTTGAAGAGTAGCAGGATTTAAATTTCAGAAGAATGTAAGTGATAAATGATAAGGTATCTTAAGTTTTAATATTCGCTATACTTCGGGCATATAAGCCCTTATAACACGCTTTTGAATTTTAGAAGTGATCATTCGATGAGAAGGCAATATGTGCACTTAGTTTAAGTGGGGGTTTGCATCAATCCAGGTTTTTCTTGGGTATGTGCTTTTATAGCAAAGGACTTTTATGCTGCAGTGGAACACCACCTTCACAAGGGGGGGTGTTACATTTGGTATATTATATGCCTACTTGTCCCTTTCAAATACTTCGAAATTTCAAATAATTGAAATATGTGTCAAAGCCAATATTCGAAATGCTTCAATAGTTGCACATGCCTAGTGATTTCCACCCTGTATGGGGCACCAATTTCATCGAGCAATAGCACACAGCACTCAGAATAACTGTCAGAATAAAGAAAACGTTTCCCTGTGAGTGCATTTCCTTTTTCTAGCATCAGGCTACAACCCTAGCAAGCAGTACATACAGAAGCACAAATTGTTTTCAGGCACACTCCAGCAGTCCCAAAAGAAAGAAAAAGAAACTGTCAGCTAACCTGCTGGGCTTGAACTTGAGAAGTCTGGAGATATTTCGCTGATCATCTTGCACCCTAGTGTGGGCCCTAAGGTAGCGGCACTGCTGCACCACACAGCTCGTACACAGGGCTTCCCTGCAATGTGGAAGACAGCTGCCTCCATTACTCAACCTGCCCAGCACGACTAGACCTGTCAGTTGGAAACATTGGTTGGCAAGCTCGCTCATGAGTAGACTCGCCCGACTCGCTTAGACTCGGATCAAACCACGAGTATGAGTGAGTAATATTTTGGAGAGTTCGAGTCACAGCAAATCTAGCCGAGAAAAATTTAGCGATTCAGGTGAGTCTGGTTGAGAAAAATTTAGGTGAGCTTGAATCTAAGTAAGCCCCCAGGGCAAAATATAGTATTTCTTAAGTAGAACCTATGGTTGAAAGAAAGCTAAATTTAATTTATGCGCACACAGAACCAAGGTTACAGTTTTATTTGGCTTTTGTAAAGGCAATGCACAAGAACTCTCATCAGTCAAAGCAATGTCTGCCTGCTAAAAGATAAGCACCGAAATTAATGGATCCTTCACGTGAATTCATACATAAGCAGCCAATAAAACGAATTCTTACTAAATTTTATCGGCTTCCTCACCTTAGCCGTGGTCCACCACCATACTTTTGGTAGATAAGGTCAGCCTGTAAGAAATGTTGCAATATCAGGCAAAGCATTCCAACAAAGAGGTGTGCCTTGCAAATGAACTCAACTTACAGCTTGACTGCTGATGCACTTCACCTTGCTTACATGCTGAGGGTCCAGCCTGTTCAAAACAAGGCCAGATGAAAGCAATCAAGTAATTATAGATAATAAAACAGTAGCAGTGCATAATCATCACTGGTAAGCATACAGTCGGGTGACATAATGTGAAGAAAATATGAGGGAAAGGTGCGGATGATCATGACAGATATGGTGGTGAAAAAAAAAAAAGCTCATTCAAACGTCATTCACTGAAACAATACAATGTACTCCATGGTGGCGATATGACTGTCTTCTTTCAGCCACCGTATCACACTGGCATGCAGCAGGTTGAGTAATTCAGTTGTACAAGTGCTAATAATACCATTACATCTAACTGCAAGAGAAAGCACAGCTTATTAGCACTGTTTCTTGCTCTGTCTCCGTGCAAAAAACACTTGCAACAGGTGCCACTTCAAAGAACAAGAAGACATCTGTGGGACATAGAGCCAAATTTTTCCACAAAAGCGACCAGTTCAGAAAAAGCATACAGGCTATTTAGCACTGACTGAGATGAGTGAAAGATTACAGAAATCGTGTTAGTGCTGTTTTCCACAAGAAACACTGCTGTAGTGGTTAGTGTGCTGACATACCCCAGGTGGTCGAAATTTCTGGAGCCCTCCACTACAGTGTCTTTCATTATCATATGGTGGTTTTGGGATGTTAAACCCCACAAATCAATCAATGTGCTGACATAAATGAAAGTAGGCCATAAAAATATGAAAACCAAAACAAGATTCGTGCAGCTTTTCAAGAAAAAAAATTCAAATGCGTTTCAAGGACCTTTTAAAAAACTTAAGGAGCATGATTGTTGTAGGACCGCGGTAAGAATTCGTAGCGCGGCAATTTTTGGTTTGCTTTTATTTGCTTTGCGGCGTAAGCTTAAGAAGGCATGTCAGCCGCGGGCTGCCAGCGTTGCTTGAGTGACAAGCGGTTGAAGCGCGACCGACCGGTTTTGCCACGAGCGCAGACACGCGGCGCCAGCATATTGCCCTGCTTTGTCGACGGTCGAGCGTTTCCAGTTACTACTAACTCAAAGAAAAGGAAACCAACCCGGGCAACGAAAGGGTTGAGATTGTAAACGTCGTTGCGACGGCCCCCTAATTGCCTCTCGGAACTGGCAGTCGGCGCATCAACGGGCCTCTTCCGAGACCCCGCGCACCGCGGTGACTCCTCGCATCGGTTCGGCGTATGGCCCGGCCACGTACTGTTTGCGCGCCTGCAAAATCGGCAGCGCGCGTTGCGAAAACTCTGAAGTCACCGACGACCTTTTTCTGCCGGGCCGGCTTTGGTCCAGTGACCCTCAGAAGCGGGCTCGCGACACGGGAAATGGTGACGGTCGCCCGTTCGACGCCTGGGTTTCCTATTGTTGAATCGGGCATGTCTTCGACTACATCCCCGTTTATCTGGGCAAAGGAACTCGTAAGCAGAAATATGCGCGGTCAGTGAGCGGTTCCTCGTACGGCGCACAGAGGCAAAAGGATTATAGCCCCGTTGTCAAGAAATTGACGTGGTAGAGAAAAATCGCCCTATGGCCACACTACCGAGTACAGCTAGCTCTGTCTAAATAATTGTGCGCCGCGAAGCTGGCCCTGGCCTCTATGCTTTTTCTAGTTTTGTTTTATTTACGTTTTGGTTGTTGTGTGGTTTGGGGAGAGTGCATAAGTCCCACGTGCACGAAGGCGGGATCCTCGTGGCGTTTTTTTTTAATGTACCCAATGTACTGTCCAATCAGAGGACAAGCAAGTGATTATGTGCCGAGATGGTGGTAAGGGCGGAGCGCCAGGAAGGGATAAGAAGAGGCCCCGTGGCTCCGCCGGGCGTTCTGAACCGAGCTTGCGGTGTTAAGCACCATCGGCTCCGCCGAACCCCGTAGGGTCGGCCTACAGAAGTCGGTTCATTTCCAAGTTGTTTTTCTTTTTTTTGTAACTTTGATGTCCATTGTTTTGTAAAATCTGTAAATACAAGTTTTTCTCAGCCATCTAGAACTTCTTCAGCGTTGCTTCTGCTTCCTCGTCAAGCGTCCAGCAGGCCAATAGCCGCTATTGGGATAGCGGCGTACGGTTCTTCTCCCACTTTGCTACACCACCACGGGTGGTGCGCTTCGGGCGCCGAGTAGGGAGAAGTGGTTTCTTCTACATCGAGAAGAGAACCTGATTTTACTGGCACAGTCGAGCAGGATTGGCTTGCTGTGGACGGAGTTGAGAAAGGAAGAAGATGGCTGAGAGGAAAGACGAAGTACAGATGAAGACGCCAAGTGGCACCAGACCAACGGACAGACACTGCAGCAAGTAGCTGCGGCAGCTGGAAGCTGCAGATAGCCTGGTGTTCCCGGAAGACATCGAGGGAGTGACTGGGTCAAAGCGGTCCTTGAACGAGTTCTCAACACCCAAAAGGCGCGTCCACGACGAGGTGGAGCATCGACCAGAAGCCTGCAGCAACAAGCCACAGCGACGCCACGACAACGGGACCGAGCTAACGTGAGTTCCCTTTCTCATTGCTGTATTGTTGTTACGGGGCAAACAGGCTAGCACCACTTTCAGCAGGATGGAGGGTGGCGATGGGGCGAGTGAGGATGGGAGTGGTGACGTCCCTTGGACGGCACGAGACCAAGCAGATCATGATTTTAAGATGGCTCGCGAACGAAGCCGGCAAATGGATTTGGAGTTAGAGCTCGCTAAATTACGTCCGGCAAGCCCATCGGGTAGCGTGAGTGATGCTGGCGGAACATTTGAGCGCTGCTCCAACACTGAGTGGCGCAAATACGCCAAATTGTTAGTGGGTGCCTTCCCGAAATTTCCCGCAGACGCGGAGGTCCCAATTTGGTTCGAGTCAGTGGAGCACACTCTGGAGGCATATGAGGTACCTCGAAGTTATTGGGGACAAATAGTCTTTCCACTCGTGGCTGAGCGCATAGAGTATTTGTCAACTCGGCTCACACCCGCCCAACATCGAGACTATGAGACCGTGAAGGAAGTAGTGCTTGATGAACTGAAGCTGTCTCCCTTAGAATACCAAAAGAAATTCACAGGGGCACGTAAACGAAAAACAGAGACGTGGAAAAGTTTTACAACAAGATTGGGCAGCTACTTAAATTTTTATGTGGCGTCAAGAGACGTGTCCACCTTCACGGAGCTTTTGGAACTACTGGTAGTGGACCAATTGAAGACCGTGTTGTCTGAAGAGGCATTAAAATACTTGAGGTTACGTGAGGGGGCAGCGTGGTACAAAAGCACAGAAATTGCAAGGCTCTTGCACACCTTTGAAGACGCGAACGGCAGTGCGGAAGCGCAGAAAGGGCAGCAGCGTAACGCCAGCAGCAAAGGGGTAGAAAAGACGACCGACCAACAGAGTAGCAGCCCATCGGGCCCGAGTCAGGGTTCGAACACGAGACCGAAGGGTTCCTATAATTCAGCTAGGCAACCAAGGAAAACGGGATGTTTTGAGTGTGGATCGAACACACATATTAGACTCAACTGCCCGCACTATCTTGAAAGGGTGGCGCCGAAGCCTAGCGCTTCGGAGGGAAATGATAAACTCACTGCTCGAGTCTGCCTAGATAAGGTAACGCCGGCCGACTGCTTGTGGAAGGTAACTCTGAATTGCAAAGATAAAACTTTGAATGCAATAGTAGACACGGGCGCCGAGATTACGGTAGTGCAGGAAAGCGTGGTCCCTGAAGAATTTATCCAGGCCCATGGCCGCGTAAGCCTCCGGGCAGCATTTGGTGAACGAGTCGAGGCCAAACTAGTAGAGCTCCCGCTAACGCTGAAACAGGGGCAACCGGTGTTCGCCGAAGTTTCACAGGCCACACCGGTCTTGTGTGCGGTCACAGATAAACTAAACGTGAGTGAATGCCTGCTCTCGGCGAGCGATTGGACCGCGTTGCAGCAGAGCCAGTGTGATTACGACAAACAGAACATGACACTATCCCCCCAAAACTTCTCCGACGAGCGAGAGGCGGCCGCAAAACTTGATGGGAGAGTAGTAGAGCAGAGTAGACCGACTCCGGATTATCCGCGGTCAGCGGAGGGAAGCGTACTACAGCCCAGCGAGGTCGAACGCACACGGGAGGAAGAAGTGGTTACAGCCGTGGCGGTAGAGGAGGGAGAATCAGGGCCGGAAGGAGAGCGTAACGCTAGAGAGAAAACACCACACACCGCCGAGAACGAGGCAAGTTGCGTGTCGCAAAGTGGCGCTAGTGGTGAGAGGGGCGATTTCGAGGCGTTGCGTGAGGAACAACAGAGTGACGAAACGTTGGGCCGGGCATGGAGAGACGCCGCGGATGGGCGAGGTGGAATGCTTGTGATTGATGGGTTGCTGTATCACCGAGAACAGGTATTGGGTCAACCGATCAAGCAGTTAGTTTTGCCGATCACCCGGCGGGCTGATGTGCTCAGCCTGGCGCATGAGTCGTATTGGGGCGGACACCTGGGGTTTCGTAAGACGAAAGCGAGAATTAAACTTAGTTTTTTTTGGCCAGGTATAGAAAAGGACGTCCGAGACTACTGCAATTGTTGTCACTCGTGCCAGATCAGGGCTGACAGGAGGCAGACAGACAGAGTTCCCATAGCGCCCCTCGTAAGGCCCCGATACCCCTTTCAGAAAGTCAATATCGACGTCATAGGACCAATTGAGCCGCCGACAACTCGCGGCCACCGCTACGTGTTGTGCATGATAGATCTCTGCACCCGCTGGCCCGAGGTCATATGTCTCAAATCATTGACAGCTAAAGCTACCTGCGACGCAATGTTGGAAATTTTCAGCCGCAGCGGTATACCAGAGGTAGTATGTTCAGATTGCGGGACCAATTTCACCGCCGCGCTGACCCGCGAATTCCTGACGCGCCTCGGCTGTTCCCCTCGGTTTTCGACACCGGAGCACCCGGAAAGCAACGGGGCGGTCGAACGGTGGAACAGAGTGTTCAAAAACATGCTATTCCATGTGATATCTGAACAGGGGCGACAATGGGACAAGTTCGTGCCACTTCTACTGTGGGCATATAGAGAAGTTCCTCACGACACTACGGGCGTGTCCCCGTTCCAGATGATGTACGGCAGAAAACCCGTCGGTCCGCTCGCGATCCTACAGAGGGCTTGGACGGGAGAACAGGAAATGCCCGCGACAGTGGCAGACAAGCCGGCGGAGTATATGCGAAAACTGAAGCAACAGTTGGAGATAGCCGCGGAAGCTGCTAACGTGACCGCAACTAAACAACAGAGGGCGTACGCGACGCAATACAACCTTCGTGCGAAAGAAAAGGAGTTTCAACTTGGGGAGCAGGTGCTTGTTTTTGATAGCAACCGTTCCGGTAAGATGCAACCGAAATGGGTAGGTCCGTGCAGGATCACAGGAAAGTACCGCCAACACTCCTATTACTTAGAGACGCCGGCGGGTAAGCGTATGCTAGTGCATGCCAACCACCTGCGCCCGTACACGTGCCGGGTCGCTGGCATTGGTGTCATATTCCATGACGACCACGAGTTCGGGGAGGTGGAATACGTGCCGCGTCCTGTCTCCTCGCACGACAGAGCATCTATCCTACCGGCGGGTAGCTTGGCTCATTTGCAGCCCCATGAGAGAGTGTTAGTACGGGAGGTGTTTGAACGCCATGCGGCCTTATTTAGCAGAGAAGTGGGGATCGCGCAAGTCGGCGAACATAAGATAAGGCTTATGCAAGGGGCTACGCCGAAACGTAGCCGCCCTTACCGCATGCCAGTGGCCTTGAAGGACGAGGTTTCAAAACAGATAGCGGAACTGCTCGAGCTTGGTTTAATATACCGGTGCGAAAGTCCATTTGCTCACCCCCTTGTGTGCGTCCCAAAGAAAGATGGCACGGTGCGCCTGTGTGTCGATTACCGAAGCTTAAATGCCATAACCGAACCAGACGCATTCCCGATGGGATTCCCGCAAGAACTGATTATGAATGTAGGTCAGGCTAGTTATATAACTCTCATTGATCTCCGACGAGGCTACTGGCAAGTTCCCTTAGCGGAGGGGTCACAGCGCTTGACTGCGTTCGTGTCGCACCTAGGCCAGTTTGCTTGGAGGGTAATGCCGTTTGGGCTCAGGAATGCGGCAACCAGCTTTCAGCGAAGTATGAACCAGCTGTTAGCACCCCATGAGGCGTATGCTTGTGCCTACTTGGATGACATTGCGGTTTTCAGCAGGTCCCTACAGGAGCACGTCCGGCACCTCCACGCTGTGTTCTCCGCCCTAATGTCCGTAGGTCTAGTAGCTAACATGGAAAAATGTCAGGTGGCGTGCGCGTCTATCCGCTACCTCGGACATATTGTGGGATCGGGAAAGCACGGTCCGGACCCCAGCAAGCTCGCGGCTATTGAGGGGCTGCAAGTACCCCAGAATAAAAAAGAGTTAAGGAGTGTTCTAGGTCTGTGCGGGTATTACCGGGGTTACATACCCAATTTTGCTGGCATTGCCAAGCCCCTTACCCAATTGACGGCTAAACATGTTCCTAACCACATCCCTTGGACGCCCGAGGCCGACGAGGCATTTGCAAAACTCAAGGGTGCCCTGTGCAGCGCTGTTGAATTAACCACTCCAGACATTCACAAGCCGTTTTGGCTTTTTACGGACGCTTCCGCTATCGCTCTGGGAGCTTGTTTGGCCCAAATGGCCGATGACGGTACCGAGTGCCCTATTGCTTTTGCCAGTCATCGCTTCACGCCTGCTCAGATGAAATGGTCTACGATAGAACGCGAGGCGTTTGGTGTCATTTGGGGACTCAAAAAGTTCGACACTTGGGTATTCGGGGCCAAAATCTTTGTCGTCTCCGACCACAATCCACTCGCGTACCTCACTCAAGCTTCGCCACAAGGGGCCAAATTGATACGTTGGGCATTGGCTTTGCAGCGCTACGACGTGGTAGTGCAACACAGAAAGGGTACAGCACATGCTAATGCAGACGCGCTTTCCCGGCTGACAAACCAATACTGGGAGGAGGTGCAGTAGCCTGAAAGCCCGGCAGCCGCGATCAGTGAAGGAGGGGGAACGAGTGTTATGTGCCACGGGACTAAGTGATGGATTTATGGTGCAAACATGGCAATAACACTTCAGAATGATGATGGAACTTTTGAACATCATACAACAGTGTGTGACAATTACCAAGTGTAGTGGTGTGAACTGCGTGTGGTGTCTGTTTGCTTTTACGTGCCAATATTTTTTGTTGCGTTTTTTTTATTATGTTGGGTGGGGCAACAGCGCCCAAATGCGCTGGGGCATGTGTTGCAGTGTGTGTCATGTTAATGAAAACTCTAGCAGAGTGTGCAAAAAATTACCCACGGCAGGGAATGGGAGATGTTGCATGCATCATAAGCGTTTGGTGGAAAGGCGCGTGGAGCGAGCAGCTCTGGCATGTTTGGTCGGGGCTACTAGATAAAGCGTTTCAGCCGCATGATGTTTGGAATAGGCTCGCTATATTAAGAGAGCAGGGCAGCTCACCAAGTAGCTTTGTCATGTCAGCTGGCGCTGGAGATTGGTTTGTCTCATTGTGTGTGTTTTTTTTTTTGGAGCACCGAGACCAAGTGGGGCTCTTTGCGCGCTTTCTTTGCAGGAGAGAATTTGCGCATGCTGCTGCCGGCCAGGTGCAGCGTGACCACTGCGTAGTGGGTGGGACACCCCGGCCGTTGGCAGTAGCTGTTAACCCACCGTACACCCACTGGTTGAGCGCGGTCCGTTTTTTTTGTGTGTGGGTTTACTTCGGCAACACTGTACGCAAGTTGTTGCGAAGTCTTGGATGGGGGGGTGTAGGACCGCGGTAAGAATTCGTAGCGCGGCAATTTTTGGTTTGCTTTTATTTGCTTTGCGGCGTAAGCTTAAGAAGGCATGTCAGCCGCGGGCTGCCAGCGTTGCTTGAGTGACAAGCGGTTGAAGCGCGACCGACCGGTTTTGCCACGAGCGCAGACACGCGGCGCCAGCATATTGCCCTGCTTTGTCGACGGTCGAGCGTTTCCAGTTACTACTAACTCAAAGAAAAGGGAACCAACCCGGGCAACGAAAGGGTTGAGATTGTAAACGTCGTTGCGACGGCCCCCTAATTGCCTCTCGGAACTGGCAGTCGGCGCATCAACGGGCCTCTTCCGAGACCCCGCGCACCGCGGTGACTCCTCGCATCGGTTCGGCGTATGGCCCGGCCACGTACTGTTTGCGCGCCTGCAAAATCGGCAGCGCGCGTTGCGAAAACTCTGAAGTCACCGACGACCTTTTTCTGCCGGGCCGGCTTTGGTCCAGTGACTCTCAGAAGCGGGCTCGCGACACGGGAAATGGTGACGGTCGCCCGTTCGACGCCTGGGTTTCCTATTGTTGAATCGGGCATGTCTTCGACTACATCCCCGTTTATCTGGGCAAAGGAACTCGTAAGCAGAAATATGCGCGGTCAGCGAGCGGTTCCTCGTACGGCGCACAGAGGCAAAAGGATTATAACCCCGTTGTCAAGAAATTGACGTGGTAGAGAAAAATCGCCCTATGGCCGCACTACCGAGTACAGCTAGCTCTGTCTAAATAATTGTGCGCCGCGAAGCTGGCCCTGGCCTCTATGCTTTTTCTAGTTTTGTTTTATTTACGTTTTGGTTGTTGTGTGGTTTGGGGAGAGTGCATAAGTCCCACGTGCACGAAGGCGGGATCCTCGTGGCGTTTTTTTTAATGTACCCAATGTACTGTCCAATCAGAGGACAAGCAAGTGATTATGTGCCGAGATGGTGGTAAGGGCGGAGCGCCAGGAAGGGATAAGAAGAGGCCCCGTGGCTCCGCCGGGCGTTCTGAACCGAGCTTGCGGTGTTAAGCACCATCGGCTCCGCCGAACCCCGTAGGGTCGGCCTACAGAAGTCGGTTCATTTCCAAGTTGTTTTTCTTTTTTTTGTAACTTTGATGTCCATTGTTTTGTAAAATCTGTAAATACAAGTTTTTCTCAGCCATCTAGAACTTCTTCAGCGTTGCTTCTGCTTCCTCGTCAAGCGTCCAGCAGGCCAATAGCCGCTATTGGGATAGCGGCGTACGGTTCTTCTCCCACTTTGCTACACCACCACGGGTGGTGCGCTTCGGGCGCCGAGTAGGGAGAAGTGGTTTCTTCTACATCGAGAAGAGAACCTGATTTTACTATTGTAGTTGACAGTAAATTTTAGTGCACAAAGCAAAGAATGCTCAATTTGCTTATTGCACAGTTTCACTAGACTAGAAGTTCTGAACTCAGGGCAGGTCTTTTAGTCTCTTTTCTATTGGCATCTTAATGCTATCAAGTTAAACACAAATTAGTAGTCTACTGCAATAGGCACATTCACGCAACATTCTTCCGAAGAATTCAAGATGCTGTAACCTCATCGTGGTCATCAGGTTGTGGCTTATGGCCAACCAAAGAAAAACCTGGCACGATTACCTCGATCTCGCCAATCTAATACAGCGTGTTTGGCCGTGCCTGACTTCGAAATTGCGTTGTCATAGAATGCAATAAGCAATGCAGTTTGCTCAGGACTACGCTCAACTGCCATAAAATGTGAGTTGTACAATCGGACCCTGTGAAAGCTTCATATATTGAAGAGTTTTCCAGGGCTAAAATGAAATTTCAGCACTTTTAAGGCCTTGAAAACAAAATTTTCTATTTCAAGGTTTTTCAAGAATTTCAAGGACCTGCGTGCACCCTGAAAGAGGAAAAGAACAGGGCACTGCACTGCCAGTGAGATCTTTGTTGGATATTCAGGGATCTGTATTCCCACTGTGATGCACTGGAATAAGACTAAGCAGGGCTTTAAATGGCAGTCTGGTCAGAGCAACGAGCATTGTCCACTGTACGCTCTCAAGCAATCCATGCTTGAAAGCCTACAGCCTCTGAATGACATCGTTACATTTGTACTGAAGAATACAAAGCATTGACTACTGTAAGTGAAAAAAACAACACTAGAAGTGTGGTTGTATTTTAGCACACCGCTTTCAGGACAATGCCAATAAGGAAAGGAAACTCTGCTCTTGAATAAGCTTCTCACAGCGAGTGCGTGCACAGCACAGAGGAGTTGTCCACAGGTGGCACTGGCTCCTTGTCCTGAGCAAGCCACTTAATCAGCCAGTCAGTGGTAATCCAGTCCACAGGCTCCCCTGTAGTGAAGCGACACGAAGTGTAGCTCACTTTTAGACAGTCATCTTTCTTTACCCACTCTGTGTCATGACAACAAAAAACTAATTTACTTGGGAGCACTCAGCTTCCCTTAGAGCCTAAAAGAAAGGGTAAAAAATGGGCCACTGTGTGAAGTGTACTAGCAAAATGGCTGCCGAAGGCCCAATCATATGCCAGGACTTTGTAGCCTAGCATTATGCTACGGCTCTGTTTGCAATATCTAGGGCTCGAAAAACACCACACAAAAGCACACCCTCTGAATAACAAAACTGGCCGCTGATGGCTAAAAATATAGAAGGGAAAAGGCACCTTCAATGACGGGCAGCTGCTCATAAAGGGAGCGCACCTCCTTCTGTTGAGCTCGCCCAGCAGAAACCTTGTCTGCCTGCAAGAGATTTTTGGTGATGATCACAAATCACAAGGTGAAGGAAAGAGAGAAAGCAAAACCTCATAAACACCACAGGCCTATTTTATGCCCTTTGCAGGCTAAACACCTTTCCCAGAGCTCAATTCCATCCAATGCCTACAAGCTTCTCAATCTCCTCATACAACTTATTTCTCTTATGAGTTCCTTTGTGCTTCCCTTCCCTTGACACACACTTATTAACAATAGTACCACTGGTACTACTGTTAATGGAGAATTGTGCATTGCATGCCTATTCAACTGCCATTTATTTAGAGCACCTTCTCTAGAGGTCATATGACGATTTATGATCACGTAGCAATGTCCTAAGCAAGTCAGGCAGAACACGAAGGCAGATCGTGCACACAGCAACTGATGCCGAAACTCATCCTCATTTTCTACACTACACTTTAATAAAGAACATTGGCTGCTATTATTTTTTGCTAATCAACACAGCTGAGTGTTCTTGACACTTCGTGCTGTGCCTGCAATTCTTCATTGCAATCCTTCTTGTCTGTCATGAGCTTCTCAAGTTGTCAAAGGAACTTAAAAACCAATCAGTCTTTAAGTTGCCAAATAAGTTAATGAATTTTCTGTCAAACTCAATCAACCCTACGAGAAGTGATTTCAATTGTAACACACGGCGGCAATGTCATGCTGTAATTAGACATCTTCAAATATTCAAGTATCCAAATTCGCTTCCACACAAATTTAAATTACCTATAATTTCAAAGTATTCAAAATGTACAAATAAACATATATTAACCTAAGTGTAGCTCCCTGTAAAGGTAGTTTCACTGCAGAGTACCAGTGCTATGCCATGAAAACACTTAGGCCAACAGAATACGCACTGCGACAAAGCCCCAGTTCAAGGTTAAATGAACCTATTACACTTAACACTTATTCGTTTTTTAATATTAAAAGCTCATAATATAGGCATATGTGCTCTAAGTATAGTAAATTCTAAAACGTAACATATTTTACCGGTAATTTCTGGTATCGTACAGAAACTTCAGTTCCGCTACTATTCAACGTTGCTTCCCCCATGAACCGAAAAGAATGACATTCGTACATGACTCGTTTCAATATTTAAAAATATCCTGCAGGTTGGCTATATGACAAAATTTCTTTATAATATGTGACATATGCTATCTTAACTATTCAATTTGATGTTTTTTGACCAAACCATTATTTGCTTCGAATTAACTTAGAAGTTACAATTTGAACGAATAATGAACAGTTCGATGAATAATGAACTGAAACTGAACATCCATAGCTTTAGTGGTTGCACTTGACAAAAACCTTTCTTCACCCCAAAAAAATAACAATAATAATAAATAAGTAAAATAAAAGAGCTTTACAGCTTTTTTGCCAGGTGCATGTGCATATGAACAGTTGCTATTAAAAATATTAGCCTAATGAATAAAGCGGCTAAATGCCACTTTCCTATGTGAAAATTCTGCCAACGCTCGTGTCACACGAAATACAATTGTTGCAACTGCAAGGTTGCTGCCACAACACACTAGCCAATACCAGGTGCATATCAGTGAGGCAGACAACAATCACATTGGCAAATTAAATCATGCCACTCGCGAAATGCCCATCAATGACCCCTGCTGAAAATGATGGTTACAACAGGCTGCTAATGGTCATACAAAGAGAATTACTATGGGATTGATTGATACTATGTATCGACGTTTTGAATGCGCCCATAGTATAGACGTTTTGAATGTGCCGCCAAAAATTTGTTTTGGTGGCCACGAACGCGTGGCGCCCTCTGATGTGTTCGAAAATAACTATAGTTTTGGTTTCGATTTTGTTTTGCTGTTTTTACTGCAAGGAGGCACTGAGAAAAATATATGTTTGAGTAGGGTTGATGGCGTAGTTTGGCAATCATGGCTGCGGCGCCCCCCGCGCGCTCCTCAATGCCAAAAGGCAAAACCGAGCTCTTCGGCCGCTTCAAAGTTCGATTCTTTTGACAACAGCAGCAGTGAGGAGCGATGATGTTCAATCATTGGACTTCAGTTCAGACAGTGACATTTCATCACAGCAGCCGGGGACATCAGCCACTGTGTGCACGTAAGTTTCGTTTTAGCGCTCACAATGTATAAATGCAGTGTGCAGTCTTTATAACTGACGGCAGTTGTTTATATTGTATCCTTAGTGTCTCCACAACATACGGTAAAGATATTTTGCCCAATGCTCCAAGACGTGTGAAGTTTGAGCCGAAACGACAGCCCGGGGTACATATTGACGCTACACGGCAGAGTGGCACCCGGCAGTTCGCAAGAGCACTGGATCTTTTTACGATGTTTTTTACGACTGAAGTAATCAGGATGTTATGTGACAACACAAACAAGTATGCCTGAACGAACATTCTTGAAAAGCCCACCTATGCTTGTCGTGATGGCTCATGGGAAGAAGTCACTCCAATAGAGATGATGCGTTTCATTGTGATCATCATCTACATGGGAATTGTTGAAGTACCACAATTGCAGTTACACTGAAGTACGAAGAGTATATACAGTGGCCTTCTCCCATCAAAGATTATGCCCCGAAACCGGTTTGCAGCTCTACTAGCCTTTTTACACGTATCAGACCTGAACGACTTCGCAAGTGAAGCTACTGTTGGCAAGATCTGGAAGGTTTCGTGGCTTTTGGAGCACATCAATAAGACATCAGCAAAATTTTTTCAACCAAAGCGGGACCTCTCGCTTGATGAACGTATGGTGAAGTCCAAAGGCAGATCAGGAATGAGGCAGTATATTCAGGCAAAGTGATTAAGTGGGGCTACAAGCTTTGGGTACTAGCCGACTCCGAAACAGGGTATACCCTACAGTTCTCTGTATACAAAGGCAAGCGTGAAAGACCAGGACCACATGGCCTAGCTTTTGATGTGGTCAGCAGCCTGTGCTCAGAGTATCTAGACCAGGGGTACAGGATTTACATGGACAACTTCTACACCTCTGCGAAACTTTTTGACCATCTACTGGAGTGCAAAACCCTTGCCTGTGGTACCACCAGGAAAAATCCCCGATGTTTCCCAACTGAGCTGAAGAATGTTGCCTGGGAACGAAGAGCTCAGCGCGGAGATGTTTGGTGGCTTTGCGATGGCAACATTTTATGTATGCAATGGAAAGACCAGCGTCCCATGAACCTGATGAGTACCATTCATACAGCCAACTAGCTTGTCCCAGCCACACGAAGGCAGAAGACAGGTGACAGATGGACTTTGATTACCATCAAGAGGCCTCTGCTTGTCCAAGACTACAATGCTGGCATGCTGGGTGTGGATAAATTGGACCAAATAATGGGAACGTACAATGTCTTGAGGAAATGCATGCGCTGGTGGAAAACCCTGTTTTTTCATTGCAAGGGCGTAGCCTGTGTCAACTGTTTCATCCTCTACCAAGGCCAACACCCAGGAGTCCAGAGCTAGCCCAAAATGCCCATTCGACCAGCTTGCTTTTAGAGAGCAGCTCATTCAGCAGATCTTGGATTATAATGACATCGATCAAGACGTGCCCCATATACAAGTCTAGAGCCGATTCGCCACCAACCCCAGAAAATAGAGAAGTAAAAAAACTGCAAGCTATGCTATCGAAAAAATAAAGTACAGCAGAAAACATATAACAAGTGCAGCACATGCGAAGTGCCCCTATGCTTCACGTCCTCCCGCAACTGCTTCTCTGAGTGGCACAGCAGTCACCACCCCTAGCTTGAAGGGCCATGAAAAATAGAGTTTATTACATACAGAAATGAGACTTTCCATAATGTGAGCTGACATCATGTGTAATGTTTTGTATATTCCAGAATTTCGAATTTAATTTTGCAGCTTTGTTCAGCTGCATGTGTACGTTTTGTTTAGTTTGGTTTCGTGTGTTTTTTTTCCTTTGTTAACAAATAATATAACAAACAATTTCCTACCTATCAGCCTGTAGTTATTCTTGTTCGAAAGCTTGATTAAAAGTGTACAATTTGATATAGCACAATGCAAAATGCAATAAAAATTACCCAAGAAAAAAAAAGTGTTGTCGAGGATGTCGAAAATCGGGCCTTTTTCTGCGGTTGCGAAAAAGTTAATATGTTCCCGGAAAATACATTGGCAGAAACATTCGGTAATTCTGTGGTCATATGATACGTTCTGCCGGCGAAAATCTTATTCAAATGTGGAAAAAAACCGCTCTCACGTGCTTGCACCAAGTGGCAGACGGCCACTAGGCGGCGATGGCGGTTTCTTTCTACACATGCACACACAAACCCGTTTGTGCCGTCAGTCTTTAAAGGTTTTCAAAAACAGCCTGTTAATTTCTTCTTCAGTTGGCACCTTGGGCAAAAAATTTAGGGATACCATGTCTACTGGCATAATCCTTGCACTTTTTGAAGAAAAGTGACGAAAAGCAAGGAGGTAGGAAGACGTACGGAGCGAAAGAAAAAATTGAAGTGGCCGCAAATCAGTATCCTCACGATAGGAACTAAAAGCTTTGAGAAGTACTAATCAAGACTTACTGTAACAATAAAACCACAGGTTCAACACAAGGCAAGATTTATTTGAGGCACGAAAGCCGCAAACAAAGCATGTGGGCATTAGCGTTAATGTGCATCCTTCAATGGGAGCCCGCAAAAGATTAGCGCACGACATCAACCTTGTGCTGATGGCCATCTCACACAGAATCATCTGCAGTTCTGCAGTTACCTTCTGTTAAAATGAACTTTTACCATCCATCCCGGTCTTAGGCACACAGAAGGCCCCACGCATCTTGGTGGCTTTTAGCTGCCCGTGCTGCTGTCACCAGTAGTAACACAAAAATCGTCAACTTCAAAGTGCCTACAGGTGGCCCTGTTATTGTTAAGTGCATGATCAATCACTTTCAGCATGAAAACAGCCGTGCAGCTTCTGTATGACCCCATAGAGTAACCACAGCATGGACACAACGTACTAACACGCAGCAACGTGCACTTGCCATTTTGGCTTGGCTTGGCTTTGACTAGATTGGCGCTTCTTTGCTCACATGTCACGTGATGACCCTGGGTACTTATTATCGATACCCAAAGCGATGCGCTACTTGACCATTTGTTTGGACAATGGTGAGTGAAAAGGTTAGCAGATGTTTCAGGAAGTGCAGTTTTCGGCGGCAGCTTCCATCGAAAGATACAGAGTGCAGCGAAGATGACCTTGTGAAGTGCGCGTCTGACATCAGCGACGACATTGATATGGAGTTCCTCTTCATTTGCACAAATGCTCCATTCGCCGAGTTCGTCTCGATAGACGACAATGTCCCGGATGACTTGCAAGCCTCAAAGTGTTGCTGAGATTGTCGCGGAGGTGGTGTGAGCCGTGGCAGCGAAGGAAGTGGGGCACGTGGCATCAGAAAACAGAGGTGAGAACAAAAATGTGCGCCGACTGGCTAACTTCGCCGAAGCCCTTGCTAAACTGGAAGCTTTACAAAGCTTCTTTCGCACGAAAGACGATGAAAAAGTAGACATGGGTCCACAACGTGTTCAGAAGGAGCTTCTTTTGTTCGATGGTGAGAGGCATGAGCAAAAAACTACTATGTTTCTTTTAGAAATAAATGTTTTTCGCCCTTGCACCTCTATTTGAACTTGTCTGAGTAAACTTTTGCTGAATTCGGATTGTACGTTTTCCCGAATCGTATGTTTATTGTCCGCATTTTTTTTTTTTTGAAACCGTATCAACAATGGTCTACTGGATCAAAACGAAGAGGCAAGCGATTTGGTACTGATTCATTATGGCATAAATGAGACGCAAAAAATAAAAGGGCAAGAAAGCACTTGTGGTGTTCATTTTCTTGCCCTCGTCTTTTTTCACGCTACATTTACGCCAAAATGAGTCCACTGGATATCGAACCCGGTTATATCGAATTATTGGCTATATCAAACAGTTGATAAATGACCTTGAATTTTCCATGCAATATATGAGACAGTTGCACACATATTCTAAACTCCCGCAGAGCTTAACATCCAATATATAGTTCTTGCAGTTTTATGTAGCAAAGCCATAATGCGATCATGAGAGGCACCCAAGCGTAGGGCTCCGAAATTTCGACCATCTGATGTTCTTTAACAATCACTAACATTGAACAGCAGACACATCTCTAGCATTCGGCCTCCATTGAAATGCAATTGTCGCACCTGAGATCGAACTCGCAACCTTCTAGCTAGCAGCCGAACACCAAAGCCTATACACCACAGCGGCAAACTCTCGTATCAGCAAGTTTAACATGACTGCCTAAATGTCAGAAAAAAGGGTGCGATGGGAAAACCACCCAGACACTAAATTTCATCCTATTTACATCTCTACTGCTAACTCTAATGCGCACAGTGGCAAACTTTATCTACTGTGTAAAAACTTAGAAGTTGGCAACAGTACTCACCCGCATGGCATCCATTTCAGCCACCCACTGCTCAAATACAGCATTATCAGTGTCCAAGGCTTCTTGCACAATTTTGGGCAATAAACAAGCCCAGAAAGGATCCTGGTCAGGTGGGAAGGCTGCACATTGTGCATAGGGCAGAAGCTTTACTACTATTGATAATTATGGTCGATCTCAATAACACAAAAAGACAAATCGTTTAGGGAGACATACAGATATGGCACTGAACTCACAACTAGTGTTTTATTACTTTGAATGCAAGGCCTTTTTATGACAGGCATCAAAGCTACATGAAATAAAGCGATGAAAATGCTTCGTGACAAGAATTTGCCAGAAAGGACAAACAAAGAATAATGACAGTGCAGTGAAAAATCTTAAAACCTCTAGCACACTCACAATATACAAAGTGAGACTAAGGAAAAAATTACAAATAGGCATTCTAAAACTACTTGATAAACAAGATAAAACTAAACAAGCCATGAAAGTTACACAAGCACAAATATAAGACGTGATAAAAATGCTACTGAGTACGCATGAGCTGCAGGTAAGGTACCTAGAAAGAAGTGTAAACTTAAGGGCTCATTTTGTTTGTTAGAAACAATATTAATGAGAACTGACAGACAAATATGCCAAGGAAAGTATAGTAAATATTATTAGAAGTAATTGTAATATAAATGGGAATAAAGAAAAGCGGATAAAAAGATAACTTGCCGTGGGCAGGGTCCGAACCTGCGACTTTCGAATAATGCGTTCGATGCTCTACTAACTGAGCTACCACAGCAGCTATCCCCCCCCCCCCCCCTCCCCACCTTTATCGGGTATGTATGTGCATTAAACGTGGAATCGTTAGTCATTACCGCTTATAGGTATAATTGTCAGTCAGTTTTCTTTAATATTGTTTGTAACAAAAAAATGAGCCCTTAAGTTTACTCCTCTTTCCTTAATTCATTAACGAGGGTCTCATTCTGGCAGACTTATTGCCTTCAGGTGGTATGCAAGGGATTGTTGGTCAGCTGCCGGCTCATAATAAGGTCACATGCTATATGACGAAATGAGTGTCCCACACTCTCCGTAATAGCAACAGGCGGCCCTGACTGACGCTCTCACACTTAGTGCACATACATACCTAATAAAATGGAGGGGGGGATAGTAACCGGGGTAGCTCAGTTGGTAGAGCATCGAACGTGTTGTTCAAATGTTACATGTTCGGATTCTACTCACGGCAAGTTAGCTTTTCATCCATTTTTCTTTCTTCACATTCACATTACAATTACTTCTAATAATATTCCCTACACTTTCCTTGGCATAATTGTCTGTCAGTTCTCATTGGTAATGTACCTGCAGCTCCTGCCTACTGAATAGTATTTTACGCACATACCTACTCAAAAGCAATAGACTACTCAACATACCCCCCCCCCCCCCCCCCAAACCACCCAAAATGCATCCAAAAAGCTCAGGAATCGTAACCACGCTCTCAAGCCTTGGAACGGTATCTTAGGTGATGAGCCACTACAGCAAGTCTACTATCATTACAAGACATATGCAGACTACTGCAAATAAAGGAACAGAATCACTGGTTGCCTAGAATAATTCAACAAAACGAACCACTATAACTCATTTTTGTCCAGGTAGGCTCACTACGCTTCAAATTAATGTCCTTATGTGGGTTGGACCCCTGACAACCTCAGGCAGTAATAAATAAATGCAATGTATTGGTTGTGACCATTTTACCTATCTCTTCATGGTATACTTACCACATTGCAAATGGTTTCTTGCATACAGAGAACATTTTTTATTTTTCTCATCACAATAGCAGCTGATATTTTACCATCATGCTTTTTTAAATATTTGTGGTTACATAATGAATTTTTAATGAAGTTATGGAAACATAAATCTAAGCATAATTGAATACGTTACCTGGCACTTGAGAAGAGCAATAAGTGACCAGAAGCTAGAGTCGTGAATGAATAAGGCTTTACCTTAAACTGGAAGGTGCACATAAGTGAACTTATTTTATGAAGAAGTGGTGAAACAGGATTGGAACATTCATTCACAGCATCACCTTGCTACAGAAAATGCAAAAATCTACAAACCCTGCTGATACTCACAATTTGTGTGACCACTCTTTTGGTAGACCAACATATATGCTCCTGTGGAGTCGTGAGTTCCCTTGGCTAGTCGCTTGGGTGGCTCACTTGCATCATCTGTAATTTACAACACAAGACTGTATCCTTGCATTTCTTCGACTCAAAGCCACATTACGATTTTCACTTTAGCGAGTAAACTTGACATAAAAAAAAAAGATATGGCTTGCTCACCAGAGCCAGCCCCTTGTGCACGTGTTGTGTTTTCCTCATCCGTGTTGAGCTGAAGATGGCGCCCACGCATTTTGCAGACGCCATCGTCGTTGAAGAGGTACCACGAACCGGAAGTTCGATCTTTGATGTGGGCCACATAGTGGCCAGAGTTGGCGCTGGAACCTTGGTGAATGAGCACTGCCATCAAAGTATACACCATGCTCCCAGCTGCATTGCCAAGGAAACACAAGACCATGTCAGTCTTAGTTGAAACACACACACTTAAAAAAGTGCAAACAGTTCTGTAACCACAATAAAGTAGAACCCCTCTAACACGTTTGTCACAAAACAAAAAACATGTACATACTTGCCGGGAAATGTACAGTTGAACCCCTTTATAGCAGACATGCACAGTGCAGCAATTCTCTCTTATATAAGTACCGTATATACTCGTGTAAGGGCCGCACTTTTTTTTCGAAAATTTTGCTAGGTGCGGCCCTTACACGAATCAGGCCGATTTAGTACAGGCAGTACAGGCCAAAGGTCTGTACTGTTTATGCAACAGTAGCAGAGTGCAAGAGTCACAAATGACATGCCAGAAATGTTTTTATTCGGATTCCATTTCGCTGTCCTCGTTCTCGGAGGAGCTCGCCTCGGCGTCCGCGTCTTCCCAGAGACGGTCATCTTCGGTGCCGTTCATGGAGTTCGAAATTCCCGTTACCTTGAAGCTTTTAGCAACTACTTCTACTGACATGGCACGCCACGCATTCAAAATCCATTCACACACCTGTTGGAGCGACGCCCGCTTCAGCCGTCCTGTAGGGGTCTTCTCGTGGACGCCTCCAGCCATCCATTCAGAGTAACATCGGCGAAATTCCACTTTGAATGGTCTGTTGACGCATACGTCGAGCGGCTGCAGCACACTCGTCAGGCCACCGGGAATGACGGCCAAGTCCGTACGAGTTGCGGCAACTCGGTTCTTGACGCGGTCGGTCAAGTGGCCCCTAAAGCTGTCCAAAACAAGGAGGGCTTTCCGTTGTAACAGCCCTCCAGGTCTGTTTGCCCAGACGGTCTTAATCCAGTCAACGACCAGTTCCTCGGACATCCAGCCCTTCTCTTGCGCACGTACGACGATTCCCTGAGGGAACTTCTCTTTTGGGAGAGTCTTCCTTTTAAATACGACGTACGGCGGAAGCCTCCTGCCGTCTGCCGTGATGCACAACATCACAGTGCACCTTTGGCGTTCTGCACCAGTCGTGCGCACAGACACACTTTTCGCACCTTTTAAATCCACTGTGGTGCTTTCCGGTGCATCGAACCACACAGGTGTCTGGTCCGCATTCCCAATTTGGGACAGGTCGTATTCATGCTCCCTCCTGAGAGCATTCACGAAGCGATGAAACTTAATGACGTGGTCTTCGTACTCGCGCGGCAGTTTTTGGCAAATCGTCGTTCGGCGCCGAATAGAAAGCTGGTTACGGTTCATAAACCGCGTAGCCCAGCCCCGACTTGCCTTGAATTGTGCCGGGGGTATTTCCATGTGGCGAGCGATGCTGAGGGCTTTGACGCGTATCATGTCAGTCGATACGGCGTAGCCGTCCCTTCGTGTGTCGACGACGTAGTTGACGAGCTCGCTTTCGAGTTGCGGGTACTTGCACTTTTTCCCGCGAAACGCCTTTCGGCTCCTGTTAGTAGCGGCGAGGGCATCTTTCTGATTCATCCAGTAACGCACGCGCTTCTCATCGACGTCGTACTTTCGTCCAGCTTCCCGCTTCCCGTGCTCCTCGGCATAGTCAATCACTTGCAGCTTAAATGCTGCAGTGAATGATCTCAGATGCCGGCCCATCGTCCGTCACGTGCGCTGGCTTCTGCAGGGTTCACTACAACCAACAAAGTGACACCGACGACACCGATCTGAAGTCGCGCTGCCAACGTATCGACACGATGCTAGGAACGATGCCAACAAAGAGGCCGCACAAGGCAAATATGGCGGCGCGCTGTCAACAGCGTGGTCGGCGCGTCGGCGGAAGTAGAATAAAAGCGGAAAAGCGTGCAGCGCCATCTGGCTGTAAATGAACTAACTACACTTTTCTGGCGGGACATTTTGAACTTTTGTTTTTTTTTTTTTTTTCGAAATATCCGCTTTCAAAGTTGGGGTGCGGCCCTTACACGAGGGCGGCCCTTACACGAGTATATACGGTAGTCGCTCGTAGGCACACCGCCATGCACACACTTTATACCCCTGTCACACGGGCACTTAAAAGTCTTTTAAGTAAGCGGTCTTTTTCCGAAAAGGAGTTCCTGACAGCAGACACACGGCACAGAGCGAACTCCTTTTCAGAAGCGGTCTTTTTTGTAAACTGCAATCGTCGATCTCTTTTACGGCTCCGAATGAGTAGCCTCGAAACCAGTGGGCGCCAGCAATTTTCGAGTGGTGGGAAAAAAGAGCGAATGCTTATTTTTCTGTCACCAAAACTCTTTGTAAAAACAAATTTCATATCCTGCAGAAGGTGTAATGAACTCTTTTAATGGTTATTTCCTTTTATACTCTCGTAAGCAGCTACAACGCGTCGGCAATATCACGTGGTGACGCTCGGTCTTGCGCTGCTTTATCCTCTCCTTGGCGGCTTTTGCAGCGTCTGCCTCGCTTTCCAGAGTGAGAAGGCAGGCCGTGAGGCTTGCGATCCTCGCTTTTTCTCCCGTACGGTCGCCCGTAACGTGTCAAGAGCAGTAGAGAGCAGCGAAAAACAAATACGGTAAATAAAAGCACAGTGGTGCCAGACAAACTTGTGCACGTCGCTAGTTATGGGAATGCTTCTTTATCTAGTGCAAAAAACATTCACATTGGTGTTTCTTCATCTCTTATTCTTAAATTTATTTGAAGAAATGAGCAGTGCAACAAGTCTTTAATTTGTACATCGTGATACATCGTTTAATTTTCATTGCTTCTCTTTTACCTGCTAGCGCCACGCTTTCGCTAGCGTCTTCGAACGAAAACACTAAAAGGAGATCGTTGCTGCCGTGTGTCTGCGCCGCAAGCACCTCTTTGTTAAAAGTCTTTCAGCTTCGTAAAAGACCGCTTACTTAAAAGACTTTTTGCGCGCCCGTGTGACACAGGTATTACTTATCAACACCAATTTCAACGTAGGCACACTAATGTCCCTTATACCCAACTGTCTCTTAGACCAGAGTCTCTTATAAATGGCTTCAGCTGTATAACTTCAGCATATGATTAAGACCAGAAAAAAGTGTTGCTAAATAATAAAATGAAGATATCACACACAGTTAAAAAATATTTATCAATTTAAAGCTTCAAAAAAGTTCTCGATGGGAGTCTGGCACTTCTTTTGCACTTATAACTGAACCACAACTTTTTTGAAAGCCCAGATGGCTTTCAGTGTACATTACTAAGCCCATTGACATACTTCTTCAGTAGTTTGCGATGTATCATGAAGGAACATTGCAGAAAAGATGTATGAAAGTTGATTCAAATACATCTGTACACTGCTTGGTGGGACAGCAGAAAGGTTGTGTTTGGGAAAACGTCTTACTCGGGGCAAGATTCAACTGTATACTATATAACGCTGTTCAATGTGAGAAAACATGAACTGCATTGATGCTGGCTTATTGTTATGACACGAGGTATAGTTAGTATATAACTTTTCCCAAATGAAAGCTTGTAGTATAGAATGCAAGGCAAAGAATTGGACACAGTAAAGCATAATTAGGCTGCACTTCTTATTGTCCTCACACTAGGACAACACATTTTACCCACTAATTGTGCATAAGTATTTATAAACATTTATGCAAGTATGTACATGTTTTTTGTGTCTACATTTCCAGCAAATGTTTTTAAACGACATGAATATTACGCAGGTATATATGAAATTGAAGCATGGCAGCTCATGGCTGTCAAAGTGCTTTTGTATTTCTTTTTTTTTTCTTAAATAGCCCTCTGGCTACATTCTTATTTTCCCCTCACTTACTGATTGTAGTGTTCCATTACCCAACTTTTCAATCAGTGGCTGAAGACACACAAAGTCTGAATGCAGAGTTGTAGAGTATCTCCAGAAACCACCAACCGAATGGTTTCCTGTACGATATGGATCACCAAGTGCCTTTTCTCGCATTGCAAGGAAAGCCCGCAAAATAAACAAACAAAGCCGCATGACAAACTGCTTATGTGCTTCTATCATGCTGCCCTCAAGCTCACAAGTAGAAAACCGTGTCGCCTGTAGTTTCATGCGAAATCAATTCACGAAAAAATAAACTCCAGTACTGAGGTGGTTCGATGGTTACTTGAAGAAGTGGTTCACGACCACCTTTACTTATCCACATATTACTGCAATATCAATGAGAGAGAACCTTTAAAAAAGTTGTATCAGTGCCTCTTTCTTAATGCGACATACGTGGTTTTTGTAAGTGCGTGCTCAGGTCCAGGGTCTCGGTGAATTGCAGCGCAGTGTTGATTTTACGGCAGCCAGCCTGCCGGTCGAAGCCAAAGCGCAGCAGCTGTAGATTTAGCACGGGCGGCAGGCGACGCAACTGAATGCAGCGAACCGCATTGCGCATGCCTCCGCACACTCCGCAACGGTACTGGTTGCTACCTTCGAGTTTCTCCTCCTGAAGGTGACCACAAGGAAACAAAACATTGCAATCACGATTAGTAACTTTAATAACTATGCAGAGAGAGACTGCAGCACCAGAAATGTGATAGTGAAATGTGTATGGAAAACTAAACAAGTAAACCAACACTGATACAACTTATGAGATGTGATCAAATATAAACCTAAGACGTTCCTCGCTGTCTGCAATGTGTTATGAAAGGTAGATGTTCATAATAAACATCACATATAACAATTAGTTATTAGCATATGAATCAATCATCACCATGCAGCCTTTTTTAAAAGAAGTGTGATGAGGTAGTTTGGCTAAGCACAGTTTATGACCCCAACCAAGGGTAAAAAATCCAATATGTAAAAAAAATTGACTTCTGACACGGGCTTTAATTTAGTTTCAGTTTGAAATTGCTGCCTTTGAGTCCCTCCCACTGACTGAATTCGCTATTTGGCATGGCATGTCATGTCAAAAAATCAAGCCTAGCCTAACATTGTGTCGTATGCTCCAAAACAGTCTGAAACCCCTTTAACATAATGTAGGAGGATGCACACCCATCGCTGTGCGAGTACATTTCAGGCTGCCTACGGACATAAGAACAATATGCGCGCTATGTACACTGATTCACTTTGTCATAAATAAGCATTGCCAGGCATTGCATATTCTGCATTGGGCATTGCATATACTGCAAATGTGACAAACAATATTAAAATTTGACCTATAAACTTTATACTACAAGTGTGTTCATTTTGCCAGCCTGGCATGGAACACATGCCGTTTAAAACTCTTGAAACATGGGCACAGAAACTGACGACGATTTCCAAATCAGTCATGATTTATTGCCATCTGCATGGTGCCACACGGGAAAATTAAATGGCTTTTGCCATAATGTAATTCATCACCTAACACCTTTGCCAGAACTCTTTAGATTGATAAATAAATATTCCCAATGCCTACGTGCAGTGCAGTATACATGAAACATTTGAAAGTGCCTTAAATAGAGATTATATACTTGTTAAAATGCATACTTATTTTGTTTTTTACTAGCCTAAAGTTGCGCATTTCAGGAGTCGCCGTTATCAACATCAACTGGTCACATGTTATTAAGTTTAGAGGAACTCAAAGGGGTAAAATACTGACAACGAAATGTGCACTTTCAAATAGTACGAGTTTTTTTTGGATTGCTGGTACATTAAAGAAGATGCGCATCAGGTTTGGTTGTTATCTGTGTAGCAGAAAAAAATAAAACTCGTACTTTTCACAAGACAGTGGCCCGCATTCGCTGCTAAAAGTGTCTCTAAAACCGCCCTAATTAAGACACAGCTGCAAAGCAGGCAAGAAGGCGAACGCAAAAAGAATGCCCGTGTTAGAATCTTTGTTTTTTGCATCTTTCATAAATGAAAGAACTTCTGCTGAGAGTACACCAGAAGACACAAATAAATTAAGACAGCACATTTTTTGCCTTAACGACAGCAAAGTCGCTGGAAAATAAAAGCGAAACTCGAATTGGCCGAGACATAGCACGTGACCATCAACAGCTGGTTTCACACCAATTACGAGTTACTCCTGCTTTGGTTGTGTGCTACTCAGCTGCTCTCTCCTGTGAATTCATTGCAATCAGCAGGTGGCCTGTTTTAAGAAAAAACAAATTTTGTGAGCAACACTCACAGCTCAAAAGCTGCAAAAAATTGAAGATGATTGTACTCAATCGTCGTAGAATAGTGCCGGGTTGAAGAGGAAGACCGAACCTATGAAGCAGGTCACTTCAATTAAATTTTTTTAACATCAATGTAAATAGCATGTTGTGAAATCTTAGAACTCAATTTTTCTAGTTAGCACTTTTGGAAAGAACAAGCCAGTTGAGAAAACTGACTTTTACGGTCTGCTTCGCTATTAGCAGCTTACAAGACTGCTTCTTGAGTGAAAGTTTCTCAGGAACAAGATGTTACTTTCTTGATCCCTAAGCATATGCTAACCCAAAAAATATCTTCAAGAGTCTGACATGCAGTGCCAAGAAAAAAATGGTCTTTGCTTTTAGTGTGACAATATTTTTATAGAAACTTCATAAAAAATATATTACTGGCTTTATCCTGCACTACAAACTGTCCAGTATGGATGTGATTATATAAACAATTAATTAAGGAATGATGCTACTCGAAAAACAATTTTTTAAAATAATAGTCCGAGTCTAACAAAAATTCGCATGCTAGAAGAGTTTTTTCTCCACTTTTGAGATATGTCATTTATTTTCATGTAGCTTGCTCGGTTTTCTTTCCACTGATCAGATACAGCAAAATTATGGCCATTGTTATACAATGATTCTAACCTATAAAAATTTGAGATAGAGCTGCAGATATAGCTATAATCCTTCAGATCTGTGGAGTGCAAAAAACTAACAAATTTTGTGCGCAACACGGTGAAATACAATATTAAAATAGAAACTTTACCATGGCCCCAGTTGCTTGTGCCTACTGCATGTCAGACAGTAATTTGAAATGACCTCGAAGCCTAAGTGGAGGCCAGTATCTAATGAGATAACAGCGCCAACACCGTTGTGGCTTTTGTGGCCCCTCTTCTGCCAAGTGCCGTCGAGTATAACAGCCACACCAGTTTCACCAGCTACTTCTTTCGTCAATTCCCTGGGTTGGTGCAAGTTTTCACTCACAGCTTCCATGGCAGCGGGGTGCACTAGAGTTACTGTATATGCTCTCTATGGGAGCAGAGTTGTGCATAGGTCCGCCATTATGTTCAATGGCTGTGCAGTGAAGCCACTCACCAATCGCGCGCAGAAGAAAAATACGATGCGATGTTCCGGCGCAGCAGCGTGCCACAGACGTATTTGCATGCACTGAGCAAGATTGCACTGTTGCAGTGAGGTGATATGTTGCTATAGATTGCGAAAATGCTTGAGACCCTTGTGCTTAGATTTAGGTGTGCGTTAAGAACCCCAGGTGGTCAAAGTTTTTTGGAGCCCTCCACTACAGCGTCTCTCATTATGATGTTGTGGTTTCGGGACGTTGAACTTAACAATTGATAAAATTAGGTGAAAATGATTGGAAAGTTAACTCATTCGAAATAATGCCGCTGCGCCGTTTTTACAACAAACGTACGAAGCACACTTTTCCTGAAATAACAATTTTGAGATTGCTGTGTACATTTTGACCCCGCTAGATGGCGCCACCTATCCAGTCTGTCGGGGGCTAACACGTTTGCGGCTTCGATGTTCTGGCCATTTTAGCATTAGTAAGCCGGCTCAAAGCATGTAATGGCTATTTGTTCTCGCACTTCTGCTCACTTCGACTGAATGTTTAAAGTTTTCGCAGTGCGGATATCGGGAGTTCCTACAAGAGAAGGTGGACTTGCGAGATAGCACGGCAAGCGTCAAGCCGATTTGGCGGGTAGTTTTCGTTACGTAAAAGGTTACGTTCCGTAAAGGCCCGAACATGCACAAATTTTATCTGATGACATGGCAACGTGAAGAAGTATACGAACAAGCTAAAAGCACTTAAACGTGGTCACGATGAGACTGAAGTCGGCTTGGGCAGAAAACGTGCGGGCGTTGCGCTATCGTGCACGTAAAGTTGGCTTTGCCAGGTAAAATTGAACATTTCACGCCACTTTGCACCACATGACAGCACTCGTCGAATAGAAGCGTAGTGGCGAAGGAAAAGGTATGCGCAACTCTGCTACATAAAAGTAGCATATACAGTAACTTTAGTGTGCGCCTTCTTTGAAATAAAAAAAAATCCTCGGTGGTACATTGTCTTTGGGAGTCCAATAATGGACCAAAATCTTGAAAATTGCTCATGGCTAATGCTGACAGCGTGTGCGGCTGCCACAGCTTTCACATTTACAGCAAAACTATCCGCTGTCGTACCATTGGCTTACTCGGTTGCTGCCGTCCGCTGTAACATGCACTTACATATATGAGCATGAAAGAGCAGTCTCTAAGCATTCGCTGTTTTCATAATGAAAGTTGAAAGGCGACAAAAGTCCCTTGCTGCTTTTCTGCTGGCTTCCGAATGGCAAGTTTTCGAATACCGCAAGCCGGGCACGCCGCACCTGCCACAAGTGCCGTCAGCATGAGGGTTTCACACAAAACTGCCGTTGCACAAACCTCATCCCGCGGTCTTTCGTCTTTCTCGAAGAAGCGGAGCTCTTTTCTGAGGCACTCGACGATAACGTCGTTAGGCCTACCACACGCAGGGTAGGTTCCCTTCGATCACCGTGGTTCATGGCACTTTACGCCGCTTTCCCTTAATCTTGTGCTTCGTTCGAAACTTATGCGGTCTCACGTTGCACTTTTTCGGGCTTGTCATCGCAGAAATATGTGTAGACCCGCAGAAAAGCCGACGAACCAAATGCTGATGGCCACCTACGACACAGCTGACAATGACTCGGTAACCAATGGCAATGCGGCTGAGGGTGTCATGCGTTTCAAACAGCTTTAACCACATAATAAAAAAGCCTAATTTTTATTACTTTTTTGCCCACGTACAAAACTGACAATCGTTGAAGCTGTTACAAAAATCTGGCAAACATAAATAGGGTACTACTGTTAACGCTGTTTCGACGAAGTTCTCATTAAAGTGCTTGGGCCTCGTGTTCCTGTGTAAAAGTTCTGCACTTCCTACCAAGATGTAAGAAGGCCAGACGCCACATTCCCAACCGCCCACGACGGGGAGCAGTGTGCAGTCAGAGATGGCCAATATCAGCGCAAATTCAAGAACTTTCAAGCCACCGCCATGCCTTCATACATATTTTTTTTCTTGCATTATGCTGTTCGAATTTAGTTTTTACATTTTCACAGATGAAGAAAAAGGTTTAAGGATTAAAATGCAATTACAACTAGAAATACAAGAAATTTCGCTTAAAACATGACTTTTTATTTTGCACCTCTCCTTAATAATAAATTTTTATTACTTTTGAAATGACAGTTTTCTTAGGTTGACATATTTTATTGATCCCGATAACAGTGCTTATTTTCACTGTATTCGTGCCAGGATGCTCAAATTCAGAATGAATATGCTTTAATAACATAAAACGTAATTGATATTTTATTCAAAATTGGTGGAGCTGTTCAAAAGTTGACTCGAATTCTGCACCCCCTCCCCTTATTGAGGCACTTATGTATGTCATTTTCCTGGTGCCTGTTGGGACAAGAATAACACAGAATGCATAAATCAAACTCAGAAATATGGTGTACTGGCCCCTGAAAGGAGCCCCTTACAGCTAGAATGTGACTGGTGCAAGCTGGGTCCAAAAAAATGTCATCAGAAAGCATCGTAACCACTACAAGTAAGAGCACCAGATCATGTTGAGGTGTACTTGCCCTGAGGAACTGATTGAGCGCCTCTTCCAAATGCCTAAGGCCTTTGATGTTGAGGTCCAGCTCATAAAACTTGGAAGGGCATAAGGATTCTGTGCTGCATTCAAGGCACCTGCATGAACATCAGGTGGAGTCTCAAGATAAAAATTGAAGTTGCAAGCTACAGAAAGAGAAACTAGAACGATAGTACAATAGAAGCTCGACAATCTCATGCTGTCTTTTCTATGTGGCTGCTGTAAAGCAACAAGCCATTGACCTTTTCTAAAGTATGACAGAAACTGATACGCAAGAAGCCAATCAATCAGCTAGCACTGAGAGGGAAAGTACAGGAATTCAGAGTGTCGCTGCAGAACAGGTACTCGGCTCTTAGTGCAGAAACCAACCTTAGCGTAGATACAATGAATGATAATCTGACGAGCATCATTACGGAGTGTGCAGTGGAAGTTGGAGGCAGGGTAGTTAAACAGGACACTGGCAAGCTTTCCCAGGAAACGAAGAACCTAATTAAGAAGCGTCAAATCATGAAAGTGTCAAGTACAACAGACAAAATAGAACTGGCAGAGCTTTCGAAGTTGATTAATACACGTAAGGTATCCGATGTAAGAAGGTATAACATGGAGAGAATTGAACACGCTCTGAAAAACGGAGGAAGTGTCAAAGCATTGAAGAGGAAACTTGGGATAGGCAAAAGTCGGATGTATGCACTAAGGGACAAAGAAGGCAAAATAACTACCAATATGGATAGGATAGTTAAAATAGCGGAGGAGTTTTACAGAGATCTGTACAGTAGCCGAGACAACCACGACCTTAATACTATGAGAACTAGCAGTAACCCAGATTACACCCGACCAGTAATGATAGAAGAAGTCGGAAAAGCTTTGGAGAGCATGCAAAGGGGCAAAGCTGCTGGTGAGGAGGATCAGGTAACATCAGATCTGCTGAAAGATGGAGGACAGATTGTGTTAGAAAAACTAGCCACCCTGTTTACGAGGTGTCTCCTGACGGGAAGAGTGCCAGAGTCTTGGAAGAACGCTAACATCATCTTAATACATAAGAAAGGAGATGACAAGGACTTGAAGAATTACAGGCCGATCAGCTTGCTCTCTGTAGTATACAAGCTATCTACAAAGGTAATAGCTAACAGAGTAAAGAAAACATTAGAATTCAATCAACCAAAGGAACAAGCAGGATTTCGAACGGGCTACTCAACAATTGACCACATTCATACTATCAATCAGGTAATAGAGAAATGCTCAGAGTATAACCAACCACTATAGTACATAGCCTTCATAGATTACGAGAAGGTGTTTAATTCAGTAGAAATATCAGCCGTCATGCAAACACTGCGGAATCAGGGCGTAGATGAAGTATATGTAAACATTCTGAAAGAAATCTACAGGGAATCAACTGCTACCATAGTGCTTCATAAAGAAAGCAACAGAATACCAATCAAGAAGGGTGTAAGGCAGGGGGACACAATTTCCCCAATGCTATTTACCGCGTGCTTACAGGAGGTCTTCAGAAGCCTAGAATGGGAACAGTTACGAATAAGAGTCAATGGAGAATACCTTAGTAACCTGCGCTTCGCCGATGACATTGCATTGCTGAGTAACTCGGGGGACGAATTGCAACTCATGATTACGGAGTTAGACAAGGAGAGCAGAAAGGTGGGTCTTAAAATTAGTCTGCAGAAAACGAAAGTAATGTACAACAACCTCGGCAAGGAGCAGCGCTTCGAGATAGGTAATAGTGCACTTAAAGTTGTAAAAGACTATGTCTACTTAGGGCAGGTAATAACCGCAGAGCCGAACCACGAGATTGAAGTAACTAGAAGAATAAGAATGGGGTGGAGCACATTCGGCAAACACTCTCAAATTATGACAGGTAGATTGCCACTATCTCTCAAGAGGAAGGTATATAACAGCTGTATCTTGCCGGCACTTAGCTACGGAGCAGAAACCTGAAGACTTACAAAGAGGGTTCAGCTTAAATTGAGGAGGACGCAGCGGGCAATGGAAAGAAAAATGGTAGGTGTAACCTTAAGAGACAAGAAGAGAGCAGAGTCGATTAGGGAACAAACTGGGGTTAAGGATATCATAGCTGAAATCAAGAAGAAGAAATGGACATGGGCAGGGCATGTAGCGCGTAGACAGCATAACCGCTGGTCATTAAGGGTAACTGACTGGATTCCCAGAGAAGGGAAGCGGGTTAGGGGGAGACAGAAGGTTAGGTGGGCAGATGAGATTAAGAAGTTTGCGGGTATAAATTGGCAGCAGCAAGCACAGGACCGGGTTAACTGGCGGAACATGGGAGAGGCCTTTGTCCTGCAATGGACGTAGTCAGGCTGATGATGATGATGATGAAAGGGGCCTTGCAACCATTTTCCAAATAACCATCGAATAACTTCACTAAAGGAGTTCACTGCTTCAGGAATTGACTGCTGCAAAAATTGTTTAGGATCTGTCAAGTACAAGCAGTCCGAGATTTCTCACACACTGGAAGATAAGCAGGGAGAGATGGAACGGGTAAAACAAGTTATTTCATGCGCAGGTCACGACCATGAGCACTTTTTCTTTTTTTCAAATGGTCGACTTAGTTTCAGTGTGATTGTGAGCATGCACCCAGGCACGTGGGGGCTTTGATAACAATGCAACTAACGATGCTCAAATCAGCCAATGGCCACAAATTTTCTTATATGGTGCAATCATTGGGTATATGGCATCATTTGTAAAATAAAGAGGGAAAGAGTTCTAGTTGACTTTAACAATTAATTATAAATTCCAGGCTGCATGCGGTACTATGTTTGATTCGCATGTTCTCAGAAGCCTCAACGACTAATAAGATCCATTCTTTGAACATGCTGAAAAAGTGTTGCAGGGCCTATTTAAAAAGTAAGACATGACCACTACCTAATGCTACTGTGTCACATTAAGGAACAAATTTATTAAAGAAATTTTACAGCCTGTGCTACTGCAATATACAAGACCTTGCAAATATTCTTAGCAGGTGAGTGTGCTTGTAAACTTGCAAAGTTGTTAAATAAAGTGTAGCTCCATTTTTGAGAATGCCTGGAGTAAGTAGGCTGACACTATAGACATACTTCCTCACTTGTTCAAGTTAGTCAAGTTATTTATGACTTGCATGTTTACCAGAGCCATCTGGGCTGCCACCATTAAGAAAGCAATATAGAAACACGGTAAGATGAGCAGTAAGGGGCATTGCTACTTGTGACTACTGGCACGGTTCAGTCATCTACAAGACAACAGAGCGTTAAGACCAAGATGTGAGCCGAGTTCAAGAAGTACAAGCTGCACCATGAATCGGGACAAGAAAACTGAACAAAGAGACACTCAATGATGAAAAGTGCACCTCTATCATTTGCAATGTGCATGTTCTTTTAATGTTATACAGAACAAAAAGTGGAAAAAATGCTGACAACATTGAGGTTTTACTTGGAAGACATGAACTTTCTATTAAACAGAGTTTATTTAATATTTTTTAACAGTTTGCTGTACTTTATGAAGGACTGTTAGCTTGCAGCAACTGCACGCCAATGCAAGAGGGGACGTCACTGGTCACCGCAGCTGAAAGGTGCACATGTTTCTGTCCTGCTACTTCCCTTTCTGCATCTTCGTTTTACATTCCACTCTCCTCCTTCCGCAAGGGTGCTCATACTGGACTCTCTTTCAGGGCTTTATTAAAGCCACAAGAATGTTCCCTGCTGGCACCGTTTATAGCAATTCTAGGAATCGTAGTAGTGGGGGCTGAGAGGGGTTTTGAGACGTGGGCGACGGCTGGCATTGATGGCATACTCACTTCCAGTACATAAGCTTTCCGGAATGTCATTATGTTCATGCTGTGGCTGCTAAACGTGGCTGTTTGTTAAAAATGCATTATATTCGTTATTTTCCACTAGTTTTCAAGGGAAATGAAGGTTGTGAGAGAAACTAAGTTTTTGAGAAAAAATGACAGTATACCAATTCAAGATCCAATCTTTAGGTTTGGCTGAAACTCTCAGTAACTAAAATTTTCTTCAAGTGTACTTGCTCCAGCATTTCACAAGAAGTTAAACAAGGCAAGTTAGGCTGAAAGCCGGTTAAGCCTGAACCACAAGGTGTGAATGCCTTCTTTTTTTACACCCTCAAAGAACTGGCACATTACAGTGTTTGCACAAGTCTACTACTTATAAGTACTGCTGTTCAATGCTTAGTGAGTCACGACAGGTTAGGAATAAGCCATAATTGCCAGTTGCAGCTGATGAAGCGCCCATGTTCTCTAAAGCAGTTATCACTGATAACCCTTGCAAAGTTGATGTACCATTTCATTTATCTCCTAGATAAAAAAGTTGTCAACACGTGTAATTGACGATTGAATAGTGCTAAAGGAAAAGAGAACTTAACTGAGAACGAGTTTCTTCACAATGTGGTGGCCTTATAACCAACACACTCTGCTTGCATGCTGAGCTTCAGATCAATAGCTCTGGTAAATAGGACAGGTTAATAGTACTTGTCAACAAAATAATTCTCAGACCAGTTGAACAGAGAAGACATGCTCGTGCCAGGACATGCATAATGGTACGCACTTGGTGACATAATCGTATTCTCCTGCATACTGTTCCTGCACAATGGTGCGTGCACTGAGCTGTCGCTGTGAGGACAAGTGCTTTTCCAGTAGACACATCAGCAGCTTGCTGAATTCTTGCGCATCCTGAGAAAGAAAGCAGGGAAAGAACTTCAGTTTGCACACAAATCCCTAAACTTTTAAGGGGTCAACAGCACAGGAGAATACACAGAACGAAAGGTAAAGGTGAAATATGGTTGACGCTGTTTTCGAAATTGTCGCACCTTTTTGGAGCGACTGCTGCAAAAATCCATGGCATCAAGGGGCACCGTCACAGAAACGTCAAGAAGGCAGTGTTGCTGCCCATCTTGCAGTTTTTAATCTTTACTAGCTCGCCAAGCCTCATCTCATTAGAGGTGCGAAATTTCACAGCAGTGAAGAAGGCCGATTCACCACCAAAGCTCAACTGATGGGCTAGCAGACACACACATGTACGGGAATTTCTTTTCCGTCTAGCCTTGCAAGTCAACAGAGGGTTGAGCAAATAAAAAATATAGCTGTTACACTACTTTTCAGTTTAATGCTCACCTACAGATCCTTTTCATTGAAGCTGTACCATACAGGTTTTCATCTGAAATTTTGCCTCAACAGGCAATAATAATACCATTTTTTTAGCAGTGATTTTTCTCCGCATGCTAAGAATAAAGACAGCACGTGGCACATCCACTGCAGCAAGTTAAAAAAAGTAAACAATGATAAAAATCTGGCAAAAATAAGGTAACATTAACATTGTTTTGACGATGTTCTCATTAAATTTTAGAAACCCCTACTTAGAGTTATTATCAGCTTTTAAATTTCTTTTTCTGTTTTACAGAAGTAACTTCCTCGTTTTCGAGTAATGTTAGCAAGCAGATGGGGTCATTATGTCAATTCACTTTCCTTACATAAATATTTTTTGGAAGTTTTATACTAGGCACAGACAAGTCGTAGGTAGCTGTGGAAAACTCACGTATAAAGAAAGTTTAAAAAAAACCTGCTATTAACAGAAACCATACTTGGTTTTTGAGACCATTCCTGCACAAAAGAACACAAGTGTACTGCTAAAATGATAGCAGGACAATGCATGTAACAATACTTTGCACTGCTTCCTTCTGATTACACTTCTGCCTCTTCAATTTCAAGCACTGATCTCAAGCCATAGTTTATATCTACAGGTTCTAATGACTTGCATGCATTCTCACCTTTAGGATCTTCTCTATACTGAACTTCGATGCTTACATCTTTCTGAAAAACTGATTTTCTGAACACTATTTCCAGGCAGTTTCCAAGCTATTCTAACAAATATGCTGTGCCTCAACTGTGACCTATACAAACTAAAGAAACTTACACTATTGGTTTGTAAGAAACCACAAACATCTTTGAATGAAATAAATGATGCTGATTGTACAACTGACATTCAACCACAGAGGAAAAGAGTGAGTGGGACCCAAACATCATGCCTGCCTAAAAGCTGTTGCTGGAGCCATTTCAGCACCTAGAAAAAATGCCAACTGCATGTGGCATGATTTGTGGAAGCACATCATGCCCAAAAATGTGTGAAAAAGTTAGCGTCAATATTAGCATGACAGCTGGAAAGAGTTTTGTACAAATGGCTGTGCTCCTTATTACCTGCTGTTGGGTTGTGCTCAGGCCAAGACAGGTGATGAATGGCTCAGGGTCTATGTACCTGCACGAAATAAAATCAAATTGCAAAATTATGCAGTAAAGGTACAACCAGCCAAAATTTTTTGATTAAAGTAATCAAAACGTTTCTTTGTTGAAGTGTGCAAATTGATGCTTCAAAAGAAAATATTGTGGAAACCTTGGGCTGCTTTGAAAATTGATGCCTTCGCAGTTTAAAGATGCTTTGAAAATGGCTTCTTTACTATTCAAAAACTATTCAAACAGTATTTGGTTCCTATTCGATTCGATTTTAAGATTTACTATTTGCACACCTCTACTTTTAAACAAACATTTATTTATGATACCACATGTTATTCATACAATGACAGCAGATTGATAATATATTGAGACGTTCTGTGAAATGACAAATCCTAACCAACTAGCCCAGCAATGCACCTTATCAAATTACACAACACTGCACTTTTGTCAGTTTGACAAAATAAATTTTTCTAAATTAACACTCTCTCACAATGATTCTAAAACAAAAGGCTGCAGCAAAGAATGTAAATCATGCATGTTAGATTATTATTAGATGACTGATCGTCAGCAATTAGTTGATGGCGTGAAAAGAGATCTAAAGAATACTCTTAATGGCAATAGTTTAGAAGTTTCGGGCCATGTAATCAACAACATTACATGTTCTATATAGCAATTAGCAACATGCGGAAGTGAGGCTTCCATTCAGCCATTCACAAGAGGGACAGAAGTGCTGACCTTCTGTTACTAAACTGAAGCTGTGCAAACAAGAGTTGCAGATGCCCAGTGACCGACGAAGGCTTGTATGTCGCACAGGAACCCGAGGCACTGGGAACTGTAACCTCTTTCTTTTCTGCAAAAGGCACAAGGACAGCAGCAAACTAAGACACGGTGCACAGATGATGGATTATGTAGCAACACAAATATGCATCTCTGTCACAAAGGCACCCTGCTCCATGCAAACAGCCTCACATTAATTGAAGCATACTGCAGAATCCTGCTCAGCACTAACGCATCAGCTAATTTACTAAACAAAGGAAGCACATGGAAAACACTAACACAATAAAAGAACAGCAACCAGACTAAAACTTTTTTTTACCTCTCCCAAACAAGCTTGCTAATTCGTGCATATGAACGCAGCAATCACATTTTTGTGAATATCACAGTGTTGCAAGCTGCACAGTCGTTCCATTTCCAAAAACTATTCCCCTAACCCCTCTTCGAGGCCCCATCAATTCCTCCTCACACATGAAGTGATAAAATCTTGCCCATGGGCAACATTACACAGCAATGACTTGCTCGAATGGTCCTTCGCACTACAAAACAGTGCATTGGCCCTTCAGTGATGCAGTTTCGGCCACGCAGTCTGCATCTGCGTTTTCCTGTGCTGCCCTCTGCCATTTTGCTGGAGCCTCGAGACTACTCGGACAAGCGACATTGCCAGATGGTAAGCCTCCAAGATGAAAAGTCATCTCACGATTTTACTGCTAGGAGAAGAGTGAATATTTCACCAGTGCCTCGTATTCCTCGCACCACGCTTCCTCCTGCACCACTGACACAAGTGGCACAGGCAGAAGAAGCCTTGCTATGTAGTTGGCTGCTCAGTGACGACATATTCACTGACATTATGTGTTACGTCGAAGAACGAGGCGTAGTTATGACAAAGAGCTACATCTGCCCATTTCAAGCGAGAAACCAAAACCAGCCGAATAGAGTTGTTCTGACTTTAACTTTCTTATTACAGCACTTATTCGTTAAATTATTTAGCAGCATGTTCACACTGTACAAGTGCCCAATTACTTTTCCATCAGAAATTTCGGACCGTGAAGTTGCTTACTGGCCCGTTAATCGAAACTGAGCATCCCTGAGAAAGGTTAGCTGTGCAGCAAGTAGAATTGTAAATGTTTCAGTTGCACTGCCAGAGGTCAGAATTGAAATACAGTTAAAAAAACAAAAAATGCACAATTAATATATAGAAAAAACTTACGGATGCACTAGCCAACTTATCATGATGAAGAATGGTGAGAAAGACATGCTGCTTTGCCTGGATATAATAAGTGCATTGTTATAACCATTATTTTTTGAGGCTGTTTTTAGTCTTGAGTGTCAAGTTTGTTTGTTACAAATTAAAACTACTCTGCCCTCCTACAGGACCGGTCAGATAACATTAATTAAATGAAAGATGGTGGTTATGTGACAACAGGATGGCACTACCAAAGACAATATTTATTTTAACAACCTTGCTCCTCGTCATGCACATTTAGAGAAGCAATATGGCAAATTTAATTGAAAATTAAACAAATGCAAGCAGAAAATTACACTGTCTCCCACTAAAGAGAACCATGAATAGCATGTGAAGCAGTGCATGGGTCGACCTGAACTTTCGTACATCACGGGCACCTTGCTTGATGTTGACAAGCCCTTGTAAGTGAAGCATACCATGAATTCACTGTAGTTTCCATTGCTGTTACTCGTCCCGAACTCTTGTTGGAGCAATCCGCGCGAGTTCGTTGCCATGTTACGTGGGAGCACGTGGGTTCATTGTGCATCTGCAGAAGCTCGTTCTTTGATTCGTCCTACACAGCCACTCACACAGGCCTGAACGCACTAGCGCATGCCAGAGCATTCTGACAAGGATACGTGTTGGTTCATAGCGCTTCTGCAGAATCTCGTTCCCCGACCCACAGGATTGCTGAGGGGGAGAAGCCACAGGGTCTTACGCAGCCCCTTACACATGCCGGAACGCGCTAGCATTCTCTAGCAGCGCTTGGGGCAGCTGTTGTGCGTGCGCAGTAAGAGTGGTTGCGCACACCAGATTGCGCTTCACCATAAACTGCTTCGCATCTAAAACATCATAAACTATATTTATAATTGCAGTAATGCTAAGAAAATAGCATAAACATGCTCCTCCTGGGCTATGAAAATTCTGGACATCATGGATATGCTCTGCAAAGAAGAAATAGTCTCATTATGGATGCTGCAACTATTTATTAATGGCGCAATGACTGTTGGTATGCAGTATACTAATGCTGGCACCTACCATTTGAAATTGCTCGCTTGGAACTCTCCTGTGGATCGTCCTGAGGATCCCATTGATACAGCGAATGTCTAAAAGCAGGGTTGTGGTACAACACCTGCACAAGACATATTTCACAAGCATAAATGTTTGTGTGGACAGGAACAGGAGCTCTTTCATTGAAGCATAACCATGGGCAGTGTTTTAATTCAAATGAACACATCTCCATGGTGTCATAATCCATCCTGTAGCAGAATAGGACGAGAATGCAAGTAAGTAGTTTTTTGGTACTTTTTTTTTCTTCCTTCAACCATAGTTTCATGCTGCACAGAGTGTTTCAGGACAGAGATGGTATCACTCAATGTGTGTTTGAGAGGTACTTACAAGCTGTGCATGCTGCTCCACAACCAGTGCATATGATGCACAAAAGCCAATTTAATCAAGCCAAGGAAGGCATGGGAGACTTTATTCCTAATTCTCATTGTGATGCTATAATTATGGCATAAGTGGAAATGAATTAAAGTGAACAATAGAAGCATCTTGAAACCTGTGAAAAATGCATTCAAATCCCCCCCCCCCCCCCAATTGATCTAAATACGCAGAGCATCAGGTGGTTTATGTCATAATTATTATGCAACAGAACCTTGAAATAATGCCTTCCTTGGCTGCATTGGGTTGTGTCTAAGAAAGAAATGAGCTCTTGACACATTCCCCTTCTTTCTTCATAGAAGTCGGTCTGGGAGTTGTCACTCCTACAAAACACTGATGGCTTCTTCATGTAGATGAGGATATGATATCACTCAAACCATTTCACAGTGAAGAGAGAAGAAGTGCTACACTTTCGAGGCACAAAGATCCCCACATTATTCGAATGCCAAAGCTGCCTCTTTGCGAATTGCTACGCACAGTGATGGGACATTTCAGAACCACTCCCTTAGCTTGTTTTTTTTTTTCCAAATAAAGTTGTATCCTCCTCCTCCTCCCTTAGCTTTTAATCATTCTTTGGTTGGTGCTGAGAATTTCCTCAGGCTACCCCTAGCCTTTCCGCATATGTATTCATGGAGGAGATCAACTGTATTTACACACAGAACTTCGATTCATTGAGACCACGAATAAGGTGCTCAAGTGCTCATCCAAATGCAAAGCTCCAATTTTTTGGCAGTGTCCACCTAGAAAACTAAGACACAGTCTCTCGCTTTCTTTCTTTCGAAAGCAAAGTGAAACGCTTCAGCGATGCAAATGTTTTGGTGCGACAAGTACACATAATCTAATGCTCAACTTCACTGTAACATTGTCCAAAGGCACTTGCATGCATATGGCAATGATTTAACCATACATATCACAGAAAATTCTGAAAGAAATACTAAGCTCACATTTCTCTCTACTTTTGAATTTTCTCATGCTTCTTCATCTGCTTTAATTCACATCAATTAACACGAGATTTACTATGCTACAGTCAAAAACAACAAATCATGTCCCCTATGCTTTTCTTGGAATAATCGTCTGCTGGATTAATATTGTTACCCTAAGCTACCTGTTGCGCATTGTTATGTCCCATCTACAACTACGCAGGTTTCACCAAACACTGAATCAGTTCTTCATGTGTTGTGATGTAGGAATAACCATCTCTTAATACTTGAGTGGTATTCGAAATACACTAGTAAAGTAACACAAACAGGACCTTAGAATGAAGAAATTTTGGGGAAGTTTGCACGGCGTGTACTAAAAACAGCAATGTTGCTGTTCGCTTTTTTTTTCTTTGCAATGTGCTTGGAATAGTTTCGAGCCCCTGTTCGAATACTTAAACACATTCTCTGTATGAACAGGAGGGAGACTTTGACTTTATTTTTCTCAGTCAATGTTTTCAACCACAATTTTCACACTGCCGTTTTCCTGAATGGGAAAGCGAATGCGCTCTCGTATCACAGAAATGACCTTTAAACTGACGGAATAATGCATCGAGGCAAAACGTAATTGTTTCCACATGATTTCAACGTACAGACCTGGAGAAAGCTGTTTAGGTAGCAGGTTGCGCCAAGGTTCTTGAGGCCGACAAAGCCGCCCTACAAAACAAACGAACATTTGCATGTAACAAACCTTTCGGATTTATCGAATTTCAAACGTGAGTCTATACTGCAGTTCACTGTACCTCAGGCCTCCTCTCCGCATTGGGGTCACCCACATCATGCCAGGCACTGTCCTTTAGTTCTTGAAACCAATTCCGTTCTCCAAGTCCCGATAAGCAACGGGGATTACCTGAACAGTTTCGCCTTCAAGAGAACAAGTGATATATACACAGATTACAACTCTAGATTAAAACAATGATAACAGTGCAATAATTATAAGAAATGTGAGGAGCAGCTGGTTTCAGCTACAAGTCGATGTCGAACTCGGCAACTAATAGGTGAAATAATGCTCGATCTGTGGTCAATGCCTGCGCTGAAACAAAAGCAAACCGTTGTCACGCCGGCGTTTCGTGAGTGAGAATCGAACCCGACGGTACCATAAGAAGGGTACACGGGTTTGGAAGGCCACACTTTGTCACTGCACGTTCTCGGAGGCAGGGTCGCGTTTTCTGCAAACGATCAAGATGTCGAGCGCAGCAGGCTTCGACATACACGCACACATGGCAACTACGAGCGCGTTTCCCGCTTATTTTGCAGCACTGGGACACCGAGTTACACAGCGCATGCTTCGGCTTGCTCGGCACCTGGAGCCGGCGATGAACACACCACCAAACCTGATGAACAGCGCCCGCACTTACCTGCAGGTGTTCGCCGAGCAAGAACCACATCTAACCCGGTACGCAGCTTCGATGTGTTCTTGTTTGACATCGGCTGGTTCCACTATTTCGGTCCATTGCCACGCTATTTTATCCAGCTGCAGCTTCGAAGGCATGACGACATCAATCTTCAACGAACCATGGTACCTTCATCAGTTGTCACACTGTGAAAGACAGCTAGCAAAATTGTTCCGAATACGAGCCACCGCAATGTGCAAGATATAAGGCATCGTTTCGGATAGCCCGACACACGCTGGATACACGGTGCACCACCGCAGTATAACAGTCCGTTTAGCTGGCAATCAGTACTCCGTAAAGCGCACCTGACACATCACACCACTATAAGACCGCCGAGGCATTTTTCGAAGTGAACTAAACAAACAGCGCGGCGATCGGCAACATCGAGTGCTGAGGTGAAGCGTCATTTAAGGAGCAGGAAGTGCAACAGCCCGTCAGGCCTCGGATGCAGAAAGCGGAAGTTACGCATCCACGTGGTCGTCTGCTTTTAACAAATGGCGCGTTTTTCGCATGCCTCATCTCGCCTTGAGGGCGGTGACTACATAAACAAAATATTTGTTTACGAAAGAACGCGTTACGAGCTCCTGGGCCACCATGCGCTCTATTAATAAACCCAGGTTCCACAAAGCGTAATTTTCTAGCATCCCAAACTACTCTCGTGAAGCGGTTGTTGTTGTTGTTGTTGTTTCCCTGTGCAAATGGCTCGTACCCAAAGAAGGGGATTGACCGATTATAAGGTGAATTTGCCCTAAACTGAAGCGGTATGCCACCGATTTCATGATACAAGCTTTACACGACTTCTTCCTCTTTTTTGGCACATTCAATTCGGAACACATGCTCCCTGTGTACGCAGTGCGCGTGGCACACCTGTGTGTATACGAGAAGCACTGCCCACGCAATCGTCATCATCTTCTACAGATTGCTCAGTGTGTTGCTTTCAGGTCGCGATCGAACGATCACTTCAAAAGCAAACAGGTGAACGCGCCGGAGAGCGTGTTGCAACTGCCCGCGCTCGGAATGGCGCACAGCAAACAACTGTCGCCCGAAGAGATTGCAGACATAAAGGGCGCCTTCCTGCTATTCGACCGCAACGGCGACGGCGTCATTTCGTGCGCAGAGCTCGAGATGGTGCTGCATGCTCTCGGAGAAAGCCCCAGCGCCGACGAGATGGCGCGCATCGTGCGCCAGGTGGACCGCAACTTCAACGGGAGCATCGACTTCCAAGAGTTTTTGGCCTTCATGGTGCGCAAGATGTCTGTGCGCATCAGCACACGTGCGGATGTCCTCAAAGCGTTTCAGGTCTTTGACAGGGACTCCAATGGATACATCACGAAGACCGAGCTGATACACATCTTCACTAAAGTACGCACACTTATGCCGAAAATCAGTGTTGTGTGTTAGCCAAATGTTATCACTTGCCTCTAATATATTTGAACTAGATGGTGGAATGCATATTTAAATATGCATACAACCGTTGACCATGCATGGTCAACATTTATTATAAGGAACAAGATTTTCTTGTTTAATGAATCTTGCATTCGGTTCAATGGCTTACTTACAATGCAGACCAGTACACCCAATATGAATTGCTCCTCACCAAAGCCTAATGTTAACCAGTATGGCTCAAGATATATGAAGGCAGAATCGTTCATCAGCTTGGAATTCGAGCTAACTGAAAGTCATGACACAACGCTGAAGAACAGTACCCAATAATGTTACAGCAATATAAACTGGTCAAAAAGGCACCCCTTCATCCATTTAAAAGCATAAACTTTGGCTGAAATCTCTAATAAAAGTTATCAAATAATACAAAATAGTCTGCAGCCTTAGATTTTTTATTGAGATTTACATGGCTTAATTGGCACTTTATACATAAGGAGGTTAATATAGCATTAGCAGCGAAGCCCCCAATAGCAGACCCTGGCAAGTCTAAAATATCTCACCTGTATGCATCGAAGGTTGCAATTTTAGCCCCTGCTGGTGACAAGCTATATTTTCGTCCTGTTTTACCTTAATTACAAGCATCCCCTATACTTTTCTTGACATAATTGTCTGTGTTATCTTTAATGTATGTGCCAAGTAACTTGACCTTCATGCAGTAATCATTCGATATGTATTCCAGTCAGCACAACAGGTGCAGTGAAAGGGAGCATTATTGGTGTTCAGGAAATTATCGAAACTATCAACAATGTGTATGTACAACTGACTAATAAATATTAAGTATTAGCTAATTCTCTTACTGAAACTTAATTTCAACTTTTCTAATTTACATTTGAAATTTAAGACAATATTACGATCACGAGTACAACTCTGGTATCGTAGTTTTCATTGTGGTCACAATATAGACTTCACTTTTCTACCTCTAAGCCTACCCCCCTTAAAAATAATAAAGCTTTCTGAACAAACACTTTTCCATGGTATATGCTCTTGACTAGGCAATTAATGGTATGTGAAAAAAACAGGAGCATAACATAGGTCGAATTTATCTTCAAAAGCACACCTTTGAAATCGAATCGTGCTTCTTGACTGGCTACATGGACAAGCAGCAGGGTATGTATAAAATATACAGAGCCTTTATGTTTATGATTCGAAGTGGAAGCCTAATATGAACATTACTAGTTTTGGAATGAACGTGCACATTAAACTGCTGAGGTTTTTCTGTAGAATCCTTTACAAGTGAGGTAATCACTCAGGTTCACTTCAAAGATTTTTTTTTTTTTCAGGTTGGGCAGAGTATGACCCTTGAAGAAGCTGAAAAAGTTATAGCAGAAGTGGATGCCGACAAGGATGGTCGCATCGACTATGCGGAATTTCTCAACAAGGTGATGAACAGAATGCCTTTATTTAGAAGTTGCCAGACAGCGATTCAAAGGCCTCATTTTCACCTCCCTTGTTCCACCATTACTACCCATAGCAACTTCATGTGACCATAGCGCACATGGCGACAAAAACATTTTCTTAAATAACTTACACATTTGTACCGGTGCTCTCATGCTATGAACAAGTTCTACATACTCCATTCCAAGCAGAATATGGTCAAGTCATTAAGAAAAAGGTTATTTCACATTTACCTTTCTCTTCAAACTCTTAATTTAATGCACATGCAAGTACTTGCAGAAGGTGGTGAGGACAAAAATTTTTTGCCTTCCTGTAATATCAGCTGTCTTCATCTGCAATAAATGCTTAATTATTTACGGATTGTGTATTTTGCCCATAATTTTGCAGCAGCTTGCTGTGCAGTCAATCATTTTATAAATGGCTGGCTTTCAGTTGCACGAGTTCCGGTCTCACATTTTCATGCAAAATTTCATTTTCGTGCTGTCGCATTGAACTGCATAAAAAGCTGAGCTTAAGATAGAACAAGTACACAGTAAAGGAGCTCCCACATAAAATATCTGTTTGAAATACATGTGGAAGGGTCACAGAAAGCAAACAAATGTGAAATTATTTTGCTCAAAATATTGAAACATGCGGAACCTCAGCAAGACCTCTAAGGCTATCTGGTGCCTATAAGAGAACTCTCAAAAGCGACACCGTGGGACTTGTGTCATAGCCATTTACTTCATGCTCTTCGGATATCACATTTATAAAAAGACCGGCTGTGTGGTTTTGCAGGTTTGCTTCAGTTGTACAAACAAGGTGTTCCAGCTAACACTAGCCAGCGTTCAAAAACATGTCAATGCATTCTATGACGTGACCAAGTGCACGTTACTAAATATTGCATGAAATAAGTCGCATATATTTCTTGTGTGCTGCTTAACTATGAAGATTAGTTAGTTTTTGAAGCAATATAAAGCTAGGCTAAAAATTTCAATGACAGATCAGTTTAGAAAACATACCATTAAACTGTTTCTAACTTCCTATAAGTTAAGTATTAGTACATTTCCACTAACCACAGATGCCCACAAAATACAAAAAAGTACCACGTGACATGCCTGCCTGTACACCTATGCACACAGTAATTGCAGTGTTGCCCAATGATTCGTGTTCCGTAGCATTCAGCTGAGAGTGTTGCCGCTTAAAAAAAGACAAGGCTGCGAATATGGTGGTGGCTTGCGATGATGTGCCTGTAGTCTGCAGCCACAAGAAAGGAATAACAGCTGCACCTGCTCATCACTGTTATGAACAGCCATAAGGGAAGCAAAGCATTTGAACATAAAATGTTACAAAGCACATCAGTCGTGGCGCACAAGCATGCATGTCGCGCATCATATTTTAGCAATTCACAGGCACCTTTAGCAAGTGGAAAAACACTAATACTAATTAAAGAGGAACTTAAAAGCTTCTTAACAAGATATATTGCAAGCTAATATACAGCGGTCTTATTGAAATATTTTGTCTGATTTCATGGCTTCAAAAGTTAATTAATCTTGGCTAACAAGTAATTAAGCAGAACACAAAAATGTCACGACCTGCTCGATGCGATACTCTGCAACATGCATTAGCCGAGGTGTTGTAAGATGGGTCAAATTCGTTTAAGATGACCTTCAGATTAACTAAATAGTAGTTTTAACATTTCAGTGCATGGGACTTTCAAAATAAGTTGGGGTACAAAAAATTTCTGATTATTATTTGAATAGCAATTATTTGATTTGGTGCTTGTATTATGCATACTATTAGAAATATAAAATGCTTCTTTAATAATAACCACATACGAAAAGCCTCAAATGAAGAAAACAATGGAACAGACAGAAGCAACAGTTTTTATTTTAATTACCAAATTACCCAGAAACAAGCACTTAAGTTAATGCAGAAACATGGGTACTATATTCATTATACAATGCAGGTGTTTCTGCTTGAAACTCTAGTGTCCCCGAAGTGAGTCTATAATGCATTGTATTCAAATTGACATTCACAACGATATTGACTCAAAGATATTGTTTAATATTTATGTAAGCCATTGACAAAGTGCCGCTTTGAATACTATAGTCACACCTGTATTTCAACTGGCAATTGGAAAATATTAAAGGCAATTACGAAATTGCGTAAGTTTCAGTTGCTGCCTTATATAAGTTTGCCTCAGGTTATAAAGTCGTGCCATTGTTTTTCAATAAAAAGTAATGGCAGTGTTCATTTCTTAATGCTAGTGATTCAAATAAAGTGTTGTGAAATTCTTTGTTTCTAACGTGGTTACGCTGCCATTCCAGGGCTGCTTTGACAATAGTTGTCTAATTATTCAGAAACCATTGGAATAACCATAAATACGTATTCAATTTGGCATCATTGTTATCTAATTCATATTCAATTAAATTCTAAAATTCAGTATTCGCACACTCTTGGATAGAAGGAAACTATGTTCACTCTGCATTTGACTTACAAGGTAACGTGAAGCTTTTTTAGCTACAGCAACTGCATGTTGTGAGGGGCGAAATGCCAGAACACCTCTGTGCTTAAATTATGTGCATGTTAAGGTGCCCTGGAACACTTTCAGAGCATGGTCAGAAAACGCTGCCAATCGTTAGTAGAGGCCCCACGAGAACACGCGAGCCAATTCTTATAGCGCAGCACACGGCCTGGACTTCACAATACATTATCAAAGTCAGCTAAAAGTTGCTTTCTCTTCTCTCGACAAATGACAGAAGACACCCAAAAATCACTCGTAGAAGGCCATCTATCAGCCATTGGCCGATTTTAACATGACGCGCTCGGTCGTTACGAAGATCGCGGCGACTTGTCCCTGCGTGCTCGCGCGATCACACTAAAAAAGCCGCGTCTCCGGAAAAAAAAAAAGAAAATGAAAGATAGTCAAGGTCACCAGGCGCACATGACGTACTTTCTTTGTCCTTGCTATCCCTCCCTGCTTAGCTTCCAGCGCTTTTGTCGGGACGAGAGGAGACAGAATGTGACTGCAGTGTGTGACAAACATTGAAACTGCGCTCATACTGGATGGATTGTTAAAATTTTTGTGGCATTGAATTCGTGAGGCAATAAGCTCTTTCAGTGAATTCATTCCATGGTTACTTGAAAAAGTGTTTCAGGGGCCTTTAAGGAATCTCATGTCGTTTATAGTTAATCTAATGTTTGCCACCACGGTCTACCCCATAATTGTATGATGTTTTTTTGCATTAAAACCTAATTAAGTATTATAGAGAAAATTTTGACGGTGGGCGTGTTACCCTGTAATGTGCCTCATCATGGAGCAATGTGCTTTAAACATATTAAGGGAGAGTGTTCAAGAAAAATTGTTGAGGTTCAAAAGGTATTGTTCTGGATGCTAACTGTTGCGTGAATGAGACAGCTACCTATGAATCGAATAAACACCACAATTATGCCATTTGAATCACTGGCACATTTACATTCAAATTTTGCTGAGACGATGCATTTTGTGGATGTTTGTTTGAAAGCAAGTTTAGGAACACTACATGCTTATTCATAAATTAGATGTGCATATCATCTCGACTCGATATGCAGATTCTAGTAGCATAGTGAGAGTGGCACCATCTGTCACAGCTTTGCACAAAATGCAGTGTTCACTGTAGCTATGGTGGGTGGCACCACTGTATCTTTACAACAAAGAATAACAAACTTTGCGCGGCGTTTTCTCGGATGACAAATAGATGACAAACATGGGTGTAATGCCTGCAAAAATTGTACTACCAAACAGTGCTGATGTTGAATGAAATTTCAGTTTTAATGAGCAAGCAGTTTAGCTAGAAGAGTCATGTGTACCCCAGATGTATATTTATGAAGTTTTCTACAGACTGACATCCCTTGTGGTCCAGCAAGTTCACCTGCAAACGTTCTGAATGTCACTGACGTGATTTTGTTTCTTCATTGCAGGTGATGCCAGAAGAGAAGGAGGAAGGTGGCTCCAGTAAAAAACAACACAAATGAAAGTAGCTTTATAGCCCTCCCCCCACAGCTGCATCAGAGTGGGCCGGTCATCGCTTGGGCCACTTGGCAACAGGCTCGCCACTACTGCTTCCAAATGTGCGGCTCTTGACCTGCTGTCTTCTTCGCTTCCTCTTTCCTGCCTGCATGCAGAAAAGACCGACTCGCAGCTGCTGCTTGCACTGTGCACCACTCACATAATGGGTGCAGTCATGCACAAATACATTGCGGACAAGGAATTGCAAAGTCGCATAGATTTCACTGGCAATAAATCTGAGAGCACTGTCTTGGACCGAGAAAGATGTGGTTGCCAAAAATGACCTAGGTCTCAAATTAAGTGTGCAAGCCAAAATCATATTTACGTCAGGTTTGCTGGTGGTAACAGCCCTGAACATTTTAGTAAAGCATAACTTGTTCATACTTAAGGGGGCAGACTGGTCTGTGGGACCAAAAAGTGACAAAAAAATTCATTTTTTAAAATTGACATATTTGGTTTCTTCAAGTATTTTTCTATCTCTCTGCAAATTTTCACACACCAGGAAGTGGTAATTTTTTGTAATGTCATTCTAACCGTCCAGATTCTTGGTGCTGTTAACATGCAGAACCTGCAAAAAAATGGGTAACCGACTTCAAGGCTTCTTTATTATTTTGCTGGGACCTATGTTAGAAGCTCTGCTTTGAATTTATGAGCACCTTTATGAGGATTGTAAAACATGCGCACCATGATTGTTGCTTTTTGAGGAAGCTGTGTGTTTTCAGTTTTTTTCCATTTTTCTCAAAAAAATAAATTTACGACTGTTCAATTTTGAGGCCTCAATATCTCTACAGCTAGGGCAGCTACAACAATAATTCTTTTTGTAATGGAAACCTGTATGTGTGCAGAATGCAAGTATGGGATAAGAATTTAGAGCACAAGCCTTTTTGATTAATTACTCATCAAAATTGTAACACAATTCCTACTGCTTCTGAAAATAGATAGTTCATTTTGCTGTACAATAACTTAGAAAGGCCCAAAAACAAAAAAAACTCTTGCATACTTTCAATTTATAGTCTTTAGTCTATGTTGGAATATCTTAAATATCACTTTTAGTTGAGCACTTTTTTCTATGGCAGCCTTAAACAATAAGGGGTAAACTTAAGTTTCAGGTCTCAGGAACAAGATGAGTGACAGGAAAACTAATTAAACATTTAAAATCAGCAGAAAAAACTGCTGCATAAACCAGTGCAGTTTGATCAAGATCACTGAAGATATAAACAAAAAATGTCTAAGACCAGTCTGCTCCCTTAATTTGTCAATAACTGTACACCAAAAGCATTGTACGCACCTTCATGTCATTAGGACCCTCAGGGTTGTAGCTCCAAGGCTGATTTTTCTGCTCTTTGGGTGCTGAAAGAATAAACGGGTCCCATACACATTTAAATTTGTGTCAACATAAGCCAATAATTATGACAAAATGTGTATACAGACGAGCCCGCTTATGACGAACCTGAGCGTGACGTGGCATCTGTTCGCTGTATCCCGAAGTTCGTAGTAAATGAAACACAGCCTTTAAAAAAAGTTGCGAGTGAAAACACAAACTTTTTTTGCCCTAAAAAGTCCGTGATGCACATATTTCGAAGAGCAGAAGTGATAAGGGCGGTCTCGAGTTCATTTAAAACGGCAGGGTGCTCGTTCGCTGAGGCCCGTTGCATAAGCTGCATGAGGCACTGGCTCCAAAGTTTCGTCATTCTTGCAATCTGATTCCTACAAATCACTCTCGCCACGTACTTCATTCCCAATGCCCCAATCCATGCACGGTTCCGCAGTGTCGGCATCATCATCAGCCGTAATTAAACCATCGCAACAGATGTCCCACCCGCTCTCCCAGGTCGGAGTCGACAACGCGCTGCCACAAATTGCCGCCGCAGTTCAGAAGCTTCAGGCTCTGTATCGGGCCCAACATCAACGAAGTTGGCCTCGCGAAAACAGTTTCGCGCGCATGCAGTCCTCACGGCCGCTCACGAAATATTCACCATCTCCACAGCTGAATAACGGGACGCCCGAAGCGGCAAGTTGGCTGCCAGGTGGTCAACAGCTATGAGCAAGGGCTCTGCAACGCGGCACCTAACGTGCGGATTACGCTCAAGCCAAGCGGTCACACTTTCGACGTTTTGTTGAGCGGCAGAAAAAAGCGTGCTAGTCCTCCCGTCGGCCATCATGGCCACACACGCACACCAAGAGCGAGCAAGACGCGCACACGCAACACACATGCCAGAGCGCATGGAACAGCTCTGGGCCCTTTTCCAGTCAGAAAGCGAAACTAATTCGAGCCAGCGTGACGGGCGTCGCGGAGAGGTGGAGACGGGCGAAGAGGTTGTGATCAAGAGAGGTGAGCAGACTTGCGAGAGAAGGGCAAGGAGTTGCGATAAAGAGAGGGGAGGATGTGGCAGGAGGGCAACCTTGAAAACCAAAACACGCGGGAAAGAGGCAGGTTGGGTAGCTTGCTTGAAAGTTCCGCGAAACTCACGCATAGAAAAAGTTGGAAAGAGTGCCTGCATGTGCAAAAGGTAAACCACTGCCGCCTGTATCGGTGCGCGCAACGGTGTTCAAAGAATCGGCGGCCGTGGTCAAAAAAACGTTTTGTTGCGTTAGCAAGTTTGCGTGGCCTCACGAACTTTGATATTTCGTAATTCGTTCTGTGCAAATTAACAGTCGTTTTCGCGCTTCCGCACGCGTGCAGAAGGCATGCTGAGTTGAATGTGAAGTGAGCGAGAACAAGTCCTAAACACGAAACGAATCGCAATTTATCGAGTCGGTAGGGTAGCGTGCGTGCACTAGACGCAGACAATCGGATACAGTCACAGCCGCTGGCCGACGATGTTGGCAAATGGTCTGGTCACTCCAGGCTGGCGACGCCAACGACAGTACCATCGATCAAAAACAGGGTAGATGGCCGACCGGTCTTCGAAAGATCGGTATCAGTGTGAAAACACGGGCCTCGTCTGGCGATGCGGGGTGCTCAGAGTAGCGGGGGGACAAAGGACGGAGGGGTGCGTAACAAAAAGCAGTCGGGGCACAGAGGAAGGAAACAACTTTCCTTCCTCCATGGGTGGGGAGAGCGGAAACCAGAGGGTCGCGGAGGCAGGGTCGGCGATTAACAATAAGAATGTATGGGCACCTCGCCGATGCCTGATCGGTGGTCGAAATTGGTTTCCCGGGAAGTCGGCAGACCGCTGACTTCGTTCGCTGTAACCGATCAGCGGCGCTTGGAGAGGTTCGTTGTAAGTGCGATTTTGTGCCATTGAACCAATGTATATTTTCACGGTCACGCAGATATTGTTCGTTTTAAGCGAAAGTTTGTTTTAAGTGGGGCCGTTACCGTAATTACTCGAATCTAATGTGCACATTTTTTCCGGTTAAGCGAGTTCATAAATCGCATGCGCGTTAGAATCGAGTACGAAAAAAAAAATGAATACGGTCATTCTATTGCCATCGGCATTTCCAAAATGGCCGCCCCCTACGTGCGTCGGCATGGCGCCTCGGCCATTTCTGCCTGTGTGTTTCCCATGTGCGGCACTTCGTACGTGTGCTGAGGAGTTCGTCATCTTGTAGTGCATTAGCATCGACGGCATGGAAGGGCCGACTCCGAAAACACGAGTGCACCATGATGCCGCTTTTAAAGGAAAAGTCATAGCGTGGGCAGAAACGGACGGAAATCGGGCTGCATCGCGGTCGTTCGGAGTTCCCGAAACGTGCGTGCGGGACCGGCGGAAACAAAAGCAGAAGATTGTCGACAGCAAAGCTTCACGCAAAGACTTCAGTCGGTTTCCGCAAATTAAAGAGCTGCTCGGCGAGTATGTGCTTGAGCAGCGAGCGGCACAGCGGCCCGTGACGACAGAACTGCTCCAAGTGTGGGCTATGCAATTAGCCTTAGAAAAAGGTCTAATGCGGAGCCAGTTTAAAGCGAGCAGGTGCTGGCTAACTAACTTTATGAAGTGGAAAGGCTTTTCCCTCCGAAGGGGAACGGGCATATGCGAAAAGTTTTGCGGAGGAGTACGCTGAAAAGCTTCACAGTTTTCAGAGGTTCGTCCTAAACTTGCGGCACAACAATGGCTAGCTGCTTGGGCAAATCGGGAATGCTGATCAGATGCCTCTTTACTTCGACATGCCTGGCACCACAACCGTCGAGAAGAAGGGGGCGAAGAAAGTTCGCGTGCTGACATTGGTCCACGGTAAAACTACAGTGACAGCAATGCTCTGTTACACGTCAGATGGGCACAAGCTTCGCCCTTACCTCATATTTAAATGGAAGACGCTCCCGAAAGGAGTCGTGTTTTCGAGTGGTGTGATCGTGCGGGCCAGCGAGAAAAATGGGTGCATGTTGCAATCGATGTCCTACGTTGTTTTTTTTCGTCATGGGAATCGGGTGCGCGTTACAATCGAGGGCGCGGTAAAATCAAGTAAATACGGTATATGTGGGCTCGACTGTACTGAATAATCAGCCAAGTGACAGACATGTATCTGTCAAAGCATAACCACTCCTAGCTTGCCACTGCACCAGTACATTAGTTTACGTCAGGGGTTAGACCATTTTGAGGCAGAGGACTATGCTGCATGAAGCCGGCCCAGTGGGGGCCCACGGAAAATTAGGGAGATTTCGCAGACAAAGCATCAAAAACTGGTGAATGGACACCAATTGGTAAAACTGGATCAGAAATTATGTATGTTTTCAACGTGCATGCTGTAAAGTTGCAATAAAGAGTAGGTTACAAATGAAAATACCACTTTATGTTTAAACTGCCACATAGGCCTTCAGATAGGGAGTGGCAAAGGAAAAGGGGGAGGAGGCTGCACCAGGGGGCACACAACTCAACCACAGGGGCCACGGTATGCAGGTTGCCAGCCCCTGTTTTACTTGATCATGCCACATGTAGGATGAACATCAGTTATGTTTACTGACAGTAAAAAATCTAATCGCATATGCATAAGTTGGCACTCTGGAGAAGAACAAGTGAAGATTCACTCGAAAACAAGGCGAGAAAATGAAATTTATAGGGCGAGAATCAGGGTTGCAGCTTATTTAAAAAACACCAATAACACTTTATGAAACATACCAAGCAAGTGCTTATATGCACCATGCAGTCAAATTTTTCAATCCTATTGAAGCGCCAAAATGCAATGTCTAGCGGATAAATACAGCAGCACTGAGACGGTGTCCGTGAAAATGGAACGCGTGGGCGGATAGTGGCTGTGCTACACGAGGTACGCGTGCATGCGTCTGTTTTCTGTGTGCCCTTTACGGCCAATGTCAGCAAACTTCGGACAGGGCAGGGCGAGGAACGCAGCTTCTACTGGTCGGTGTGAGGTGCCCATGAGTTTCTTAAATAAGACGGAAATCTGATACTAAGATATCGTATGAGGGTCTGTTTATGTTTAGGGCAATCTTTTACATGTTATGAAATTGCTGGGATGTGGAAAGTTTGGCTTTTCTTGAATGTAGCATGTTGCAAAGCATTGAACTAATTGTACAATAGCCCCGCCACGGTGGTCTAGTGGCTAAGGTGCTCGGCTGTTGACCCGCAGGTCGCGGGTTCGAATCCCGGCTGCGGCGGCTGCATTTCCGATGGAGGTGGAAATGTTGTAGGCCCATGTGCTCATATTAGGGTGCACATTAAAGAACCCCAGGTGGTCAAAATTTCCGGAGCCCTCCACTATGGCGTCTCTCATAATCATATGGTGGTTTTGGGTCGTTAAACCCCACATATCAAACAATTAATTGCACAATATAACTTTCTTGGAATTATATCTTTTCAAAGGGCCTTTACTGATTGAGCACGCAACAAGTGCTTCACTAATCTTCCCTACAAAAGTGATTCAGGCAAACAAACATGATTGGAACCAATGCACAGCGAAGGTAGACCTTTTCTTTGTTTTACTTTCACTGGCTCAGAGGCGATGCCTGTGTTTCATCTAACTGCAAATGTACGTGAATTTATTTTGTGATAAAAATTAAAAGAGTGAAAAATATATCTCACAACCTGTCCAGTAGAGACAATATCACTGCAGTGACAGAAAGAAGATTGTTACCCAAACATATCTTCGAGCTTTTCCTGATTTTTTTCAGAGAAACACCAAGCCAACACTTCCAGATGTTTCATACAAAAGACAGAAGCATTTTGCCCTCGGAGCATTATAGCGGTACACAACACTTCTTTTTACCTTGAGGGGTATGTGCAGAATAGTCAAAGGGCTTAAAATCAGTTTCTCCTCTGCTGCTGCTCTCGGCTTTCTCATCAGAAGGAATGACCTGAGCGGAGTTGTACGTCTGGCCGTCGGGAAGAAGTCCCACATCAGGTTCCTGCCTCTTTCTCTTTCCACGCTGCCTACGTGGTGCCTTCTGCAAGTGAGCAAAGTCATACAACCACTGCGGGATCTCCACTGCAACAGAGTTCTAAAAAGTAGTATTGATCCTAGCAAATAAGGTTCCAGGCAGGAGGGACAATCCTTGACGCGCTGTTACAAAATGGATTTCACAATTACTTTTAGTGCCGAGGAAACAGTCCGAAAGAAGCCACTGTAGAATGTGCCTCCAGTGAATGCAGAACTAAAAGCAACCATCATTATGAGTAAGCTGTTAGCTGTAACCGTTTTATGCTTAGGCTAGTGCGAATAGTGAATTTTAGGTTCGAAGCGAATGGTGATTTTGGTCGAATGATTTCAAATCGAATTAGAATAGAATATGTGATGTATAAAGAAAAATGGGCATATTTATCATGACCTAGCTAACCTGCACAATATTTTTTTTGAACAAGGCCTCTATGCTTTCTTAACTTTTTTTTTTATTTAAAGGAAGTCGAAACAGCTTTGAGAAGTATCAGGATTTAATTTTCAGTAAGATGCAAGTGGTAACCTGTAAAATACATAACATTATTTATTACAGCTAGAATGTATAATACGCCAAACAAACTTTTAGAAATAAAAAATTATCGATTTGAGGATAATATGTTGATTAGAGACCCTGCAACAGCTTTTCAAGAAATGTATACATTAAGCAGGCTTATTACCTTATGAATTAACCGCCGCAAAAATTTATAGAATCTGTCCAGTATGAGTGGAGCCGCACCGATTTGACACATGCTGCAATTGCAATATCTCTTCTCGACCCGACGAAAGTGCTTCAAGCAAAGCCAAGAGAGATGGCATAGTGAAAGAAAATACCTCACGTGCGTGTCGTGACCTTGATGACTCTTTCTCTCTTTTTGCTTTCTTTGAATATGTGGCTATTCAGTGCGATCGTGTATGTACGCGTGGACATGTCGCGACCACCCGCAGTGATCCCAGTAACGACCGAGCGCCCCATGCTCAAATCGGCCAATGGTTGGTACAATGGCTGTAACGAGCGATTTTCGACATTGTGGTCTCATTTGCCGAGACAAGAGAGCAATTTATATATGACTGATAGAATTTATTGTGCATTTCAGGAGACGTGCTACACTATAAGATTTAGCTCGCGTGTTCTCAGTAGCCTTGACTACCGATCGGCAGCATTTTTTGACCATGCTCAAAAGTGTTGCAGGGCCCCTTTAAATTTGAAGTGGGGCTTGGTGGCAAAGCAAATTTTCCCTGAATAGGTGCTTTCACGGCTTAGCACCACTATACTGCAGTGAAACCACTTTTACAAGCGATCACATGCAGTTCAGTATACACTTATTCGTTCATATCGAATACTTCGATACATTCGATAATTTAAATTCGAATCGAAGCGAATTCGAATACTCTACTATACGTTTGAATATTCGAAACAATCGAATATTCGCACAAGCCTAGAAAAGAGTTGCCTTCTGTTGTACTCACTGCAGCCAACTGTGATTCTAGTAAATAGGGGAAGTTATCGAATACAATGCCTCGCTATGTTTGGATTAGCCTGCAATAGTTGAATATAGGGTACAAATTGTTTTAAGCAAACCACATCCTTCACATTTTATTTTTTTCTTGACTCTTCTTTACTAACTGCAATTGGAAGCAGCAACATTTATCACTATGATCAAAATAATTCTGGCATTGCTCATTCTATAAAATGTTTACTAATCTTATAGCAGTGTACATTTAGTATTAACAGAACATTGCGTGTGGAAAAAGAGAAACACATGTACTAGAAGACAGACACTTTGCTAACAAGTGTTTGCTGCTGCAACACTCACCAAAATATTACACACTTTTTGTTCTGCATTTGCACCTTTAGATCAAGCAGGTAGGCATACAATAATTGTGACATACCCCACATTCGTGTTTGCCTATTTATTTATTTCTGTTACCTTAAAGGCCCCAGTTTAGGTGTTTTAGCAGCGCACATTTATTCTTGGGCCTCTGTGATCATGAGAAGCCAACTAGCCCAGCAATCAGTTTTACTGTAATTATTCAATGTGCTCAAAATGCAAAATTTTGCAGATGCAGCAGTTACAGTTACTGTTAGCTGATATTTTTTGTTTAGAAAATAGAATCACACATACATATATCAAGTTCAATTTTTAAATTTATATGCTATTTAAAACATAGATTACTTAGGATTTCATAGGCTTCATTCTGACAAAACATGTTGCATGCGCACTTTAATTTTAGATGATGTTATAGCATACTACCATATTCACTCGCGTAATTCTCGTACTTGCATATTTCTCACACACCCCCCATCGCCCAACAAAAATAAGATTTTTTTTCCTCGAGTAATTATCGCAACCCTGAAAATTGCCGCGATAATGTAGTCTGCTTGTTCCAGCCGTTGATGATAATAGCGCACGACATCTGGCGCCATCTCTTAAGCAAACATACTATTATTGCAGAGAGATTCAATCCAAGCCAAGCGGAACCAGCAAGTGCACGTTGCGGCATGTTTTGTATGCAGTAAGACGGTAAGTTGGGCCAGTTGGTTAGGATCCATCTTTTTTGCTCCTTCCTGTCCCGTGTTTTCTGGTGTTGCGCTGCAAATAAGTTCATGTGTTTTGTATGTTGTGTCAGTAATCTTGTCATGTTATGGGGAGATACTGAAGCTACACGGCTGCTTTTAAGTTGAAAGTGACTGATCATGCACTAAACAACAGCAACAGGGCCTCTGGTAGGCCCTTCGGAGTCGACGAGTTTTGTGTTCGCTACTGGTGGCGGCAGCTGAAAACCACCAAGACGTTGGGCCTGTTGTGTGCCTAAGACTGGGATTGATGGTAAACTTTATTTCTTCAGAAGGAAACTGCGAACGATTCTGTTTATTAGCCATCAGCTCAATACTGACATCCTACGCTTACCTCTTGAGGGCTCCTGTTGAGCTACGAACGCTACCGCTACGCCCGCAACGCTCACAAGCTTTGCGTATGCTATTTACTTGCACTTTTTTGTGTCTCAAATAAATCTTGCCTTGTGTTGAACCTCGGCTTTTATTGTTGAGGTAAGGCTTAATTAGTACTTCTCAAAGCTTGCTGTTAGTTGCTGGTGTGAGAATCTCGATTTGTGGCCACTTCATTTTTTTTTTTCGCTCTGTACGTTTTCGTGAAAAGTTTTCCCCGCATAATTCTCGCACCCCCAACTTTGTATCGGTTTTACGCCAAAAAAAAAAAGTGTGAGGATTATGCGAGTAAATATGGTACATTTATTTTACTGACATGCCTAGCTTACTTGAGCAGTGCATGTCTCATTTGAGTGAGGGGTTGGGTTATAAAGCTCGGTCACATAGATAAATACTGTCCTCTAAAGGCGAGTGCTTTTCTTTGTACTAAATATTTATTTCACACTGTTTAGCATTTTGCATTACTGTTGAAACATGAGTATACCCCAACATGCCTAATTTATTATCCTCCTCAACACTTTCTGTATTGCTGATGAGTACAGATGGCACCAAAAGCTGTAGCAGAGTGAATAGCCAATATAATAAGGAAATGTGCAGCTTACTTCTAATGCAGCTTTGACACATAGAGGTGGTTATTATCATCGTTAGAGGCTTTATACATGGTTTTTTATTATCCTGGGCTACTTGCACCGAGTGCCTGTGCATCAGATATTTAGAATATTTCTGTGAAATTCACAATTTTCATAATTTTCAGCAGCACAGAGGTGGCTAAGCACAGCCTGTTTATTCAGCAAAGAGTTAAGTCGACAAAAACTGCCCGAACATACCCGTGGTGAACGCAGGGGCTCAGCCAAGGCTGCGTCTTCAAACGATGCTGCTCGGATTTCTGCAGGGGCCTCTTCTTCTTCTTCCTCTTCTTGCTTGACTTCTGTGGCGTCACTGATCTTGCCAGGTTCGGCCTTGACTTTAGCCTGAAATGTTCATAACAAGGCAGTAGGCTTGTGTGAGTATTCGAGCACTTCCAATATTTGAATTCAATTCGAAACAAATTTAGGCTATAACAAATTCTGAAGTATTCAATATTAACGAAAGAACATATATAAACTGCATGTGCAACAACCCTGTAAAAAGTGGTTTCACTGCACTAAAATGGTGCTACGCCATGAACACATCTATCCAGGGAAAAGTCACACTGCCACAAACCTTGATTTCAGGGCTAAACTAACGTATTACCTGGACATCGATTCATAATTTTTGAAGTCTTTATAATGGCGTATATTCTTTGAATACAGCAAATATTACAAGGTAACATTGTTTACACTGAAAGTGTAATCCTGCCTCCACTTCCCTTTGAATAAAATGCGATGACATTTGTACATGCCTAGTTTCAACTTGAAAATATCATGCAAGCTAGCTGGGTCATGAAAAATATGCTCATATTTATTTATAGTATGCAATACATACTACTCGAATTCGATATGAAATTATTTGCACAAATCACCATTCATTTCGAATAGGCTTTAAGCATAAATTTACCATTTGCACGAGCCTACAGTGCAGTGTTAAAGGGGTGCTGCAACCCTTTTTCAACATGGTCAGCAAATGCCGCCCTTCGTTGGTCGAGGCTCCTAAGAACACGCAAGCCCAGCATTGTCGTGCAGCACACAACCTAGAATTTACAGTCAGCTGAAAGTCGTCCTCTTGTCTTCTACAAATGATGCCATATACCCCAATTCATGGCCATTGGCTGACTCGAGTATCGTCAGCTGCATAGCTGCAGTGGCCGCCACAAGGGGTCCACCACGTGCCCGTGCGCTCTCACAATCGCGCTGAAAGTAAGCCATGCTTTTGAAGAAAGAAAAACAAAGAGTTCATGTTACGTAACCTCTTTTGCTAGCGCCATCTCTCCCTGTTTAGCTTCCAAAGTGCTTGTTAAGGCAGGAGAAGAGAGAAAGCAATTAACACTTGTGACAAATCTTTGTAACTCTGCTCATACTTGTAAAAAATTGTGCCAGTCAACTTGTGAGGCAAAAAATTCCTATAAAACAAACTTAACAACTAAACTATAAAACATTACTTACACTACAAAAGAAGGTACTAAGACTATTCGAGGGATATTACGGTATGCCACAAGGTCTTAGCGCACGTCCGTTATTCCCTAAATATCTCATATTACAAGCAAACCAAATATATTATTATAAGTTATTATTGTATATCCAAAATAATAAACTATACCCCATGTACGATTCTTCTCGATGTGCTGAGTACTATCTCCGTACACAGAGTATAAGAGCACCGAAAACTAGAACAACCTATGGTCAACAACATATTGATTATCAAATACCGAGTCTCCTCAACAAACTGGGTGACGTACTTGACCTAAATAAGAAAACTTCCAAAAATAAGTTCAAGGAATTTCTCCTTTATAATTGTATTGAATACACTTAATACAGAAATTTGGATTATTTATTACTTTCTGTGTCCCAATTGCTTAGAGTACACTATTTGTGTCCTTTTGTTGTTTTTTTTTTGTTCAAGGTGCTTAGGAATGTATGTGTCTCCTGATGCTTTCCTTACCTCACCTATTGTATATATTGCGATGTTTTTTAGGTATTTCATTACTATTTACTGTCCTGTTCTTTCTTTATATTTGTGATGGTTACATGTGTGATCAGAATTTGCAAATTGTATCTGTATATAATGATGTTCTCTAATTACGGCTAAGTTGTGTATGACATGTTATTTTTAGTTTTTTATTTTATTTTGCCAGACTGTATTTCGGAGCAAAAGCCTTCGTCAGGCTATGTAGCCTTTTGCTTTTGCTTCGTTTTTTTCTGTTGCACGTACAGAAAAATAAATCTCAATCTCAAATATCAAATATCAAATACAAGGGGGGGGGGATGAAGGGCACAATTGACTGAAGATACGATTTTCCAATTTTCATAGCACAATATTCCAGCATTACTGACAAGTACTTGCCCGGATTATTGCATTTTTATGTGAAATGGAAAGCATTTGAAAATGGCTTCAAATGCACCTCATCTCCTGATTGCACTAAGGCAACTCGAACTTCAAATGGCGTTTACTGTACACACTATTTTTCATCAGAACAGGAACATTCCCTCTGCAACCACTGCAGCTACCAAGTGCAAACTTTTGTGACTTCTTTCTGAATGATTTGCACCTTTACTGCTGCAAAAAAAACAGTGCTGCCACCATAATTATATTTTTTACAAAAGTTTTTCTTCAAGAAAAAAAGCCCTAGAATGTTACTCATCAAGCATCTAATTTTTTTAACTGAAGACTAGTGATGCTTATAATTAATATTTTGGCTCAGAAGAATACCCTGGGCACATGTAATAACCAGAAAAGATTTGAACATTTTCAATGCGAAATCTTTTTCACAAATGTTCCTTCAAAAAATAAAAATAGTAAAAACATTAAATTTTTAGTTTTTTTAAGATGGCTTGGTATTTTCCTGCCAAGCTCACAGAACATCTAGTAAAATTTCTACTCAGGCAACTTGCAAACTTTCAGCGCAATTTGCTTTAAAAGTCGCAAAGCAATGGGCAGTAGTGGTAGCACATTTGTCCTTGCTATCCATCCCCCCTTAATGACGCATTTCAATGGTCACTAAGAAATGGGTTGCAGGGCCCTTTAAAAGACACCACTGGAGTTTTACATGCTGCAGTAAATCGAATGTCTGTCTCTCCCTTTCCTTCTCTTCCCTCTTTCTCATCTTTTTTTTTTGTTCCCTTCTCTAAACCCCAATGTAGCGTAGCCAACAGGATGTCTTTCTGGTTAACCCCCCTGCCTTCTCCCTTTGCCTGCTCCATTACTGCTTCATAGTACTATGATACAGCAGCCGTACTGTGTACGACTGTTGCCAATTTATCTTTGACTGTGCCAAATCATGTAAAAAATAAATAAATAATAAATTCTGCCTCTCACACTGCGTCACTCTTTGTAACACAACTTGGCCACCACTCTTAGCAGCATCTGTCTCACTAATCAAGTTAAGTGAAAATTGATCTATGGAAGTGCACCTTGTCAGCTGTAACTGATTTACCCTAGCTCTCCAGCGCCTCTATCGCTCTCTAGCAATTGCATCGAACCAACTAATCCAACAGCAATTTATGTCCAAGACCAAAGAATGGTTGTATGCCACACTCACCACACGAGCCTCAGCTGATTCACCAGTTGCCGTCACCACTTGGCTAGCCTCAACTTCTGTGCCATCTCGCTCCACAGCAGCCATATACTGTATAATGACACAAAACATTCGCTCAGATCAACACTATCAAAGCTGTTGCTCTAAATTACCCTGCACTGCTTGTTCTTGCATATAAGAACTTCTCTTGTTATTTCATGCACAATCTACTACAGTGAAACCCCTCTATAAGAGGCACTGATGTAAGGGACAAATGGGCATAGGAGGCACCAATATGTCTACAGTAAAATACGGGATAAGAAATTGCATATATTGGGCCCTGCTCATAAGAGACACTTCATAAAAAGACAAGAATTGCTGCCCGAAGCATTCCTCTTAGAAAGAGGTTCAACTGTTTTTAAAAGGGCACGGCAGGCAAGAAAAAACGTGAGCCTGACAACATCTTTCACAAAAAAAAGGAAAATTAAACATTAGCTGTCTTATAAGTACACATGACACCAATCAATTCATGTCTCAATGTAGGTCAAAGGGCGCCACTGACAAAAATGTTCAGTTACCTCAATGCTACTCCCACTATCTTCATATGCTTTGCCAGTTCTCCCATGTTACCATGCCAGTGCAATGACAGGTACTCACAAATGTCTGTGATTTTTCAATTCTTGACACCCATCGTGATACTTTGAGCATTTGCTATCTGTTCTAAGCATTACAACTACTTCCTAACTCATACTGCTATAATATATTTCTATTTTTTAATGTTACTCCCACCACAATTCTTCAACGCATTCCTCATTTGAAATAAAGCAATTAGAAAACTTCAATAGAAATTGTATTATGAAACCCAACGTTTCAAAGTCAGACTGGCTTCTTCCTCAGGGTATCAGAAAGCCAGGGATGTGCGTTGCTTATATACGCTTGCTCGCCTTGCGTGAGAGGCTCGGTGCGACGAGTCACAAACCCTGGTAGTAGAGGGAGACCAACATTCCCAAGAGGAGGAACTGATGTTCCCCGCCGTATTCGGGATGAACGAATAGATGCACATTAATCTAAGTGTAATCTTTGTTAGGGTGGTTTCACTGCAGTGAAGTGGTGCAAACGGTGAAAAAAACTTGACCGAATGCACGTCAGTTTTTTTGTAAAGGTGGTTTCACTGCAGTGAGAGAGTGCTAAGCCACAAAAACACTTATTGAAAATCAGCACTGCCGCAAAGTCCCACTTAAGTGAATATATTACCCTCACATCCATTCACCAATTTTACATATAAAAGCTTGTTATACCGGCTTATAGGCTCAAAGTATGGTAAATATTAAAACGTAACATGGTTTACATGTTATCACTTGCATTCCACCAATAGTCAAATCCTACTACTATTTGAAGTTTTTTCTTGAATGAAAAAAAAATATATTTAATTTGCACAGGCTTTGTTTCAATTTTAAAAAAAATATTGATATTGTGCTGTTAGTTAATGAAAAATCTGGCCATTTTTCTGTATAACATGTGATATATATACACATTCAAATTCAATTAAAAATTAATTATTCGACCGAAATTGCTACAGTGAAATCTCGGTATAACGAACTTCAATGGACTGTGGAAACTTGTTCATTATTTTAAAACGTCGTTGTAGTAAAAGCTCGAAAATTAATCATAAATACTTATTTTTCGCCTACCAAAATGACTTACCTTTACAACGGTAGGTCTTTGAACTAGTTTTTCACGAGAAAAAAACAAATCCACAAGTAAACACCAAAAATGCACGTTTATTTTTAAAAAGTCTACGATTTATTATTATCATTTTTTTTGACGCAAGCAGCCCAAACATTGCAGCACGAAGGCCTCCAGCTCATCCACATTCCAGTGGTGCAATTTGGTTCTTTGGTCAACAACAGCCTGCTTTTTGCCTTTCAGTTGCCGAAGAATATCCATTGTCTCGCTTAGCAAAAACTGCTTCCGTTTCTTCGTCGCAAGCAGAGATGAACTCATTTGTAGTATCACCACAGCGCGAACGCCGACTTGCTTTGCGGACGCGATAAGTAATCACCGAAAAGAGATGAACACGACTGAAAAAAACAAGGCCTTCAAAGAAAAACCCGAAGCGTCACGGCTGTCATCGCCTCTTTCAAAGCAAAAAAAGTGCTAAAAAGAAAATTCCTCGCGTTTGGTTTTTTGCTCTCTCGCTGTCTCTGGTTTTCAGTGTCCATGCTTTCTGCTCCGCAACTCCCACTCAGCCTCACTGACCTTTCCCTCCCGTGTTGCTCTCGCCTCTGCGCCCGCTTGTACACCTGCTGCATCGGCATTTAAACAAAAAAAAAGAAAGTCGCCCTTTCGTTATTTTTCCTCCACACCCTCGCCCGTCTTCCGAGAAGCAAGGCGTCTGTTCACTTTGTCGTCTACTTGCGTACCGCTTCAGTGGTCGCAACAGATTTCAAAACATAAGTTCGTAGTGTTGAGGCATTGTTAATATAACGCACAACTAAATTAACACTCATTATTTTGAAAAGCTTAATATTCTGAAGTACGTAGTAGTGAAATAATTTTATATTGAAACTATAAGCAGTCGGCGCGAGATTTTTTAAAAGTTTGTTAATGTCGAGTTTGTTTTACCAAGATTTCACTGTATTCGCTTCGAACCTAAAATTCATTATTCACGCACAGCTATGTTCAATTCTTGTAGTGTGAAAACGCTTGGTAAGTGAGAAAGCCACAAGGAGTAAATGCAGGTAGCATTTACACCATAAAGTTCCTGCCCAAAGTTGCTGTAATGTCTTGGAGTTAAACAGCATTGATTGATTTCATTGATATGTGGGGTTTCACGTCCCAAAACCACCATATGATTATGCAAGACACCGCAGTGGAGGGCTCCAGAAATTTTGACCACCTGGCGATCTTTCATGTGCACCCAAATCTGAGCACACGAGCCTACAGCATTTTTGCCTCATCGAAAATGCAGCCGCCACAGCCGTGCTTCGATCCCGCAACCTGTGGGCCTGCAGCTGAGTACCTTAGCCACTAGAACGCCGTGGCGGGGCATTTCGACAGCATCTCCTAAGGCTTACATAGTTAGCAAAAACAAAGTACACTGTCACTTGATGAAGCTATGAGCTCGATGTACTAAGTTGCAGCATATTTTGTTGAGCCAGTGTGGCCTAAGTGCAGAAAAACACTTTGAAATTCTTGACATCATGCTGATAATTATGGGCAAAGTTTGGTGCTAAACTTAAAATTGAAACTTGTTATGGTTGACTTTCAAATGACAGTGTTCAAGGAAAATATTTTATCAGTCCAAATTGATCCACTATTTCATTTCAGTGTCCCTAAAGGCAATTTGAATCGAGGACTGAAAGCTCATCTTAGCTATGTCACCCAGTGTCATGATTAGAGCAAACACACAACAGAGACTTACTCGCTTGTACGGCAGCACAAAGGTACCACGCCTTGGCTTTGTGTGTGGAATCTGCAATGCCAAATTACATAATAAGCCCAGTAAATATGAAATCTTTTGCAACTTTTTTTTGAACAAGCAACACGCAAGACAATGAAGACAAATGCAGAGTTTGTATATCTGTGCTTAGTTTGTAATGACGTCATGATGACATCATAATCACTGCATGCTCATGAAGAAAGAACCGACTAGATCAGAGAACAAACAGGCATAACTGATAATCTTGTTACCACTAAGGGGTAACACTGTTTTTAAAGATAATGTTACTGATTTCTTAAAAGTATAAATGCTGCACCTTGGCTGCTATTGCCTCCAAACTTGGCACTGCCTTAGTCAACAGCTGTGAGCTTGGCTTTTTTGCAGGCAGAGGTTCAGCGTCTTCATCTGCGCAAAGAAGCAGCACAAGCAACAACCATGACAACTTTCATCACACACATTAGATTACCTATGAATCAATCAATTCTGGACTTTTATGAGCCAAAACCAAGACACTACTACAATGCACACCACAATGAGGCACACCAGATTATTATCAACCACCAGGATTGCATCTAAATTCTAAATGCGCAAATGTTGTTTTTCATATTGTTCCCATCAAAATACTGCCATGATGGACGGGACTTAAATTAATGCTTTTGTGCTTAGCAGCATGAAGCCATAGTTGCTATGCTATGGTCTAGCCACAGTAGACCAAATAAATAGTAACTAAAAAAAAACTACACACCCTCCAAAGCTAACAGTCATACAAATCTTCCTTAAAATTAATAAGTGAGACACTTATTAACAAAATCTGCAATAATTAAAATGCCACTCGTGCTTTTAGGTGCACTTAATGTTTCAATTGGTGATGCCAAAGTGCTGTGGTAAGAAAAGCAAACTAAAATACTATCAAGAAGAATTATACAGTTTATTCTAATTGCCAATAAGTATTTTCAATGCCACGATTAATTTCGACATGGGGGAGTAAGACTTATTGTCCCAAGGAGCAGTCTCCATGTGACAACTTGGCTACAGCCACTAACCTAGTAGAGTGGGCAGCGCCAGAGTGGCATCATCGTGCTTAGGCCGATCGTGGACGCAATGAAGCACGCTATCCAAGTCAACTTGCACAGCCTCTGGCCACGATGACTGTTCTGGCACTGACCTCTGCAATGTAAGACAAGTAGACTTACGTTAAGCTAATGGCTCCAATTCAGCTCCACCATGGGGCAGAGCATCTGTCTGTCTTTGTCCTGAACATCTTACAGAATCACGTTAGAAAAATAGATTTGAGACAGATTTGAAACAAAAACACCAGGCCTGTGAGGAACATGGAGCACAGTGACAGCAAAAGCTGGAAGAGCAGCCTTTCTAGAACTTATTGTACTCTCTTGGTGCAACTAATACAAGTACACTAGCAAGGTATCCACTACGCCATAAATCGCATTCTTGTGAATTAGGGAGGCACCCGCTATGCCATTATTCCTCATCTGTAGATAAGCGAGGTACCCGCTACACATCTGTAAGGCATAATGAGCACTTTGTTGACGCTGTGGCTGATGACAATGAATTGCGACTGAGCCCTTCGTAATTTATTGGAAGCAATAGACGACCCACTCATCACACAATTCGCGTAGTGTGATACCTGAATGGTAATTTACTCTAAGACGCTATATCATATATGTTAACAAGACTGCTTGTCCAACATAATGCCTGTACGAGGCCTTTTTGTAAAGGGGCATCAAGCACTATCGTGGCTTGTAATCGAATACTCAAATGCCATAAAGACAAGCCGGGTTCAAGTCCCAATCAATTCTGGACATATTTTTTCCTCATTTAACGCAATATTGGTTACGGTCACTGGCTGAAGAGGTGGACAACTACACCACCAAAAGAGGCGATTGTTGTGACCTCATAACTGCTCTCACAGTAAAATCATGAACAATTGTACGACCAGTGCTTTTGACACCTCAAAAGCTCTTTCATACCCTGGTCATGCAGGCAAACTGAGATTCATTTCATAGAATTAAGTTTATAACAGTGTCTGTGACTTTCATAGCAAGCTGCAACATGGGAAAGAAAAGTATACTTCAGAAACGATAGTAGTGGCATTGGATGAATCTGTAAGCCCATTTCCTATTATGCAGTAGCATAGAAGAGCCCGTGTTTCAAATACTGTGGAAATAGTGTCAGTGTACTCATCTATAAGTAAATATTTCCAATAGACACAAAGATTATAAGTCAGGGCTCAAGCTAATATTTAATCCAGCCATTCTGTATGGAAGTCAAGTATTCTATCACAGAGCTATGCCATTGCTTGACTATGCTTTAGAATAAGACCCAATCTCATTATCGCATTGTGGTTTTGGTAGGTGAAACTCCAAATGTTATTATCAAGTCCTAAAATGAAGCCTTATTTTTTTTTACATTGAAAGTTATATGAGATCACAGCAAGGGTCGCAACGCCATAGTTGTCCGTCGTCGCCGCCGCCGGTGTTCGTAAACACTATCACTTGAAATAAGAAAATAAGAATAAAAACTTAGTAAATAAAAACACCAAGGACACAGCAGGCTTCGAACCCGGGTACCCAGCGTGCCCGCCCAGTGTTTTACCGCAGAAACTCCATTGCAAACTTGCCATAAGCAGGCTTGATGTCGGGAAAGGAATCAAGTTAATATGAGTAATAAGGCATTTTAGAACAGCAAAGGAACAACTAAGGGTCACACAATGCAAATTGTGTAACGAGTGGGTCGTCCAATGCTCCAACCCATTAGAAAAGCTTGTTCTTGTTCACCTATTGCCTGCGGTGCATACTCACTTCAGGCATAACTCATTATCGTTAGCCATTGCATAAAAACTTGCACGAAATTCCTTGCAAGGGTCCAGTGAATACCATGCTTCTCCAAACAACGACGAAGGATAGCATAGTGAACGCCAGCCTACTACCCAGAAATTATGATTATTAATGGTGTAGTGGGTATCCCACAAGTGTGCTTGAAATGGTTACCCAAAGAGTGTTTTTAGACAAGGCTCTGAAAGGCCACTATTTCAGCTTTTGCTGTGACTGTTTTGCACGTCCTGCGCAGACCTGGCGATTTTTCGGCAAGCCAGAACAAAGAAGAAAAAAATGACAGCACACTAATCAAAAGGATTTCTTCCTCCTTGTGCAACATGTGGCCGATTAGTAAGAAAAGAAGAATATTTACAATCATGCAGTCTTCTTTCACACTAACGCCACTTCTTTTAACCTTTTCATAACGATTTATTCTGTGGCGAATATCCTACACTGAATGTCAACCATAGTTGCTTAGGCCAACAACATACACAGGGCACATCATCAAGGTAGCTGGATTGCTTTTTCCTACAACCTGCCCACAGAACTAGATAAAACCAATCAATAAAAAAAGCTTGCCAATGTCAAGTTTTATACTGTGAAGAGTAATTCCTATAAAAACCAACTGGCAATTCAACAGCAGTCTAGCAGTGTTCAGTCAATTCACTGTTGTGCAATCATGCATTGGTCAAGCAATCATGTGCTGGTCCTCATTTATTTCTAACAAAGTAGCGTTTATTGCTGCTCCAGTATAGCAAAATCCCCAATATTCATGAGCATAGAACCTGCTCAATCCTTGTCCATAAAAAAATTTGTTTTCAGTACTTCTATACATATGCTAAGAGTGATTTCTTGCAGTCATAAACTTAAAAAAGAATACAGACAGCACTGCCCAGAATAAACTATTATGACCACAGGAGAATACAGTTTGACATTATGTCTGCAGTTGTTACAGTACGCACGACTGCGCACTTGAAATCAAAACAGGAGACATGAGATGATACTTTCTTTTCTGTTTCCTTTCTTCGGTGGTGTTGTCAATGGCACCTTAGCAGCAAGTGCTATATTTTTTTTTGCTTTGACTGCCACGTCAGTGCACTGAAAATGGTCATGTAGACAGCATTGCCATTCTGATGACTGGACCACTACGCTACCAGCCTTAGCACTGACTTAGTCCGTTCGGTTAGAGGACTGTGATGAACTTTTGTCGCGCCATTTTCTAGCAGTCTCGGGCGATCCAGGAGGTTCATCGGCAAGCGTTGCACAACTTGTAGCAGTAGCACAAGCGGTAGATTTGGTCGAACCTTGCTGAGGTTGTTCAGAACACTCCTGCATGTGTGGCTGAGTGCATTAGAAAATAGCAGTACAGTCGATCCTGGATATGTCAAACTCCGACATAGTATTGAATTATTGGCTATATCAAACAGTTGAGAAATCCCCTTGAATCTCCCATGCAAAAGTATGGGTCTGTTGCACCAATACATCAAACTCCCACACAGCGGGACATTCGCTATATCATACCCTACGCCACGCCAAAGCCCGAAAAATGCATTTTTCAGAACAAATAATGACCAATTTTTTGCCACAATCTATTAAGTTTTGATTCCTGTTTGCATGCAGGTGATGAAAAGGCAGTGTTATTACATAGCATTGATCTGGTTTGTTGCATGACGCTTGCGAGTGCACCGGTATGTTTGATGCGCGATCTGCAGGTCTTAACGCCCGGGCATAGCGTTCTAAAATAAGACCAATTGACGAGAACATCAAAATTAGAATGTGAAGTGACTCGACGATCTCATTGTAATGTTCGCATTCCCTTCCTTGTTTGTTGGCGCACAATGGCATGCGAGCATAAAAAGCATGCCCTTCGAGATGTGCAACCTCGTGACGTATATTTAGTGTTTTCAGTTTTCACACGCATGTCTCAAAGGCTACGCTTTTTCTAGCTTTTTCGCATTAAAGCAGCTGAAAGCCAGCAAAAAGCTACATGTGTAATCGATATCACCAACATGCTGATGGAGGGAACTCTGCGCTGTCTTTTGTGCCTTGTGGCCTTGTGTACTTCATGCCTCGTTCCTGATAAATTCTCATTCAGGATTTGAACAGAACATACCCGCACGCAGCAATGAAAATTACGACCGGTGCATGGAGTGACGTTTAAGTAAAGCACTGTTGTAAACTTTCCTTGCGGGCCAGATGACGACTTCGGGTACGTCATGACCACTGACAACGGCATACAATGCCTCAGTGAATTCTGCGACTCATCAGCGTTGCTGGGCTTCATCTCGGACAGTGAGCGACTTCATCAGTGCAGATGACGACATAGCTGTTCAGGACTGCATCGATGCTGAGATCATGGCTGCCGCTGCCAGTGCAACGGAAGCATACCCGTATGGTTTTGAATACACCAAAGCCTTCGCCACCACTGCTTACCAACCTTTTGCAGTGCTTCAAAGCTTGCATCGGCGCTATGCGTTAATCAACGCTGCTGTGGCCAAATGATCTGAATTCGCTTATTTGAAAAGCTTCAAAAATATTGAGGATGACTGCAACTTGACGGTGTGCAAGAAGCAAGACAAGTTTAAGGACTACTTTTGTGCGAAATTAAGTGCGGTAACTTGCAGTTGACTTCTTTTTCTTCATTATACTGAGACCAAATTTTCATGTTAGCACCTGTAACAATTTTTGAGGCCTGAAATGCTTTTAGGACCTAATATGCATATTTCGTATTTCAAATTATATTACATGATCCCCTTCCAGTTCGATATACAGTTAAACTCCTTTATAGGAGGCATGCTCCAGGCAGCAATTCTCATCTTTTATATGAGATGTCTCTTATAAACAGGGGACCTCGTACATATTGTTACATATTGATATTTCCCTATCATTCTGTATTTTACCGTAGGCACACTGGCATCTCTTATACCCATTTGTCTTTTATATAGGTGCCTTTTATAAAGGGATTCAACTTTAATGGGATCGACTGTGACTTTTTGAGTGACTTTTTGTCACTAAAGGTGCAGACTGGTCCCGAAGACCAGTCTGCAACCGTTAGTGACAAAAAAATTCATTTTTTAAAATTGACATATTTGGTTTCTGCAAGTATTTTTCTATCTCTCTGCAAATTTTCACACACCAGGAAGTGGTAATTTTTTTGTAATGTCACTCTAACTCACCAGATTCTTGGTGCTGTTAACATGCAGAACCTGTAAAAAAATAGGGAACTGACTTCAAGGCTTCTTTATAATTGGCCTCCACCTGTGTTAGAAGCTCTGCTACGTATTTATGAGCACCTTTATGAAGATTGCAAAACATGCGCACCATGACTGTTGCTCTTTTGAAGAAGCTGTGTGTTTTCAATTTTTTTTTCCATTTTACTCAAAAATTTTAATTCATGACTGCTTAATTTTGAGGCTCAATATCTCTACAGCTAGGGCAGCTACAACAATAATTCTTTTTGCAATGGAAACCTGTATGTGTGTAGAATGCAAATATGGGAGCAGAATTTAGAGCACAAGCCTTTTTAATTAATTACTCATCAAAATTATAATACGTTTCCAACTGCTTTTGAAGATGAATAGTTCATTTTGCTGTAAAATAACCAAGAAAGGCCTAAAAACAACAAAAAAAAACTCTTGCATACTTTCACTCTATAGTCATTTGTCTATGTTGGCATATCTGAAATATCACTTTTAGTTATGCACTTTTTTCTATTGCGGCCTTAAACAATAGGGGGTGAACTTAAGTTAACACGGGAACAAGATGAGCTACAGGAAAACTAATTAAATATTTTAAATCAGGAGAAAAAACTGTATAATCCTGCACAGTTTGATCAAGACCACTGAAGAAATAAACAAAAAATGTCTGAGACCAGACTGCCCCCTTAACCAGCCTACTATTGAGATATGGTACATTGAGATAGAATACGTACGAAGTACCGTAATTACTCGAATCTAACGCGCACCTTTTTTCCGGTGAAGCGAGTTCATAAATCGCATGCACGTTAGAATCGAGTACGAACCAAAAAATTGCGGTCAATCCACGACCTCCTCTATATATAGAGGAGCTCGTGGGTCAATCTATTGCCATCGGCAAATCCAAAATGGCCGCCCCCTATGTGCGTCGGCATGGCGCGTCGCCCATTTCTGCCTATGTGTTTCTCATGTGCTGCACTTCGTACGTGTGCTGAGGAGTTCGTCATCTAGTAGTGCAATAGCATCGACGGCTTGGAAGGGCCGACTCCAAAAACTCGAGTGCACCACGATGCCGCTTTTAAAAGAAAAGTCATCGCGTGTGCAGAAACGGACGGAAATCGGGCCGCATCGCGGTCGTTCGGAGTTCTCGAAATGTGCGTGCGGGACCGGCGGAAACAAAAGAAGAAAATTGTCGACAGCAAAGCTTCACGCAAAGGCTTCAGGGGACCACAGCAGGGTCGGTTTGCGCAAATTAAAGAGCTGCTCGGCGAGTATGTGCTTGAGCAGCGAGCGGCACAGCGGCCCGTGACGACAGAACTCCAAGTGCAAGCTATGCAATTAGTCTTAGAAAAAGGTCTAATGCGGAGCCAGTTTGAAGCGAGCAGGTGCTGGCTAACTAACTTTATGAAAAGGAAAGGCTTATACCTCCGAAGGGGAACATGCATATGCAAAAAGTTTTGCGGAGGAGTACGATGAAAAGCTTCACAGTTTTCAGAGGTTCGTCCTAAACTTGCGGCGCAACAACGGCTACCTGCTTGGGCAAATCGGGAATGCCGATCAGACACCTCTTTACTTCGACATGCCTGGCACCACAACCGTCGAGAAGAAGGGGGCGAAGCAAGTTCGCGTGCTGACATCGGTCCACGGTAAAACTACAGTGACGGCAATGCTCTGTTACACGTCAGATGGGCACAAGCTTCGCCCGTACCTCATATTTAAATGGAAGACGCTCCCGAAAGGAGTCGTTTTTTCGAGTGGTGTGATCGTGCAGGCCAACGAGAAAAAATGGGTGTGCGTTGCAATCGATGTCTCACGTTTTTTTTTTTTTTCGCGGTGGAAATCGGGTGCGCGTTACAATCGAGGGAGCGGTAGAATCGAGTAAATACGGTACTCTGGCACTGAGTGTTACTATTCTGGAGCATAATTTTAGCCCCTAAATTGTGCTAAGACATAATAAAGATGCTGTGTGTATTAGATGCAAAGGCAACAAGCAATGGCTGATGTTTTCAATGATACAAATACAAACCAATAACAGTTTACACTGCCTATCTTTCTTTTACAAAGGCTTTCGGACTTCTCTGTGTGTGAAGTTGCTTGTTTTCTAAAAAGCCCCCTCCATGCTATTCCCCAGAGAAGGTCTATCACAACTATATCAAGCATCACGCAACCAGGACTTCACCTGCAATCTTGGCCACATAATGAATCGTACAATTATGTACAAAAATTGAGCAAAAAGTGCATTAACCAGCAACACTGGAATAAGATCTGTGTTTCACAGTATTCTTAAAAGCAACTGTCGGTAGTAAACCACGTCAGCACATTTTTGGTGAAATTTGACAGCATATAGCACTTAAACTGTTTTCAGCATCACCACCACTTAACGCTGAACTATGTTGCTATGATTAACCGATTTCATACAATAAAAAACAAATAAAGTGAGGTAGCTAAGAGTGACAATTTTTTATTTTTTTCATAAAATATATTGTCATTGAAGGCAGTGTTGGAGGCATTAGTAAGTATGCTTGTGAAAGAGTTGAACATACACAAGGCATAACAAGCCTGAAATGATGTTCCAAAGTGTTCAAACCTCCTAATAATAAAATGATTTAAAAAAAAAGGCGTTACAAACCTCGTTGAGGGGCACCTCACGGGCTTTCAGGATGATAGCGTGTAGCTCGTTAAGGTTCTGCTGCACTAGAGGAGGGCAGGGATTGCAGCAGGCCATGATACCTTGTCGCTCCCTGTGACAATGATATCATCAGGGATGCAACAGTCGAAAGAGAATTTGGAGAAATTTTTGGAGCAGTAAGATGTTTTTTTTAGCAAAAAATTTAAATTCAAAGTAGGTTACGGCAAAATAAAAAAAAAGAACATCCATTTTTCATTACGAAAGATCAAACTTGGAGCAGCATCGAAAAATATTACACCTAGAAAAAGAAAAACACATAGAACCCTTTCAACATCATCTTAATTGTGCAGACTGAACATGAGTACTGCTCTTCCAATAAAAGTAGAATTCTGAACCACCACACTGTGTAAGCAATGATGAACCCCACATTGGCGTTGGCCACACCTGTCAAATCTTTAGACAGACTCTGCAAACTCAAATGTGGTTCTGCCAAGCTGGCGACCCTGAAATTCAGGAGATTCGTAAAATAGAGGAGTAGGAGTGGCGAAAAAAAAAACTGACACACGTTTTCCTTTTTTATTCAGGGCTGCAGAAATATCGTACACTGCTCCAAATGATTGCCACTAAGCCAGTTACCTGTTTAGATGGCAGCGATCCGAATAGTACTTGCAATTATGTGGCTTACACGCGCATGAGTAATTGAAAAAAAAAAAAGAAGAAGAAAGAAGTGCTGTGTTCCGTGACTAATGCCAACAAATCTGAATATGCTTTTCCGCATGGCACTGGTGTACTGCGGCAAAGGTGGCTTAAGGAGCGTTCTGCAGTGTTAAAACAAGGCAAAGAAATTTTCGAACCGCTACACCCTCACCCTTCTTTTCGCTTTCACGATGAGGTTTGGTTTAGGGCAAAACTTCTCGGCTCTCTTTCAAGGTACGTCCGACTAGATGAAGTAACAATGGCGCGCGCATGTTGGCTCAGAGGAAAATTCAGGCTCTTTTGCTGATAGGAAAACCGACTCCCACCACTCAGTGCCCGAGACGCACCACCCGAGGCAGTATAGCAAAGTGGGAGAAGAAACACGCTGCCGCTATGAAAATAGCGGCGATTGACTTGCTGGTTGCTTGAAGATTAAGTAAAAATGCTTGAGAAGTTCTAGTAAGGTTGAGAAAAACTTATATTTACAGACTGTACAGAACTTAAATAAGTACGGACATAAAAGTTAGCAAAAAAAAAAACTGGAAATGAGCCCTTTTCTGTAGGGCGACCTTACGGGATTCGGCAGAGCCGAGGATGCCTAGCTTCTTAAGCCCGATTCAGAATGCCTGGCGGAACTCCAGGGCCTCTTCTTGTTCCCTCGATGCTCTGCCCTTACACAACTCTCGGCCAGTCATCGCCTGCTAGTCCTCCGATAGGACAGTACACTTGGTCGATCGAAAACCCGCCACAACGATGCCACCTTCATACTCGTGTGAAGGGCTTATGCCCCTCGCCCCAAATAACACCACAACCAAAATGTAAATAAAAAACAAAACAAGAAAAGTGATAGAGGCGAGGGCAAGCTCAAGGGCGCACAATTATCTACACTCGGAGCTGCACGTACTGGGGTTTGAGGCATAGGAACGACTTCTCTGTAACACATCAACTTCTTAATGATGAGGCAATAATCCGCCTGTCCCACGTGCGCTGTATGAGGTGTTCACTCGCTGGTCTCACCTACAAGCTCATTTGCATGGATTAACACGGAAGATCGAAGACATGTCAACACCACAATACGCACCAAATCGCCGACCGGGCCCCCGATTACTACCACATCAGCAACGCTTTCACGTATCACAAGGCCGCCTGCTTCCGAGAGCAACCAGAACTAAGCCAGACTGGGACGAAAAGTTGTCGGCAACCTCCGCGTTCTCGCAACGCGCGCCACCGAGTTTCCAAGCGCGCGAGCAGTACGCGGCCAGGCCGACAGCCGAACCGATGTGAGGAGTGACCCCACCGCACTGTGTCTCGGAAGAAGCCCATAGGGAGGACAGGCTCAAGTTTGCGCAAGCCATTCACCGCCTTAGCGTAAAAAGGGCAAAGCTCCTGTCACTCGAACGGGCCGCGCTTGCTGGGTTTGCTCTTTGCGAGCACGAAAAACGTGTTCTTTGGAGCACTTATCTCGTATTATGCACGCTATGAGCAGCGCTCCTTCGTCAGTCTGGAAAGCAGGCACGCACTAATACTGCATTGTGAGATGCTACAAAAGTTTAAACATGACGATGACCTGAAAACTGCCCGTCAAGTTCTACTGTTTCCAATGCAAGTAGCGCGAGAAGCAAAGGCGTCAAGAGTGGATTATGGCAGTTTGCTGATACTCTGCCGATACTCAGCGGTCTCCTTATTTTTAAAATTTTTTGTCGTACACAGTACTTCAACCTATTAATTAACTGAAAGAAACGCGTAGCCGGACTCATATTAAAAAGAAAAGCATGTTTGTAAACTGAAAAAACAGCAAATGTACAACCGCTGTACATTTCGTGATAGGGCTCTGGCTTTCCGAGACAACCATTGGTAGAAGGAAAGCAGTGGAGCTTGCTAGCTTAATACACTTAAAATACCGTACTTAAAATACCGTACTGTGAGCCCTGCAAGTGTTTTATTCAGCTGATGGCTGTAGACCTCTCGTCACCGCTCAATAAACAGATTTGTGCTGCGGGTTCGTGCTGAGGTCTTGACTTGACCCATAGTCTAAAACGTACAGGTATTGCAAGCAACATCCACCAGTAAGTTAGCATGATGAGGTGCTGTGATGCTAGGATCAAAGTCATACGCTCGATTCCCGCATACGCCAGCTGCATTTCCACGGGAGCGAAACGCAGTAACAGTGCGCTCAGATTTTGGCACAAGAATGACAGACAGGGCGTGTTGGTGTTGCATACTTCAAGCGTACGGTGGTTTGACGCTCAATGTAAACAGAAGTGACGCTCGGTGTGTGTGCACTCTCTCTCCATTGTCATCGCACCGTATACACTTCAAATAAATTTAGGTGAACGTTAAAAAAAAAAAAAAAACCTAAGGTGACCGGAATCCATCTGGAGTCTCATACTACGGCGTGCTTCCTAATGTCGTCATGGTTTTGGCACGTGAAATATTATATCCTTGCATCCACCTGAGCCACGGGCATTATCCAGCTGGTGCTGTGAAAATAAGTTGGAAGAAAAAGAAGCTAGGCGGCAATAAAAACTAAATGTTTGATCGTTCCGCGAAAATAGACGCAGTTATCAGGGGCAAATCTCAGCATAACATAAAAACACGCTCCATTTTATTGGGTACTGTATATATGACGAAGACCAAGCTAGCTGTCAACACAATCGAAGCGACATTCTAATCAGTGAACACACTGCATGATAAGTCGTGGATATTATCTGAAATGAAACATGTGCTGCAAGAAACATACATAGTCGAAGTGGGCATAAAATCCTTTTTTTTTTTTTTTCGCGTGTACATCATCATACCGTATTTACTCGCGTAATCCTCGCACTCGCATAATTCTCGCACCCCCCACATCGCCCAACAAATATACGATTTGTTTTTTTCCTTGAGTAATTATCGCACCCCCGAAAACTGCTGCAATAATGTCGTCTGCTCTTTCCAGCCACTGATGATGATAGCGCACGCCATCTCTTAAGCATCAAGTGTACTATTCTACAGAGATTCAATCCAAGTCAAGCCGCAGTGGCCAGTGTGCGTTACGGAATGTTTTGTATGTTGTGTCGGTAATCTTGTCATGTTATGAGGCGATACTGAAGCTGTACAGCTGCTTTCAAGTTGCAAGTGATAGATCATGCACTAAACAACGGCAACAGGGCCGCCGGTAGGCCCTTCGGAGTCTACGAGCTTTGTGTTCGCTACTGGTGACGGCAGCTTAAAGCCACCAAGGCGCGTTGGGTCTGCCGGGTGCCTAAAACTGGGATTGATGATAAACTTTATTTCTTCAGAAGGAAACTGTGTACGATTCTGTTAAATAGCCATCAGCCCAATACTGACAACCCACGCTTACCTTTTGAGGGCTCCTGTTAAGCGACGCTACCGCTACGCCCGCAAGCTTTGCGTACGGTATTCTAATTCTCGACTATTTGCTTCCACTTTTTCTGTCTTTAATAAATCTTGTCTTGTGTTGTATCTCTGCTTTTATTGTTGAGGTAAGTTCTAATTAGTACTTCTTAAAGCTTGCTGTAAGTTGCTGGTGTGAGAATCCCGATTTGCAACCACTTCGTTTTCTTTTTCGCTCTGTACGTTTTCGTGGAAAGTTTTCCCCGCGTAATTCTCGCACCCCCCAACTTTGCATCAGTTTTCCGGCAAAAAAAGTGCGAGGATTATGCGAGTAAATACGGTACTTTCAAAGGAGCAGCAAAAAAATCAAAGGTGTCATTGAACTTACAATACGACTTTGTTAACATCCGATGAAAACCTCAGCAAAAGTTAAACTCTTATGAAACTGAACACACCGCGCTGAAATGGTGCCAGGGACTGAACAGGGCAGACTAAAGTTTAGTCTCTTCACACTGACCTAATAAATTGAAAGCCGCGTGACAAACTTAGCATTCAAGCATGAGAAATCCGAACGCTATATACAAATGTACGCGAAAACGTGATGGTGGTTTGCCGACAGCTCCGAGAAGATACGAATGCAGCAGAAAATGCGCATTTTGCCGATAACATACATATAGAATTCACGCCGTCACCTCACTTTTAATGTCATAGAAATGCAACTGTTCATCATCGACATTCATATAGCACCCGCTAAAAGACATCGTGTTTGACTTGCTTGGTCCCACAAAGATGGTCAATGAATCGCTCGGAGTTCTGATAAGATTCACACCGTGAAAACGTTTATACAGTCGAATCTCGATAATTCGAACTCGAAGGGGCCCGAAAATTTGTTCGAATTAAAAGAAGTTCGTATAATTGAAAGCTAAGTAAACAGAAGGCTTCCCATGCAGTGGCGCATGTACATTGAGTAACACATGAGGGGGAAGTTTCAGAAGACTTACATTTATTCACAAATCACAGGACATGCGTCATTAGCTGAAAAAATCGGTGATGCGCGTCTGCACACGTTTGCCTTGCAGCGAGCCAATCGATTTCACATGCAGCTTGCAAAGCATGTCTACTTCGGCTTCAGCATTGTCCTGGCAATAGAAGTTGCGCCCGGCAATGTCCAGCGCGGACACTCTCTAAAGATGACAACGACGACTGTATCTCCGCTACTACCCTCTGCGCCAAAGCCACAGAAGGCCAGCATGTGACCAGAAAGGAGGAGCGTTCCCATGCGGAGAGAAGCAGATCGGCATTTGAGATAAACCAACACTCCAAGGTATCATTTTTTTTTTTTTTTGCTCTCTTCGCACGCATCGTTGAAAGGAGAAGAGTCAAGTGGCAGGGACGAGAAAGAGGGAAGCATGGCACAGGCGCGTGAAAGAGAGCCACACTCCGCGACAGCTTTTTTTTCTCTCTCTCTCATTGCGTACGCCATTGGAAGGAGCAGGGCCTTTACGTGGCAGCGGCGGAAAAGGGAGAAGCGTGACAAAGACGCATTACAGATTGGCATTTGAGAGAGAGCAAAAATTCCACAGCAGCCTTTTCTTTCCTTTTTCGCGCAGCGTTCAGGCGTCGGAGGTGCCGCCGCGGGATTGAGCAGGGTGCTGAGAGCGGGGTGCTGAGAGCATTTTCCGAGCGCGGTATGTTAGAATTAACCGTCGCAAGAGCTTGGGCGTTCGAATTACGGGGCGCTTTCGCCCATTGAAATACACATAGCTTTGACGAGACCTCATCGTGAGTTTGAATTGAGCAGAAGTTCGAATTAAGCGTGTTCGAATTAGTGAGATTCGGCTGTATAGTCTTTTTTAACCTTCGGAGCAAGTCACAGGTGACGCTGCACGTGGAGGGCAACCAGATAACAGCGCATGCAAAGCGCGTGAATGTGCTGAGATAGCACAGGCAGAAGGCAGGAGCCGGGTACCGAGCGACCGGCTTTTGCTAAAAAAGCGACGAAACGCGCACGGCGCAGCATTCCGTGGCCGAGGTTGTGAGGCCTATTAATGCCCTGGCTGAAAGTGCTGTGAGGCGATTAGGGGGTCGTCACAAGGACGTTTCTAATCCCACCCCTTTTGTTGCCCACGTGGAGGTTGGTTTCTTTTTCCTTAGCTAACAGCAACTCGAAACGCTCGGTAGCCTCAGGGGCTGCTGTACTTCGTAGAGTGCCATGCGGGCGCCACTCAGTCGAACACGCTTCCACTGAGTGCCATTAAAGTAATACTGAGAGCCGGAGCAAAATGCTGCGCAACGGCTAGTATGCTTCCCCAAGCTTACTGCACAAAGTAAATAAAAGCAAACCAAAAACTGCCACACAACCACTCCTTACCACGGTCCTACACCCAGTGATGACACCGGTTATCTATAATGGGGACAATTCAACTTTAACACAGAAAAATATTTTACGTGCCTTTTCTATAGCAACCAACGTGGTTGCCGGAAACGCTGGCGTGTGCAGCACGTTGAGTTTCTTCGCGCACGGGAAAAGCGGCACATGCTTTTGCCTTTAGTTTCTATAAATCTATAGCCGCATTTGCTGACTAGAGAATTCATGTTTTTTTTAAATTGCGTTGTCCCATCTGTGGTCAGTAGACCAACCCGCACGCGGCATGGTTACTTTATTAGGTTGATCGCGTCTCGCAAGTGTCTTGACCTAATGAGTATATGTCTTACAGTGTTGTTTAGGGTTAGGGTCTGTACTCTTAGACTGATTGATAATGAAAACTGCTGGTGGCCAACATGACCCCCATTTATCGCTCAAGTTAGCGCAATGGGAGAGTCGCTGGGCGGTCCCTTTGTCTATATCGTAATTGTCCTCGTGTGTGTGCGTTAACGCTTCAGTATGTAGGGGAGTTTTGAGGCAAGATGGACACTTTTGCGCAGCATGGCGCAATTTCAGCAAATTTCATGGTTTTGCACAGCTTGGCACAAAAATGTGGAGTTGTATCAAATTGACGCAATTGGCACAACTGTTGCAGCCCTTTATTATACAGTAAGGGCTGCACATGCATTTGCTTAGTTCGATGTAAGCACTGCCTTGATAACATTGTCGCTGGGTGGTCTATGCTACAAGCGCAAAGTATCGACGAAAAGGTGCAGAAACTACATTGATAAATTCCAGTGTAAAAGAGCTGCTGAACACTTCTAGAAGGTTGTTCACTTTACTCATGCGAAGTACTATTGCACTTCTCCAAAGGAAGCAGGATTGGTACAACAAAATTGGCGTGATGACCTGTAGTCGGTGAGAGCCTAAGAACACAGGTAAACTACACCCAGAATCATCTTTGTCCAACCCACGAAGAACTTGCATAGATATTCCATCCAATTGCCTTTGCTCATTTTGATAATGTCAAACACATTTAGTGCATCTCACATACATGACTCTCCCATTTAGACTTGTTGGCATTAATGGTGCAAAAGCTTGAACATTTAGGAAAATTACAGCAAAGAGCTAAGATTCTGACATGACTGCTTAGCCAAGCGTAAGTACCAACAACAAACTTTTAATTAATATTATGAATCGTACTTACATACACAGCAAAAGTGGACTTACAGTTAGAACAGACACTATTTAGCACGATTATTTTGAACAGACAAGTAGCAAACGCATCGAAGTTAAAGGGACCCTGAAATGGTTTTGGCGATTTTGTACAAACACATTGGTCTGGTAGACCAAGTCTCAAGGGTCACTTGGAGATCGATTTGAGCTCTCTGCATAAACTGTAATTTATTGCAACGTTTTAGAGCTGCGAATCGCCACAGACCGTTGCGACTCAATCAAACACGTTTTCAACTGCCCATTCACCGAGATACGTGCTCTGGCCATTTGACGAGGCCAGAGCACGTCAGCAGCCCCATCACGATGGCTGCTGATCTGATCAGCTGTAGAATGCGCGAAAGTAAGATCGGTTGGTAGGATGGCGGCACATGTCAGAGAGATATGAAGCACATTGTGATCTTCGTTTTTGTTGCCAAAAGGAGTGCGTGCTGCTGGGCGCGCTATGTGATGGCCTCCGAGACTGCGCGCAACGTGTCGGCGTATCATCTTTGAGGTTTAGAAAGGTAAAACCTCCAATCATCGAGTGCGCTCATGAGAGCTCAGCGATCGCCAGCGATGCTAGCATGCCTCATGAGTTGAAGAGGCCAGGCAGAGGTGAGAAGTACGGTATGATATAATTGTCTGTAGCAGCCTTGGTATGCGGCGGTGCGAATGCTTTGATGATGCTCTAGCCTAAATGCTGACAAAACTGACGGTGACAATCAATGCTGAAAAAAACGTTTCAGGACCCCTTTAAGAGGGTGGAGAGTTTATTTATCCTTAGGATGTAACGAACTAAAATCGACGGGTTGAAGTGTTCATTTGCCGTTGCATTTGAAACATAATTATAATGCAATAATTACCTTGGAAGGATCTCTGATATCTCTAGGATCATATGGTTGGGCAACACATATCTGCAAATAAAATAGACAGCTCTATCAGATAAGTTCATGTGAAATGATCACCACAAAAGTATAGAAAAACATGCTTTTGAAGGAGCTATACTTCAGTGCAGTTGCATCTAATGGGAGGAATAGACTCCTAGGCCTTGTGAGCTACGTACATTAATTAGCAGTAGCGTAAAGGTAATAACACTGCATAAAATAGCTTTAAAGTCAAAAATATAATTCAATCAAAAGCTTGTGCTTGGAGGATTTTGAATCAGAGGAAGCGTGCCACATTTATATAAGACGTCAATAATAAAAAAGAGTTATGGCCAGGATCATGATGATAAAATGCAGTTAGTGAGTCTTCATTCACAAACAGCATTTACAGTGTCAGTGAAATAGTGGAAAACATGGAGAGCGATTTTTTAGGGTCTGCTCTGCCTTTTCGGTTGTTCTTGCAAAAAGATGTGGCAAAACAAACGTGATAACATAAATAGATCAGCAGTACACACCCAAAATCACACCCTGCTAATCAAGTTATAAGGACATTAAAGGGAGTATAAAGTTATGTTTCAACAGTTAATTACTATTAAAGTAATTGACCAGTAAATGAACAGTGGCAAATAGGTCAACTGCACTAGTAAGTGTGGCATTTTGTTTAGTCGTTCAAGTTCCCCGTCAACACGAGAGATGCACTAATGTTGCATGCTTAGTCCGGATATGCAAGAACAAACAAAATGTCGCAATGCCAGTTCAGAGTTTAAGCACGAGTGACCAGTCATCACAAATTTTGATATCACACTGACTGGTCAAGAACTTATTTTTAAAGATAAACAAGGCACTCACAGCATTTTGTCAAGACAAAGAGTTTTTAAGACTGAGAGTTCCAAAGAACTTCTTACAGAGTGATGAATGAATATCAAGAGATAAGGCAATATAAGTTTTTTTTTTTTAATGTGTAGCAGGTGAAACTGAGGAATAGAAAGGCACCGACTAACCCAGTGCTTTCATCTTCGACGCGGGCCACCTTGTCTCTCCAGCTGTACAGGTGGCGCAAGGCGTGCAGCTGGCGGCTGTTGAATGTCTTACGGCTCTTGCGGTACAGCTCCATGTAACTCTGTTCATGGCAGCTGGGCTTTTCATAACGCTGCATGTGCAGTGACAAAATATTTTGGTTCAATCCTGTGCTTACTCACTCACTAGCAGATTCTGGATGCAGTGTGCTCAATGTGTTTTTGTTCATCTCAAAGTAAGGCAAGGTGCACATACACATGCAAGAGGGAGCGCAATCCAATACAAATGCAGTCTACCAACCGAGGGGGCATAGTGTAGCAGAATATCTTTGCCGCAATTAAAACTGGAGTGGGGCACATACATCTCTCTCGTTCTTTAGAACGCCAATATTGATTTCGTATCTTTATTTCTCATTTCGTATGCACCATATCTTTACCGTAACCATGCAAAAAATGGCTGACGTAAAAGTAGGAAATATGAAGTATGTTCATAGTTAGTGCGTCGAAATGTGGTAGTTAAAACCACCATATCTAGGATTATTATAAGTACAGTAAAAATCCGATTATACGACTTTCAGGGGACTATGCAAAACCGTCATGTAATCCAGGTGCTGTATAATAGAAAAACTAAAATTAGAGGCAGTGACACGCAGGCTTGGCCAAAAAACGTGTACCTGACTGCATTGCACAGCCTCTAGAAGGACAATTGCACAGGCTGCAAATGCACAGCCTCTAGAAGGATGGTAGATGAATTTATTCTTGCCAGTGGCAGCTATTGGCAGCATTATTTAGTCGAAGGAGGTGCAAGTGAATCTTAATACTCATCCTAAAAAAAAAATCGAATTCATTGTGCATTTTTCTATTGATAAATAGAGTCCGAAAATTGCCTGCGCGTGAAAATTAAACCGGAACCACATTGCCAGCAGTTTACCTTCAAAAAAATCAGACACAGTGCCATCGCTATCACATAATGGCAACGAATCATGAGTTTGCGTAAAATTCCTTCATGCGCGACTGAGCTGGGCACGCTGTAATTTGTTGCCTTGTAAAGTGCAACTAGTCGGGTGCTGCTCCTTGATAAACAATTTCGCACAATGAAAACAGCTGCGTTGCGCTCTTATGCGTGCGCAAGCCAATGACTGCGAGTTCGACAAAGGCAAGAGATCAGCTGTATGTCGACCAGAAAAAGTTTCCACGGACTGAAAACATAAAAATATAAGCTTTTCGGCCAGCTGAAGCTTCTGTGTGGATAGAGCTTGACTAGGTAATGACCCCGGATACGTATGCACATGACTGAGGCGTATGTAGAAGTGCATGAACTTCGAGAAGAATAAACTTTACATTCTAAGAAGACATCCTGTCTCACTCTACTTTTTTCAATCGTCAACCAAGGGGAACGAAAGTTCATATTTTGCACTTGTGAATATTTGGTCGACGTTTGATTTAGGCAAAGGTGATTTTTTTCTTTTGGCAGAATATGAAGTTGCGGGTACGCCATAAGACTGCATCGTGTAACCAAGGTGTTTAATACATTACTTCTATGGGGATTTTGCCGGGACCATACCAATTGGTCACAAAATACGAGTCGTTGTGAAACCAGGGGACATAGTATTACCGAAGTTTTACTGTAAAACACCTAGCTACTTGTACCTTGATATCTGGACACTGATGACGCATAGCACAGTCATTTTTGCACAGCAGTGTTTGCAAACACTTTGAGTATCAGCCCAAGTAAATTACATTATTTACTCGAATAATGCTCGCACTTTTTTGGCGGAAAACCGATGCAAAGTTGGGGGTGCGAGAATTACGCAGGGAAAAATTTTCCACGAAAACGTACAGAGCGAAAAAAAAAAAAAAACTAAGTGGCCGCTAGTCGGGATTCTCATGCCAGCAACTAACAGCAAGCTTTGAGAAGTACTAATTAAGCCTTACCTCAACAATAAAAGCACAGGTTCAATACAAGGCAAGATTTATTTGAGACACAGTGGGCGCAATCAAATAGTGAAGAATTAGAATACTTTACGCAAAAGCTTGTGGGCGTTGCGGACGTAGCGGCAGCGTTCGTCGCTCAACAGGAGTCCGCAAAAGGTAAGCGAAGGACGTCAGCATCGGGCTGATGGCAATTTAACATAATCGTCCGCAGTTGCCTTCTGAAGAAATAAAGTTCACCATCAATCCCAGTCTTAGGCACACGGAAGGCTCAACACGTCTTGGTGGCTTTCAGCTGCTGTCACCAGTAGCCAACCCAAAACTAGTCTACTCCGAAGGACCTACCGGCCGCCCTGTTGTCGTTGTTTAGTGCATGATCAATTACTTTCAACTTGAAAGTAGCCGTGTAGCTTTCATATCGCCCTATAACGTAACAAGATTACAGACACAACATACAAATCAAGTCGCAACGCACACTTACCACTCTGGCTTGGATTGGACTGGATTTAAATTTCGGTGCAATAATAGTACGCTCTATGCTTAGGAGATAGCGCTACACGGCACAAGCTATCATCATCAGTGGCTGGAACGAGCAGACAACATTATTGCTGCATTTTCCGGGGATGCGATAACTACTCGAGGAAAAAAAGAAATCGCATTTTTGTCCGGCAATATTGGGGGTGCGAGAATTATGCGAGTGCGAGGATTAAGCGAGTAAATACTACATTATCTGGTGGGGCAGTTCTTTTTACAAGAACAGAAGTGCCAGGCAAATCCCACTTCTCTTGCAGTATTGCACATATACAAACTCACTGGAGTACTAAAGCTTACTAATATTACTAAGCTCTCTTAAATTACAGGCTTCAATTGTGACAATGAATCAATAACTGATACAGCGGTATTCTCTCTCAAAACTCCTGCTGAGGATGCAGTGTGAATTAATCTGACAAAAGCGTCTCTACTTTGTCAGAACGAAGAAAGAAAAAAGGCACATATATACCACATAAAGTGGATGGAAGAGCCACCGTAGCTCAATTGGTAGAGCATCTGATACGTTATTCGAAGGTTGCACTTTCAGTCCCTGCCCACGGCAGGTTATACTTTCGTCCACTTTACTTCATTCACATTTACATCACAATTGCTAAAAAATAACATCACCCATACTTTTCTTGGCTTTCTTGTCAGCAATTCTAATCCCCACTGTACGGTAATTTTATGAGACAAGCACTAGACAATGAAAAGGCAAAAGCCAAATGTATCGCTAACACAATACGCACCCTGAGTGCCACCTGCTTACTGCGGTCAAACACGGATCGCAGCAGGTTGTCATTCTCATTACTGCGATCGGCCAGGTCACGCTTCAGGCGGTCCATGATGTAGAGCAGGTAGTGAGTGTCCGATTGTGCGTAGCTAATCATTACTGGTGGCAAGGGCCTGTGAAGGAAAAAAGAACACTTTCAAATAGAGCAAATATTACACAAAAGTTTTTGACAAGAAGATATCAATTCTCACCTGATGGTGGTGCCACTAGACGGTGTTGCACAAAAGCTTTTGAACTTGGAGTAGTAATTATGAATTGTTACTCCATGTGCTCAATGTTGCCGGAATGTTGTAACTTTCAAATAAAGCAAATATTACACAAAAGTTTTTGACAAGAAGATATCAATTCTCACCTTATGGTGGTGCCACTAGATGGTGTTGCACAAAGCTTTTGAACTTGGAGTAGTAATTTTGAATTGTTACCCCATGTGCTCAATGTTGCCTGAATGTTGTCATCAGTAATATGTAGCTTTTATAGTTAATTTAGTAATGTACTCGTTACCACTTCGTAATTCTAACAGGTAACACGTTACATTAACAATTTTCAGAAATGTGAGCCATTATGTTACTCATTACTTTTTATTATAATCCCATCTCAGAAGCTTTACACGAAACTCCTCAGTGCTGTAGGTGTCAGAGAGATTTTTACGCCCCAGCGTCAGACTGCTACTGATTGCCAGGCGTCCACAACAGGAGTATCGTTTCATGCATTTGAACACCTATTTACTGTAGCAGTAGACGTATTCACTAAGAAGCATGGCTTACTGTCTAACAACAGCTTAGAAATAGACCTGTTGGTTGAATTCTACAAGTTGTAGTTGTCAGCAAGTTTCTCTTGCAATATTATAGCACTGTTTATCAGTTTTAATTTTGAAAAAATTAGCTTCTTTCTGCTTCTAACTGCAGGTATACATTTACAATTGTTGAATTACTGAGCGAGTGAGGCTGATCTTGAACACCTTTGTATAAACACTCGCATTTTTCAAAGCTATTATATAGGTTAAAGAGGCAAAAGTTATTAATGCTGCAAATATTTTCTGGCGACTAAGCACATTAATCATTTCTTTACTCCTACAAGATCTGTGCATATTTCTTGCCTACTAACAAAAGCACACTGTCAGAATAACTGTCAATTTGTCGAGAGTTGAGTGGTAGTTTCATCCGGAAAAGTACTGATGATTAAACATTATTTTATATTTACTGAAATGGCTAAACCATGTGCCACAAACTTATATGCCATCCCATACAATTCTACAGTAAATATTATGCCACATTATGCTGCTGAAGTACAACACACTAGGGAAAGTTTTCTAGTGGTATCAGTAATTCAGTCAAAATCTTTGTTTTGGTTAGAGGGTTTGTGCGAAATATAAATATCAAGTTTATGAAATTGTTTTTGTGGTGCCTGTAACAAGAGCACACTGGCTAAAATTTGTTACTCTGCAGTAATGGTAGAAGTAGCGTTCGTTGCTTTTTCAATAACGGTAATGGTAATGGTAACACATTACCTTTTCTTTTCTGTCAGTATTGTAGGGCAGTAATGCATTTATTTTTGTTAGCGTCGTGAATTATGCATTTAGTCACTTTTCTTTCGTTAATGCATACGACACTGCTGGTGTTAAAACAAAGAGAGGACAAATACAAATGATCGACTTCCGCAACTTCTATTTACACTCAAACAAACCTCGATATAAAGAACTTGAATATAATGAAATATTGGTTGTAATAAAGTAAATAAAGAGTACTCTTGCAATAGACATAGTGCTAGGAATATATGTAAGATGCAACTTCATTACAACGAGGTCTAAGTTATTTTGCAAAAGCCTTAAATATAAGATAAATGCTAATTCTGTCCATTTTGCTGGCTATGTGAAAACAGGAATGAGAGTTTCAAAAGGCTGAAGTTCACACAGCTGCCTGTCTACCTATCTACCATGAGTATTGGAACACATCCTATATGTGCTCATGGTCCTCCAATTTAATTCGGATGCTGCAACGAAAATATTAAAGTCAATTACCGTATCCGCCAGTCAGCAAGTTGAAACTGCTTGTCAGCCTCTATCTGGCAGTAATGCTTGAGCAGGAAGGCCAGAGAGAAGTGAGCCAAGCCAAGCACCTTGGCTGCCTGGCCTGTATCAAACAGCCCCACAAGGTACAAGCCGAAGTCGCGCTGCAGCCACAACACATCCATGTCTGCACCGTGAAAGACCTGCAAACAGATACAGACACAACATTACCCCCGCCAACACTGCCTCAGTTGACAATACTTGAAACCTTATGTTTATGTATTGAATGTATTATTATGAGGCTGCAGTGGCTTGAAACACAGTCGATGCCGGATATATCAAACTCGAATATACCGACTTATTGGATAGTATATCGAACAGTTGCGAAATCCCCTTGAATTTCCGATGAAAAAATATGAGACCGGTGCACCCGTATATCGAACTCCTATACAGCGAGACATACACTGTATTGAACGCTGCACTGCGCTGAAGCCCAGAGAGTGGATTTTCATTAGCAAATACTAATCAATTTTCTACTGTGATTTAACAAGTTCTAATCCCCTTGTGTGCGCAGGTGACGAAGAGGCGGTATTATTCCATTGTACTGATTTGGTTTGTTGCACAGCACCTGCGAGTGCACTGGTATATTTGATACCAGGTCCTAACGCGCGGGCATAGTGCTTTTCAAAAGGACCGGTTGCTGAGGACACACCAAGTAAGAATGCGAAGCGACTCAGCTACAGCCGAACCCCGCTACAACGAAAGTGACGGGGCGCGGAAAGAATTTCGTTGAAGCGAAAATTTAGTTGTAGTGAAATCGAAAAAGTATCGCTATCTGAGCTAGCAATACAAAGGAACGTTTATTCTCAAAATTCAAAAAATGTCCGCTGCTTGCTATTCTTTCCCAGCAGCGTTACGACGGGATTCTCATTCATAGCGAGGCCACGCTGAAACAACGAAAACCGCTTTCGTGAATGAACCAAACAGTTGCATTAACACGTTAACACCAGCAGCTGTCCACTGTCAAAAGTATTCGACAACGCCGAGATGGAGGCAGGGTATCGTGGAGCGGCAACTTTTGCATTATTCGATGCCATTCTTATCATCGATCACTCGCGGCTAGCTGATTTTGTTGATAATGCGTATGAATAGCCACTCTGATTAGTTACCACACTGGCCAGTGGGAACATAATGATAAGCATCAGAATCGGACAAGGCATCGCGCCGCGGCTGCACCCAGCAGCTGCGAGAAGGAAACCATGAACCAACGCCTCCTCTCTGCATGAACTACAGCCACTGTAGCATGAACTGAGCGACTGAGCTTCAGTTTCGGATCGTCTGCGGCTCAAAAGCAAGCCAATGGCAAAACAATAGCAGGGCAGTCTCGTTGCCATTACTATCGAGCAATGGCGGCACCCCTGCTTGCTGAACAGCGGCGGTTTCTGGTGGTGTCAACGCGTGTTTTAGACTTCGCTGACGCATTTTCAGGCTCGGAAAATGCATCAAAATGTTAAATATTGCCTTTACTGCATAGCAATAAGTATCTGAGCCTGGAATTTTATCTTAAAATTTCGTTGAAGCGGGACGATCGAAGAAAAAAGTGTTCGTTGTGGCGACAATATTTATGCATTGACTCTTATGGACTGCTGACAGGGGAATCGTGAAATTTTCATTGTAGCGGAAATTTCGTAGAAGCGGTGTTCGTTTTAGCAGAGTTTGGCTGTATCTTCCTGCAATGTTCCCATTCCCTTCCTTGTTCGTTAGCGCACAATGGTGAAAAATGGTATTGCTTTGGCAAAGCTCAGTTTGAGCGCGAAGAAATGTGCTACGGTCAAGAAGAAAAAAAAAAAACAGACGACAATATGTTTCCCTTCCTAATCATAGCATCTTTTCTTCACGCTCAAACTGAGCTGCGCTAAAGCAATACCATTTTATCATGCACCAACTTATCCATTCAGCAGTAGTTGTTGAGCCTGAAAAGCATAGCCTTCGAGATGTGCAACCTTGTGACATATTTTTCGTATTTTCGGTCTTAAAACGCATGTCTTGGAGGCTATGCTTTTTTAGCTTTCCAGATCAAATCAGCTGAAAACATCGGCTGTCAGCCACAGAGCCACAAGTGACATCAATATCGTCAACATGTCGACGGTGGGAACTCGGCATTGTCTTTTGCACTTTTTGGACTTGTGTAGTACTTCTCGCCTCGTTTCTGATAAATCCTCATTCGGGAGTTGAACTAAACGTTGACCTGCACGTAGCGATAACAGTGATCACTGGTACTTGGAGCGACGTCAAGTAAAGCATTGTAATAAACTTTCCTAGCGGGTTAAGTGACGACTTCGGGTGTGTCATGACCGCTGACAATGGCGTACGGCGCCTCGGTGAATTCTGCAACGTAGGGTTTCTGGGCACCGTCTCGGACAGTGAACGACTTTATCAGTGCAGATGACGACATAGCTGTTTTTGACTGCATCGATGCTGAGATTATGACTGCCATTGCCTGCGCAGCAAAAGTGTACCCGTGCGGTTATGAATATGCCCACGCCTTCGCTGACGCCACTAACCAACCTTTCGCTGTGCTACAAAGCTTGTGGGGGTGCTGACACCCCCTGTAAAGTTGTTTGCATTGTGTGGCGCATGTGTCTCGCCCAAAAGTCACATTTCGGGTTACAACTACCGGGTGGTAGGTGGCCTAGTGTTCGCGAGCGGTAATCACCACTATACCATACCACTATCATCATCCTCATGGTACAGTCGAACCCGACTACAACGAAACTCACGGGGCCGCGAAAACTATTTTTTGAAGCGAGAATTTCGTTGTATTAAAATCGAAAAATATATATCTGATTTGGGCTAGTTAAACAAAAGAACGTTTATTCTTAAAATTAAAAAAGGTTTCTGCGGCTTCCTATTCGTTCCCAGCAGCGTCACGACGTGATTCACAGTCATGCGCAGCGAGGCCATGCTGAAAACCGCTGAAATAACGCCTACAACCGCATTCGTAAACGTACCAAACAGTTGCATTAACACGTTAACACCAGCAGCCATCCGCCGTCAAAGTGTATCCGACAACGCCGAGATGGAGGCATGGTATCGTGGAGCGGTGACTTTTACCTTTTTCTATGTGATTCTTATCATCCAAATCTCGCGGCTGGCTGATTTGGTTGATAATGCGGACGAACAGCCGCTCTGATTAGGTACCACACTGGGCAAGCGCGAGTAAAATGATAAGCATTGGAATCAGAAAAGGCATCGTTCCACAGTTGCACGCAGCAGCTGCGTGAAGGAAATTATGAACTGAATGACTGAGCTTCAGATTCGGAATCGTCAGCAACTCGAAAACAAGCCAATGGCAAAAGCAGGGCCATCTTCCATGAGCAGGGCAGTCTCATCGCTATCGCTATCGAGCAACAGTGGTGCCCAAGTTTGGTGAACAGCGGCGGTTTCTGGTGGTGCCAACGCGTGTTTTAGACTTCTTTGACGCGTTTTCAGGTTTTCAAAATGCATCAATGTGTTAAAAATTGGGTTTTCTGTATAGCAATAAATATCTGAGCCTGCAATGACATCGAGAAATTTTGTTGAAGCGGGACGGCAGAAGAAAAAGTGTTCGTTGTGGCGACAATATTTATTTATGCATTGACTTATAATTATGGACTGCTGACGGGGAACTGTGAATTGTTCGTTGTAGCGGCGTTCGTTGTAGCGGCGTTCGTTGTAGCGGCGTTCGTTGTAGCGGCGTTCATTGTAGCGGGGTTCGAGAGTACCGTATAGCGCCGGCAGCAACAAGCTTTAGTAGCGACGAGCGAAAGATAAGCTGGTCTCTTTTGCGCATGGCGGTTGCCGCCAACGGTTGTCCTCTAGCGTGGGTCCTCGGTGCATGGCACCTGGGTTAGCGCGTCGGGGACCCTCGTGATAAGTCAAGCGTTGGCGACGCCACCTTGGGGGTGTTATTGTGTTTGTCATATTTTGGAGTATTGTGTAAGGTTGTTTAGTGTATGATCACGATTGATGTATAATAATTCGGGGGACAATATCGTTACGTAAATCGAGACGTTGCATGGTGCACGTGTCTCGCCCAAAAGGCACATTTCGGGTTACAACTACTGGGTGGTAGGTGGCGTTGTGTTCAGCGAGCAGTGATTACCGCTATACCATACTACTATCATCATCATCATCATCATCATCATAGTGTAGCGCGGGCAACAACAAGCCTTGGTAGCGGCGAGAAAAAGATAAGCTGGCCTCTTCTGGGCGTGGCGGTTGCCGCGAACGGTTGTCTCTGCCGCGGGTCTTCAGGTGCGTGGCACCGCGGGTTGCGCGTCGGGGGCCCTTGTGGTAAGTCGAGCAATGGCGCCGCCGCCTTGGGGGTGTTATTGTGTTTGTCATGTTTTAGAGTATTGTGTAAGGTTGTTTAGCATATGACCACAATTGATGTATAATAATTCGGCGGATGATATCGTCATTCTAAAATTAGTTAAATAAATGTATGTATGTTGTTTGGTTTGGATCGACCACGTCTGCTGTGTCCGTTCACTCCAAGAACGTGGTGGCGATTGCCAATTCGAGACCCCACAAGCTTGCATCGGCATTCTTGCATCATGCTGTTGTGGCTGAACGAGCTGAATTCGCTTATTTGAAGGTTCAATAATATTGAGGATGATTTGAACAACATGACGACGTGCAAGAAGCAAGACAAGTTTACGGACTATTTTTTTGCGAAATGAAGTGCGGTAACTTGCAGCTGACTCTTTTTCTTCATTATACAGTGAGCAAATTTTATGTTAGCGCCTGTAACAATTTTTGAAACCTGAAATGCTTTTATTTAGGCCTTAAATACACATAATTTATATTTCAAATTATTGATATATTAAACTGTTGTGATCCCCTTTGAGTTCGATATGTCTTGGATTGACTGTACTAAAGAACAGAAATAATACAGCTAATCGACATTTATAGCCTGAACAAGTTTAGGGGAAGATGGAAACTAGAAGAGATGAAGACTCTATAAACACAGGATGTCACTGGTATCATCGGTTCAACAAGTGGGTGGTGTGTCTTCTTGCAACGTTAGCAACGTTGCAACGTTTAGACAAGTGCTCATATCGAAATTTTGGCTTGACTCTATAGTCACGAAGTTTTCATCTATTCAGTAGCCTAGTCGGTTCGTTCTAAGAAAACACTTTTAGCACAAAGCATGAAGCACTAATGTTGAATATGTCTGTGAGTGCATTGTTTGTTTATAGTTTACTGACAGAGTTCGTTACTGACAAAGCTGAGTAAATGCAGCTCGCTTTACTTTGTTAGATTGTTTGAAAGTATCGCATGTGCCTATACAAGCTTACTATGAGACGTGAAGCAGAACCAGAAAGCATGCCGCTCTGCATGATCAGGTCAAGTGGCATAAGTTTGCAATTCACAAGAACACATGGAAGCACAACCACACATTGATTCCTAACCCACCATGGGGGAAAAAGTGCTAGGAGATCCTGTAATCACTCATGATCTGACAATTATGGTTTTATTAGCATTTCTCTATTGGCCATTGTGGCTGTGCTCATGAATGTTTTTCAAAGCGCATAAAGCATGAGAGAAACAACAGCGCAAATTAAGCAACAATGAAATGCCCTAGCTTAATGAGACCTGTAATCTCATCTTATCATCCTTGTTTCTTCAGTGCCACTTTTTTTCCTTTTCAAGCATTGAACCAAGTTCCTGAACAATACACTGTGCTAAAATATATTGAGCTCAACTGTACTGCACGTGCTGCAAACACTTAAGTCTCACACAGGAGGCTGACCTTGACGATCTTGGGGTCGGCAAAAACTTCGTTGAGCTTCTGCAGTTCGTGACGCAGAGCCAATGCATCGACGATGTAGTCGTGGGTGCGGCTTGAGATCTGCATCAGGCATGTGAAGCCCTGGAAGCTCCTGTATGAATGGTGCTGAAAAAGAGAGAAAAAAAAAAGCACAATAATTTTCAGATGATGTACTCCGTATAGAGATGCCAGAACTGCGCTGGCAAACATGGCCAAGAGAGCTTCAACACAAGCTTTACAGAATTTCAATGCAAGAAATAGGTGCAAATAAATGCATGCTGCTCTGAAATGCTTCTGGTATTGGCACTGGAAATCAACTTTTTCCTTTCTGGTAAGCACATATACTTTTAGAAATTCACTGTAGTAAAAGCTTCAAGCTCACTTTGCTTTACCAAGGCTGTTCAATCATCTGACCTACACAAGCTACAACAGAATATATGTCACACCTATCCCGTTCACAACGCGAATAATTGACTCAATATCTGCGAATATTTTTTGTGCACTGCCTGTAAAAAGAAACCTGTATTTTGCTACTAAATGATAACAAGCAAACTTGACTATATGTAAAGCATGCAAATGCACCACTATTAAGACATAAAGGTGTCAGTGCATATATGCAATAAATGTCTTGTCCAGGAAAACAGAAGTCTTTAGGAGGATATGTAAGCATCAGTAGGCATAAAATATCTATTCAGCATGCACAAGGTATACTAGTCAGAATGAAGAGTGCAAGTGTTTTTTGCTTAGTAGACTACGCTACTATGTTCTATATGGGTGTAGAAGCAACAATACATTTTCTGGCCTGCTTTCTCTATGACACCATAATAAAGAGTTTCCTCTGTGCACACACAATCTTCTTCAGAATGCCAACTACATCTTGAGGGCAATTTCAGACAATAGAAAGGAAAAAAATCACATATGTAAAGTTGAAATTTGACCTACTGAATTTTTTTACAGTACGAGCTTTCCCACCGCAGTGTTATGACTGGTGGTTTTGACAGCTCTATTTGTTTGTAAACATGCTGACCCTTTGGCACTGCAATCAAGTAGTTCAGCAAGTGGAAAATGGGACTATGGTCAGTGAGGTCACTGGTGCGAAATATGAAATGCAAGCTTAGGCAATGTTTTAAAACAATTGCAGTACTGTGCAGACAATCCCAAAACAATATGGGTAAACAGACTCTTTTAGATGCGGAAGCATCTTATACTCGCGCCTTGTAGTGCGCCGTCCGCGCCGTCCACACCGCCTTAGTTGAGCTAATTCATTACGTCTGATACAATAATCACTCGTTCTCTGCTACTGCAATATTCACGCGTTCATCAAGTATAAGGTTATTTGTTGCACTTCAAAAGCATACATGTGTCCGAGTTAAACGGTCAAAGTTTCACATTAAATGCACCAGGAAGGTAAAGTATTGGTACGGAAACCAGTAACACAAGCATGAGCTTGTACGGTAAAGTTAGCTATTTAAAACCTACGCGAGCGTCGGTGCACACTGAACCATGCCTGTGTATTCAGGCATGTGTCTAACTCTGTTACCAGCCACTAAACTGTTTTAGCGGGACGGCTCAGTGCTCTCCCATAGTTGAGTACGAAGTACTCAAAATCGTTCAACATATTAGATGCGGAAGCATCTTATACTCGCGCCTTGTAGTGCGCCGTCCGCGCCGTCCGCACCGCTTCTCGAACATTCGACAGCTGACGCGCGCGCATGCGCCGTCGCGCCGTCGCCCACCATCTGTGCCGCGCGCGCTTCTCCTTCGAGAACATTCGACAGCTGACAGCGCATGCGCCGTCGCGCCGTCGCCATCTGTGCCGCGCGCGCGCTTCTCCTTCGAGAACATTCGACAGCTGACAGCGCATGCACCGTCGCGCTGTATATATACTCAAGGTCGGCGCTCGCTCGCTCAGTTGCCGCTCGTCCGTTGGTTCGTCGCAATAAATAAAACACCGCCCTTTCGCATACGTGCCGTACGTGTTCACTCATTTAACACCCCATTTCACAACCACGTTAACCAATTTAGCCATCGACCCAAGTAAGTCGCAATTTAACACCCGTTAACCAATTACATGCTTCCGCATCCTCCTCAGTGTTCCCCCGAGGGAAGCTGCGGGCAATTTTTTTGAGCTTGTTTTAAGAACGACCGCTGGACACTCACAAGAAGGAAAAACTGCAACACTAGAGATAAGGATGAGATAAGAACACAGGATTGCCACCATATGTGTTCTCATCTCATCGTCATTCCTCTTGCACTACTGTTTTTTTTCCTTTTGATCTTCTGAACCAACTCGCCCAACGAAGCTCAATACTTGGAACGCTTGTGGCACATACCTCCAAGTCCACAGCAATCTCAGTTTCTTTCGATAATGCCTCACACATGTCCTTCAGCTGACCGACTGTTTCCACTATGGTGCAGGGCGTCTCCTCAAGAGGTGGGGGAAGCCTCTGAAAAGTTGATAGAAATATATGTTAAGTTAAGCATCATTGCATTGGATGCACATCACATTAACGTTTCCGAGATAGCTTGTCTGGTGTAAGACATGAAAACGCAGTTCTTTTCCCAGAGCTGTGACAGACTCGAGTTACCTGCCAGACGAGCTTTTTGCAAGTGAGTACAAGGTTCTAAAACTTGAAAATCATCTCTTTAGCATTTAATGTTTTAATGTACTGTATCTCATTGCAACTGTTGCAGTTAAACAGGCTCGCTGATTTTTTTAGCGTGTTGATTAATATTTATTTTAATTCACTTTTGTTGTTTTTATTGTTGGTGTTATCGTTAGCTTCATATTTTTCTTGCCCTTCCTGCTTGAGCCAAGATGTCGGTCTGAAGTATATTCACATAAATAAATTAAGTAAGTAACACACTCTTATCAGTACGTGAATATTCTGCATCTACTGTTTTGGAAGAAGAAGAAAACAGCACAAAGCTGCATATAAATGACATTTTCTGCTAGTTGCTGCTCATCAACAAACAGGGGTTGCATTTCAAGAAAGGCGGCCTAACTGAACAAGTAACGCAATTTAATTTTGTGTTGTACATCTATGCAGTGACTTTTTTTAAGATATATGAAACCGTCCAGCGCCTCTACAAATCTCACAAGTATAGTCGAAACCACCGAAGATGAATGCTATATCATACTTCTCAAGTGAGCACAACTGTTAAACACTTGTTGAAGACTGGCCTAAATACATTCATGGCTGATAATAGTTCACAAGTACTACGTAGACACACAGAAGTGTTCGTGGTGAACCTGTAAATTGCTAGCATTAGAATTATCAAGTCAATGAGCACATTACACAATGATGTAATAAATACATCAGTGGGAACAATTCATATCATTCTGCATTGTCAATGTAGAACTGCATCGACATGCAGCCCGTCTTAAGCATACATGAAGTTTTTCAAGAGCTACGTTTGACCAGCTTTGTCTTCAGCTCAAACAGTACGAACTGCCCCTGCATTTGCTTTTCCTGTATGTAACGCACTATTGCTTTTATTGGACATGATAGGGTACTACATTTGACAACATGACATAGCTTTATCCAGATGTGTGAGTTTGCTATTTCATCATCCGGTAGGGGGCAACACATGTGGCATCGACTATGGGAAGGAGAGTCAAGCGAAGCTGTGCATTGAAAGCTGTTTACTTGATGAATAATGTACATCAGGTGACGCACAATTGTCGTGAACAAAATTGGAAAGTCTGTGCAAGGTTCATTCCAACACTATACTACATGCCTTGAACAAGATGCTGTTGTTAAAGGACTCCCGAGGTATGTAGCCTGAAGGGGGCTATAACCTAAACTGATATCTCAGTTTCCGCCTGTTGTGAAAAATAACAATACTAATTACAAACTTGACTGCTGCAGAGCTTAAAAGCTCAATATTGGAGCCACAATTGTGTTCCACAGTTCTAGCATTTTGAAGCCTTAAACAGTTTTTTAAAGGGGGTACTGACGCTAAATTTCGCAGTCGAGATCGCCAGCAAGATCAATTCTCGTGAACATTCGAATATCATCCGCAAAATATAAACAGCGAACATAGCTTGGAAGGTATTTTGCATGAATTTTGAAATTTGTGTGAGCAACTGAGCACCGCCCCCTCAAAAGTGACCTACGGTGACCCCCTACTTCTCTCACGTCACCGCACTGCAGTCAATACGAGTTATGATGCCCCACCGCAGTGGTCTAGTGGCTAAGGTACTCGGCTGCTGATACGCCGGTCACGGTATCGAATCCCGGCTGTGGTGGCTGCATTTCCGATGGAGGCGGAAATGTTGTAAGCCCGTGTGCTCAGATTTCGGTGCACGTTAAAAAACCTTAGGTGGTCGAAGTTACCGGAGCCCTCCACTGCGGCGTCTCTCATATTCATACGGTGGTTTTGGGATGTTAAACCCCACGTATCAATCAATCACTATGAGTTATGATGACATCATAGTCCCCATTTTTCTATTTGCTTCCTTTTCTACGGCAGACTATAATGGGGTGATTCCACGAGAGATCGACACGGGTCCAAAAGTTGATATTTTAGATTTCATTGAGTATTTGTATTTCGTGCACCTCTCACCAGGTAGCCCAAAAGTCAACTTCGTTTTATTATTACAGTCGAACCTCGATATATCGAACGGCACGGCGATCGCAAAATAGTTCGATATATCCAGAATTCGATATAAAAAATCACGAAAAAATGCGTCAACAGCTTGCTGAAAACGACCAACGAACCGTTCAAGCGTGGTGCAGTAAATACTCACTTGAAGATTCAAACATAGTATTTATTGTGTTGGTTTAAAATATTGAGCCTGCTTTTTGTTGGCCATGGCGTGTTTGACGACTGCGTCCTCAATATAGTCCAGGCGATCCATAAGTGATAGGCCGGTGCCTTCAATCGCGCCGCAGTGGCAGCGCACAAGAGCCAAGGCAGCTACGACCTCAGCTGATGTCACGAGCAGGGCACCATCAGCGCTTGCGGGATCCACCTCGGCAGAGTCTTCATTTGGCTGCTCAGCAGTAGCTTCGGCGACAATCTCCACAATCGTGAGCTCCGCCGTTCGAAGTTAGGCCTGTCGCGCACCACAGGCCCAACTCCGAACAGTGCGCGACAGGCCTAACTCCGAACGCACGAACACTGTGAGCACAACGACCGATGCCTGCCGATGCTACGCGGGAGGAGCTTGCAACAAGTACGCAGTGTGTGCCGTTGACACCATACAGACTGCAACAACTGCAAGCTGCAAGGCTGCGGCGTGAATCCGGGTGTAAAGCACGCACATGGCGCGCCCATGCCGGCTCGCCTAACTGCTTTCCCTTTCCCGGCGGCAGCGCGGGCCGCATCCGAGACAGTCGTCTGCGTCCTTTCCCTCCTATACTTTCCTCCTCAATCTTTACCTCCCACTCCCCCTTCCCCTGCGCGAAGCCGTGTCGCTGCCTTCGTATTGAAAGAAAATAACAGCTCCGTGCTTTTCTCTTCACTTTCCTAATTCAAGAACCTCTAATGCAAGGCTGGGGCACACGTACGCCGCTACGTTAAAGTGGCGCTCTCGGCGCCATCGATGTGTGCAGCATTCGTAAACGCCTGCCGCTCTACCGCTACTTTCGAGAGTTGCGGGAAAGCTCGCCGCCTGTCAATAAAGCGCGGGCGGTTTGGGGTGGCTGAGTTCGATATATCCATTATATGTCAAACTTCGTTCGAAATAAAAAATCAATAATGCATGCGATTTCCCGCGTCATATAGGAACCGTTCGATATAGGCAATAATTCGATATATCCGTGTTCGATATATTGAGGTTTGACTGTAATGGCATAACTTACGAGAAAAAAATGTCAAACTTCACCAACACGGAGGCACCAATCTCGTCACCTGTCATTTTCGAAAATTGCAGATGCTATAAAAAGACAAATATTTTTGTTTCAAGGAAGATATTTTTTACCTGAAAAGCACGTCTAATGAAGAATGAATTCATACGGTTTCAAGTTTGTTGACCTTAAGAAAATAGCTTTTAAAGATGTCTAATTTTGCCACAGTTTAAAATAAGTTACGTATTCCCCATTTTTTTTCTCCAAAAGTAATGCAAGCAGCATTTTCAAACTTGACACGTTTTAAGAATATAGAGTGTTCATTAGGTACATAAATTATTGCTGCAGTAGGGCAAATGTAAATTTTTATATATTGCCTCAAAGTTCTCATATTGGCAAAAGTGTACTCCACTGAAGTTTGAATAATAAAAAAACTCCATCTTCAATTTTTTGAAAATCTCGTAAACAGACAACCAAAGGCCATCACAGAGTAATATAGAAAAACATGTTGCATTATTTTGTTTTTATCGACAATATTCATGGTACAAATCAGAGCTTTTCGAGAATGCGCTGATAAGTTGAGAAATCTAGAAATCGTAACGGAAAAGCGGCAATAAGTTTCAAACGCTTATTGCACTTATTCAAACGCTTATTCGCACTCTGGATACTTGCGCACAAGTATCCACAGTGTGATTGCAAAACTTAAGTATAGTACGTTAAAATGAATTTCACAATGTTTTTGTCGATAAAATTACGGGAGGCGTAATCTTTGTCCCTACTTTGAACCATGTGATCCAAAGCATTGCCTCCGAGATGCGGCACACAGCAATTCATCTGTAGAGCAGACGACGGATGACAACTTGCCCTAAATCGTGTTCTTCAGTCTAATGCGGCAGTCTTCGTGCCCCAAATGATAAAAATTGTTATGAATCGTTTATGAACTCATTCAACATTCAATTCTCTTACACAGTGTGTTGCAAACACAAGGCCGTCACAGCAGCTCCATCTGTGTGTCAGTAATGGAGAGGCACCACATATTAGAAGTCTCAGTGCTCTACGTATAAGAGTGAATTTAGATACTGTAGAATACCGTGTTCAAAATAGTTACTCCTATCTGCTAAAACAGCTGTTCTTCACCAAATGCGGTGACGTTTACCTCGTGTTTGAAGCGTGTTGCCGCTTTTCCGTTCCGATTTCCAGATTTTAACTTATCAGCGCGTTCTCGAAAAGCTCTGACTTGTACCACGAATATTGTCGCTAAAAGAAAATAATGCAACATGTTTTTCTATATTACTGTATGATGGCCTTCGGTTGTCTATTTACGAGATTTTAAAAAAATCGAAAATGGGGTTTTTCTATTATTCAAATTTCAGTGGAGTACACTTGTGCCAATATGAGAACTTTGAGCCAATATATAAAAATTTACATTTGCCCTACGGCAGCAATAATTAATGTACCTAATGAACACAATATATCCTTAAAACGTGTCAAGTTTGAAAACGCTGCTTGCATTACTTTCGGGAAAAAAAAAATGGGGAATACGTAACTTATTTTAAACTGTCGCAAAATTTTTAAAAGCTATTTTCTTAAGGTCTACAAACTTGAAACCGTATGAATTCATTTTTCATTAGACATGCATTTCAAGCAAAAGATATCTTCCTTGAAACAAAAATATTTGTCTTTTTATAGCATCTGCAATTTTCAAAAATCACAGGTGACGAAATTGGTGCCTCCGTGTTGGTGAAGTTTGATATTTTTTTTCTCGTAAGTTATGCCATTAATCATAAAACGAAGTTGTTTTTCGGGCTACCTGGTGAGAGGTGCACGAAATATAAAATACTCAATGAGATCTAAAATATCAACTTTTGGACTCGTGTCGATCTCTCGTGGAATCATCCAATGCAGCGACTGCTTGAGAGTCCGTTGCCGCAGCACATGCATTCGAAGTTTTGATTGATATGTGGGGTTTAACGTCCCAAAACCACCATATGATTATGAGAGATGCCATAGTGGAGGGCTTCAGAAATTTCGAGCACCTGGGGTTCCTTAATGTGCACCCAAATCTGAGCGTAAGGGCTACAGCATTTTGGCTTCTATCGAAAATGCAGCCGCCGCAGCCGGGATTCGATCCCGTGACCTGCGGGTCAGCAGCCGAATACCTTGGCCACTAGATCACCGCGGCAGGGCCACTCAGAGTTTTTGTGTTTCGCAACACTGTTGCCCTAGGCGAAAGTGCATCACAGTTGTGTGTGCTGACATGGTCAAGCATTGCACACACTAGGTGGTGATAGCTCCACTTGGCGGCTTGTTGTTTTTAGAGATTGCTTAAACCAAATTGAGACAGGTCGGTCATGAGGAGCCTATAAATAATTATATGTTGTGAACAGCAGCAAATGATGGGCCATGTGTGACTAACAGGCCCCAACAACACATTGCAGCAAAAAAATGTGAGGCCTCAAATTTTTATGCCAGGGTACCTTTAACAACTGAAAGAAATTGGGAGCTCAAAGAAAAAATGAATATCAAACTTTCTAGAAGTGGCAGGAGATGCCTCTAGTTTAGAAGGTAAAAAATGCAGCATGTGATTACACACTTTCCTCACCTCTTCAGAAGGTGCCTTCAGTTGTGAGGGTGATGGTTCAAAATGCTCTATCTCCCACTCATAGGGGTGGCTGTAACTGCAATGGGCAAAATAGGGCATCTTACACTCTCACGGCATATGCACTAAGTTTCTCACATTCACTGAACATTTCTCAATATCATACCGGAGTCCGTGGGATTTCAGGCCGCTAAAATTAATTTCTACTCTAAGATAGCTCAGCAACAAAATAAAATCAAATTATAAGATTTACTGTCCCCCCCCCCCCCCCACCCCAAAAAAACTGTGTATCTGACATGTCATATTTGATGGCTCTCAATTAAAAAGAGAGCTACTTTTCAAAACATTTTCAAATTTATGATCAATCTTAACGAAAACTAGCAGAAGATATTGCCAAGAAAAGTTTGGGAGGATGTTGTTATAAGTATTTCTAATGCAAATGAGAAAAAAAGAAAAGTGGATAAAAATATAACTTGCCGTGAGCAGGAACCGAACCTGCAACCTTCAAACAATGCGTTCAATGTTCTACCAACTGAGCTACCACGGCAGCTATCCTCCCATACGCTGTATTGGGCATGTATTATCTTTTCAACTACTTTTCTTTCTTCACATTTACATTACAATTATTTCTAATATTGTTCCCTATAGTACTTTCCTTGGCATAATTGTCGGTGAGTTCTCATTATTATTGTGTCTAACGAAAAAATGAGCCCTTAAATTAACACTTTTTATGGTTAATTTAAGTTATGCGATGCAAGGTGCTAGTAGCTTTATGTTAGCTTGGTGATGCATTTACAGCAGGGAAACATTACGAAGCACTGATTACAAAGAACACAGGACACAGTGCTGACAGAACGAGCGCAACTTTCTGTCAATACTGTGTCTTGTGTTCTTCGTAATCAGTCCTTCATAATGTCTCTCTACTGTAAGTGCATCGCCAAGCCAACACAGATCAATGTTTATGACACCTGCTAAATTCATGTAACATGAGTTCAGACTTCAAATATCCAGTTGTTTTTAGAAGTGTTCTAATATTTTGCGAATGGCGTTTGCTATTCGATTTGATTTGCACTGACATTTTCACTAATTAGACTATTTGAACTTTCAAAAGGCAAATACAGTCAATGTCAAATTAAAAGTGACCCCTTCAAATATTTATCATGCTTCACCTACTTAAATTGTCGTACTGCAGCAAAGCTGTTTTTTCAAGCTCCGCTACGGTCTAACTTTACAATCAATACAGTTGTCTAATTGAAAACGGCTCCTTCAAATTTTCAAATGCCTCACTTCACCACACTACCGTACTGCAGCAAAGCCGCTTTTCAGGCTGCACTACGGTTGCAAATGGTAGATGTGGCACTAAAATACTTGACACTAAAAATGCTAAATGCTGAACAGCATTTTATTTATTTTACAATGTTCAGACAAGCAAAACTGTTTCATTTTCAAGGAATGAAAAAAAGTTGACATGACCACCAGTTAAGATTGATGGGTGATACACAAGTATACCGCACATAGAGGGCAGGATAACAGAATGGAATGCATAAAAAATGAATAGCACAGTATAAAAAACCACGTGATTCAAGATGTGTGACTGTTATTGCATTGTTTCTATGCCTGTACAATCCTCTTTAGCCATCCAATTTAAGCAATTTGCGCTAAAAAAGTTGCTGTGCAATTTTTACTTGCTTATATAAACTAATTTAATGATGGGCAAATGGCAAATTTTAGGTTTAGAGCAAATAGTGATTTAGTTGAATAATTTTGTATTAATTAGTTTGAATATTGTATATCGCATATTATAAAGAAAAATCAGCATTTTTGTCAAGACCTAACATGTGCAATTCGCTTAAGAACTGGAACTAGGCACATGCAAATGTCACTTTTCTGGGTCGAAGTAAAGTGAAAGCAACTATGAATGGTACTAAGATATAAAGATTTCAATAGCATTAGGGTCCAAGTAATAAGTGATCAATTACACTATGTTTTAAAACTTACTACACCTACCTCATATAAGCCTACATAAGATGATTTTATACATAAAAACATAATTAGTTGAGGAGCAGGTAGCACGTAAATATAACATTTAGGTGTGGCTTTCCTCTGAATAGGTGGTTTCACAACACAGCAACTTCCCACTGTTGTGAAACCATTTTTTACAGGTGCATACCTGCCAAGTTCAAGGATTCTGAATCCAGGAGATTTCTGCCGTGAGAAGAGGGAGGGGGGGTCATATTGATTTATCCTCCCTCCCCCCTTTTAGCACCAAAAGAAACAAAAAACATCACAAGAAAACGGAGGGGTCACGTTAGTTTATTCCCTCCTTTATTGCACCAATAGAAAACAAAAACATTGAAAAAAATTAATGGGGGAACGCGTAAACATTGGCGTTGCACTTCGAAGCTTCGCTTGAGACCAACTGAAAACTGACTTCCAAGTACCCAGATGTTCTGACAATGTATGTTACTGAATTCCTTGGTTGAGGAATGCCATAACGCTTCTATCTTTATTTTACGTCTTCACATTTCCTTTAATCTATTGCTGCGTTAGCCTTGTGACCTCAGCTACCTCGCTGCGAGCGCGGTTTATCGCGTGGCAGTTGCTGATAATGGTACTAGTTCTGTTTTTCAATTTCCGTGCACTGGCTGCACACATGCCTTCAAAACAAAGTCGTTTTTTTTCTATCTATAATTGCATCTGCCACGGTTTTGTTCATAGCATTTGTGGAAAGCAACGTCACTTTGACTGGTCGAGCATTGGACGTGCATGCGCTTTCGGTTACGTTGTCCCCATACCTGACCATGTCAAGAGAATTTTTACCCAGTGAATGCTGTGGATTTTTACTGGGAATTTTCACAAACTTGTATCTGCCGGTTTCAAATACCTGATATTCTACTGTACGTTTAGATTAATGCCTTTTAAATTAATTTACAATAAAATGCGATGGTTTCGCAGAAAGCCGGGATCGAACTGGGCTGCATTTTTGCCACTGTCACCAAATCATGCACAGAAATTTCGATTTAAGGGAAATTTTTTCATGACAACCGAACAAAAGTAAGAATTGGTCGAAATCCGGGAGGCTCCCTGAAAATCCGGGAAACTTGGCCATTATGCAGGTGTGTTATGCAGTCAAATGTACATCTACATTAATTTCAAATACATTTTGAATAAATAAAATTCACGTTGAAGGGAATTCGAATACTCTATTGAATATTTGAAATGCTCTAATATTCCCCCATGGCCCATGCCTAAAACTAAAAATAATAGAAATGCATCACGTGCATTTTAAATCTTTTTGAGTTATGCACCCCTATATCATATTTGACAGTAAGTACTTACTACAGGGATTGAAAAGCCACAATAGAATTCGGAGCAACTTTTGGACAAGCAAAATGCTTTTGGAACACAATATGAAAATTTGGGGTGGGTTACAAAAAAAAAAGAAAGTTTTTGTCAGGGAAATCTCGAATTTGGAGTAGTATACCAAAGACACAACTTATTTCTAGAAAACAAAAATATGTGCAAACCATTCAAGAGCTCCTAAATCGTGTATATAGTGCTCATGAACACCACTATTTCAGTAAAAGCAGTATTTTAATAAAAGCTATAAAAGCAACCAAATCAACATTAGCACTTAGAGTTTGTGAAATTTTTGACAGACTCTGGAAGTTGAAAGGCGGATCTGCCAAGCTGGCGACCTTGAAATTCGGAGGGTTAGTAAAGCAGCAAAAAGTGGGAGTGGTGAAAAAAACATGGCGTATGATTTTCTTTATTGTTTTCTAAGGTTGCAGAAGTGTGCCACACAGCTGCAAATGATTGCCAGTAATCTTTTTTAGACGTCAGTGGTCATAATAGTGCTCACAATTATGCGGGGAGTATGGGCATAACTAATTGAGGCGCAAAGTTTACTGTGTCCTGTAACTAGTGCTAACAGTCCTTCCAAATCACATTAGGCTTTTCCGCAGAGTACCAATGTGATGCGGCGAAGATGGCTCAAGCAGCGTTTTGCATGGGATAGAAGTGACCAAGAAAATTTGGAACCAGCTTCCCTTCACTTCCCCCCCTCCTTTTTTTTTTCTTTTCACGGTGGGCTTAGGTTTAGGGTACAACTTCTCAGTTCCCTTGCACGCATCCGCTGTCGGGTGACAGCACTGGATATCTATCAGCAGGACGATGCGACTTCAGGACAGAAAAATGTTTTACATGGTATGCACAGTTTTATGTGATAAATGGCAACACCGTCGTTTTCAGCACTTTAAGCTCGGGCATATGCTTCCAGCTTAGTTCTTGTTGTGCCACTGTTGTGTTTGCTGACTAGAAGATTCATATTTCCCGCCGTAGTGCTAGTGGGTACGGCAATGCATTTTTGTCTTGCAGTTGCATTGTCCCACCAATCTGCTGCAGTGAACAGACGAAGAGGTGTGCGGCATTGTTCCTTTATCTCGTCGATCACACCTCATGTGTGGCTTCATCGAGAGTCTTACATTATGGTGGGATGGCTAGACTCTGACCGTGGTTTAGGGTCAGCACACCTGGATTGGATTATTGATAATGCTTAAACTGAATGTGGCCAATGTGGGCTCCATTTCTTGCTGAAATTAGTGCAACTGAGAAAATTTTGAGGCTGGTCAGGTATTTTGGCGCAGTGTCGCACAATTTCAAGTCAGGCATTTTGGCGCAGTGCGGTGCAATTTCAATGATTTCGTGGTTTTGGCTCAGCTCGGTGTAAAAATATGCAATTGTATCAAATTGGCATAATTGTCACAGCTGCACCACCCTTACAACTGGAAAAGAAGCAAACTGCCGAAAGTGACGCACCTTTCTTGTCCATCGAAAGTGTTCTCGGGCAAAATGGCGAGTGGCTTCAGTGAGTGTGGCTTGTCTTGAAGGATGGGAACAAAGGGGGTGTTGCTGTTGTCTACCTTTTTTTTGAAATTGATCTGTGGCCGCACCACGTTCTTGGCTGCCAGCAGGTGGAACTTCGCTGCCTTGCTGGCGTTCTGAAACAACACGCACAGCTGCCTCTGTGTATCTCACCTCTCACCTTCATCCTTATCCTTTTGCACTGTGCCACGTTCCACTACAAAACAACAATTATTAACCTCACGCACCACTAAACCAGTGACAATAAGTTTTGGGCTCAAGCAAAAAGTAAACTTCAGGTTCAAAGCAAAGAGTGATTTGGTCGAATAATTTTGAAATTAATTCTAATGGTATATATTACACATTATATAAAAAAGAGCATATGCCAGTAGCAGCTACAGGCGAGGGACAACCTGTAAAATATGTTACGTTATGGAATTTACTGTATTTAGAGCATATAGGCGGTATAACAATCTTTTAAACTTAAAAATGATTAAGTGATGCGAGAATAATAAGTTCATTTAACATTGAGAGGCTTTGTGGCACTGCGATTTTTCCTTGGATAGGTGTACTCATGGTATAGCAAACTTCCACTACAGAGAAACCCCCTTTACAGACGCTACATGTAGGGCAACGTTTAATAATCCATTTTCAATACTTGGAAAATTTTGAATAACTTAAATTCCACTTGAAGTGAATATACACACTGCAACATTCAATCTTTTTTTTTTTTTACTGCAACACAGACTTGCTCCTAAGGCATAATATTTCCAATATTCAAATGCACAACAACCCCTGCTATTTGTTCATGCTCAATCTCTTTACACAAAAAATCCTCTAGTTCTATACATTAATCAAAAGAAAACGTGCGTACAGTGACCAAAGACACTATTCAAACTTCTGATGCAAGAAGTGCTGTTTTTTGATAAAACAACAGGCAACATGGTTAGTCACCAATTATTTTGCTTCATATGGAATGGTCCCATTATTTCTTTTTCTGTTTGGTTTTCCTTTCTGGAGAAAGTTGGACTTCTCAAAGAGAGAAAAAGAGGCAAACTTGGAATTTATACTGCCCATTAGGAGGCCTACTGTGTATAGACTTCCATTTCATTCAATGCACTCAGCCGTGAAGACACTACATAGCCCTTATAAAACTGTTTTCACCACAAGGTGCTGCCTCAAGTTCACGCCACTCTCTACAAGGTGTTTCAAACTACATGAGACAAGCCCAGCCTCCATCAAGTTCGGCAAAGGCAACACTCTCACCTTCTTGTTCCAGCTGGTGTGAATAGGCCTGTTTGCGGTCACAGTGACAAGAACAACATCGTCAGCCTTTTTCTTGACTCCATCCGCCTCGTCAAGATTGTTTCCCTGGAATGTGACAGGCCATAAATCCCTAGAAAGCGGCCCCTTCTACTCCGTAGAGACATTTCAAATATGCAGCCTCTTCACCCCAGCCACCACTTTCACTCTTTTATTCCCTTCGTCAGGCGAATGAAAGCAATAAATGCATGCATACTCAATGAAGAATTTCATCGTAAGCACGAGTGTGCATTTGTTGTTCTCAGAAGCTCTTCCTTACGCCATTTTGAATTTTGATCCATGACCCTCGAACCCCTATTCTTTTGTTTATGGATGACAGACTGAAGTATGGACAGATAAATACACCAAGTATGGGGCTGACAGGGGCACACAGTCTAAAGTCATTCAGCGCTGAAAACTCAAAAAAAACCAATAAAATGTCCCTGCCCTAAACATACTTCATAAGTTCACATGTCCCTACATGTCTACTGCGTTAACACCATGATGCCGATGGCAGAGCTCAAAGTGACTGCATCGCAGGAGTTACAATATTATATTAAGGGTAGCTTGTTGGTGTAGCCTGTTTACAAATGTAAGCCCGGCACTGAATTGGCGAGGACGAGACAGAGAGAACACACACAAGCGCTTGAGTGTGGTCTCTCTGTACCGTCCTCGTCAATTACAGTGCTGCGCTTATATTTATGTATACTATTATACGCTTCCAAACTTCTCGGTTGATAAGCACACAGTTTCATGTGGGAGGTATGCGATACAAATTTTATGCCTTCAGAAGTATGCGCAGCTGCTATGACAATTACGGATGTGCATGTTCAGATGTTGCTTTTCAAGGTGGCCAGTTAACCCAAGAAACCATTAATATTTCCTGACTTTACCTATTTCAAGTCAACACTAACCGAACAGAAGTGCCCAAAGTACCCACAAATGAGAAGTCCGCAAAGGAATTTCTAATTAATGTCATAGTTTTTGTATCGACACTCTCCAACAGAAAGACAGAGCTGATAAAAAAGCACTAGAATAACGGCACAAGATTCAACAGCAAGTACCATGTACACAGCAAGTACACAAGATTACACTTGTATACAAACAACTGAGCTAGGCTTCTGTGTGTGCCATATCAAATACATTTTAAATATTTACTCTTTAATGAACGTCACTCCAAGCCTTGTAGAATTACTGATGTGTTCAGGTGGTTGTGGGCTTTGGATGAAGTACTGCCCATCTCAGTGGACTTGGATTTTCTCAGACAAGGTTTAAGCGTGTGATAAAGAACAGCCTGTACTTAATCCTATGTGAACATGATTATTATGTTTTTAATATCTCACATCATTTCACTTTTATATGCGCACTGTCTTCAACAAACTGAAGTAACTTATGCGAAGTATGTGAATGAAAACAATGCAAGCCAAAATACCACAAAATGCCATACTTTAGAATGCCATAATATAGAATCACAAGCGTTTCACCGAACTGCAGTAGCAGAACATACCACTCTCTCCAGCACTGTGTCATTGATGTCAGTTAGAAGATCAAACTTCTCCTCCAAGTCCAATCCCTCAAACTTCCCTTTCCCAACCTGGTGGTTGGCTAGAGATGACATTCTGGAAATCGAGCACATTATTGTATTAATGCCAAGCAAAACTGGTCCAAGTAATTATTTCACAAGGACGCGTGGCATTACAATACCATGATCGCAATGCCTACAGGTAGTGCTAACTTTTGGATAAACCAATGGACCTTTTTAACCGCTCCCTTAGAATACACTGTGGTCATCAATACTGATACACAATTAACTAAGCACAACCAATGTGAAACTTCTGGTCTTGATGGCAAATAATGTAACTTACGATTCACTGCATTACAAAATTTGGGCAAAAAGTTATCTGTAGCATTAATGTGCTTACAAAACAATCATGTATGCTGCCCCTATGGTCATTAACAATACCATCCCTTGAAGAAGAACGGCTATTTGGGCTAGTTGGTTGGAATTCATGGTAATAAGGGCTGCAGCGCGAGCACGAGGACAAACACAGCACTCGTGTTGTCCTAAATATAAGACAAAACACATTACAAGAACATTTATATTGGTTAGCTAATGATAACTTGTCACGATGCTTCACTACAACTCATCTTTTTGTTCATTGCTGGTAACAATCTTGTCCTAATTTAAAAAAGCTTATGGCACAAGAGCAATAAACCGTAGTACAACAGTCGACAAGCAAAAAGGAAAATCTTGAAGAACTACAACTTTTGAAATCAATATGAGAGAAAAAAAAAACAATTGTAAGACTGCAGGAAGCAAAGAAAGAGCAGTGCGTGTACATGCTATCATTTTTAAGTTTCTTCATACTTGTTCCATGCTCTATGAACCTACCAACTAGCCCTACTAATAACACTTACAGCTTGAGTAAACTCTTCCCTTCTGCCAGCATGACTTGACGAAAACTGGCAAAACTGCTGAAATACTCAAAATCTTCCCCAGCTCCAGGGAGGTCATTAGCTGCTTTCGTTGCCTGGACAACAGAACGAAGGAGACTCTGCCAAGAAATAAATAAATAATGGTCAGGACACTCAGCTAATTCGTGATAAAATATGCTAACAACTATTAAACCTCACTTTAAATATGAGCTGCCATGCACTTGCTTGCTTTGAAACTTGCAAGATAACTAACTAAACATCTTGAATTTCGCCAGGTGCTTCAATCTCGCGCCAGATTCACGACCACACAAACGAAGAAAGCACTTAGGTTTGATGATTGATATGTGGGGTTTAACATCCCAAAACCACCATATGATTATGAGAGACGCCGTAGTGGAGGGCTCCGGAAATTTCGACCACCTGGGGTTCTTTAACGTGCACCCAAATCTCAGCACACGGGCCTACAACATTTCCGCCTCCATCGGAAATGCAGCCGCCGCAGCCGGGATTCGATCCCGCGACCTGCGGGTCAGCAGCCGAGTTCCTTAGCCACTAGACCACCGTGGCGGGGGAAAGCACTTAGGATAACGTATGCGTTATTAAAACATTTCCACCTATGATCTGTTTCCTGCTCTAATTTCATCATATCAGTCAGCATTTCTATTGTTTATGAAGTTGTAATGTGCCACGGCTGAGCTACTTATCTAATTGGACGTATTATCTTCAGATACATCTTGAGCGCCTGATGAGCTTTCACTAACAAAGAAACACATCACCGAGAAAACTCCTCTCCCCCATGCTGGCATCCTAACAACGTACATGTTTAGCTTTTCACACACGATACCGTGCGATCGCCTGACTTTTTAATTTTTATTTCTTTGAGTGTGTTAAAATAAAATCATTATCTCCAGGCAATGTGTGGAGTCCAAGAAATGATTCTGACCAACCGCCACATCTATTGAAAATTGCTACCTAGCAGATAGTAGAGCTGGAAGAAAGACGGCTACGTTTTCTAAACTGCTTCTAGCAAAATTCGCCGCAACTGTCAAGTTTCTAACACACGAACTGCGAACATAAAGGTATATTGCTTACTTCCGCCAGAGCAGACACTGGACTGTCGGAAGTTTAACTGACGGTTAACTCTAATGGCAACAGATAACAGAATCGTGAACAAATTTTCAGTGCGGACGCCAGAAGCAACAACGTGATCGCTTGGCGACATCGGCCGATGCTCGTCCGCGAGGGAAGCCTCACCTCGGAGTATTTGTTGGAGTCATCGAACGCGTTTAAAAACTTTGCTTGGCTGGATGAAGCGGCTGGAGGTTCTTCTTCTTTTGAAGCCATTTGAAAATACGTCGCCAGCAATGACGCCCAAAGCTTCACATATATTAGGATATTAGGCTCGAACCTGCCTCCACGATGAACGCCGCCATCTTGAGCAATAAGCTGAAAGAGCAGCACGTGAAGATCTGCTAAAATTAGAAGACAAATACGCTAGTCTTTCTTTTTTTGTATTATTCTCTATTCGTGCATAAAGGGCAAGGGTACTTTTAAAACACATTTTATATTTATACACTTTGTCGTTGTTATTGATTGATGTACATTATCTTTATAATTTTTCATTGTAGGAGTTTGAATCCAATCCAAGACAATCTTGTGTTGACGCAGCAACCACGGCAACCACACGCGGGCTCGCCGCGCAAACTCCGGTCTAGTCGCGCGGAAGCCCTTACGCACAAGCGCGCGGTTATGGATCTTGAAGATTTAGAACCTCGCGTTGGAAGTGAAAAGAAGCACGTGGCGTCAACGACCTCCGCTTCTCGAACTCTGCAATCATCTGCGACAGTGTATGCAAACTCGCCGGTGCCTTACTCGGTTGCCGTAGTGTCGTTACTGGTAGTTTCGATTGCTTTGCTTTACGAAGTGCGCCAACTATGCTTAAATAATAACATTCTACTCGTATCTCTCAATGCAACGACGAAAACAACGAATGAAGTCAAGCCCATCGTATGGGTGTATAGTAAAGGGTCAGATCAAAGCCATTTGCGACACGTCATTGAATCATTCCGCCGGTATGGATACCGGCTCGGGGAACGCACGGACCGGTGGTCTGTGCTTTGGTCGCACGATTACCCGTTCACGGAACTAGCCAGTGACATGCGCGAATTGAAGCCCGGCCAGGTGGTCAACCACTTCCCGGGTTCGGGTTACATCACCAACAAAGCTAGTCTCTCCACGGACAGGTCTATTCGAGAGCTGCCTCTGACGTTCAGACTTCCGGCCCAGAAGGACGAGTTCTTGCAGAACATTGACGAGCGACCTCATGTCATGTGGGTGCAGAAAAACCGTGACCATCGGGGAATACACGTGGTCGATCCCGTCGAAGTGGCAGCTGCGGCCGACGAAGAAGAGACCTTCGTGCAAGAGCTGATCGCCAACCCGCTGCTCATTGACGGCAAAAAGTTCGACATCGGCGTCTACGTAGCCATGACGTCTCTCGAACCCCTGCGTGTTTACGTGTACAGGGGCGACGTGTTACTGCGCTTCTGTGCGCGTCCGTACGACGCGCTGCACTTCAACGCCTCCGACCTGGACTCCTACGTAGTCGGCGACGACTACACGCCTATCTGGGATATGCCGTCGCTGGCCAGCTACTACGTGGGTGCTCAGCTAAGCATGAAGACCAGCCTGGACGTTTACCTGCGCACGCAAATGTACGCTATGTTTGCCTCTCTGATTACACAAAACGTATCTCTCTCTCTCTCTTTTTTTTACTTATTGCATGGGAATTTGATCGACCAGTTATTGCTGTGCGCCTTTCACGCAGGAAAAAAAAATCAAATCATTTAGCCACTACTTTTAACTGAATGTTCCAATAATTCATTAAATTACTTAATTCAACGTTAGATGTAGGTCGGCAAGGGGATAGCCGGGTGAATTTTCTAATGACAAAAGCCGGTTTCACTGTGGTTTCCTACTGTTGATACAACGACAATTCAACTGATGAACAGTGTGTGCTTGCAACGTGACAACAAATAGTTCAGTGTCTGGGGTTTTACGCGCCAAAACCACGATACGATTCGATGAAGGCGAAAATGCTGTAGGCCCGTGTTCTCAGATTTGGGTGCACGTTAAAGAACCCCAGGTGCTCAAAATCTCTGGAGCCATTCACTACGGCATCTATCATAATCATATGGTGGTTTTGGGATGTTGAACCCCACATATTTATGTAAACCACGATACGAATATAATCATTCGTGTAGTCAGAGGAGATAAGAGTCAGCCCTCCCCGCCCTAATAAATTAATTTTGCATGTATGTGTATATACAGATGCACACATACAAACGTATACACTGATTTAATATTATACGCACCTGAATTGGGCCACATTAAAATCCAGTTATCGTGATTCAGCGGACGTCTGACTGGTCCGCCTTCTTGCACAGTGTAGATAAATGCGTTGATCCGTACATAAAGTACGTCGTTTAATTATTTTTATTTATTTATTTTATTTATTTATTTTATTTATTTATTTATTTACTATTTATTTATTAGACCATATCAGAGTGGGCGCGTACAAATAAAAAGGTACACTTGGGCAAAGGACAACAAACGATGTTGATGCAGTTAGTGCAGCACACAGGACACATCAGATGAAATGTTCTTGAAAGAATACCAATGACTTTCCGGTTACAGCATCGTTAGACAAGCTGTTCTACTCGTTTGTTGTAGCAGGAAAGAGTATATTGAAAGAAATTGATTGGATTTATGCAATAAAGGCTTAATTATTTGTGAATGTCGGCAACAAGAGCGTATACCTGTAAATAGAATCAAGATATGCGATGTTTCAGTTTTTTTGTAATGAACACTTACCTACAGGTAGCATAATTAAAGTCTGCCGGTCAAACAACTTGACTAGGCATGCTGTTTCATGTTGACTACGTACCAACTGGCCTGCGTATAATCTGTGCTTCAAGTCTGCAAACTGCGACCAGTTGTCTGTGAATCATACAAAGCCCGTCTATTATTATTTTTAATTTTCAATCATTGATTGTGTTAAAGGGCCTGAATTTTCACGGCTTATTCTGGCACGTGACGGATAATTGGCTTGTAGGCAAGCAAATCCACGTAAAAGCTAGCTATAGCTTGAGTGCGCGTGTTGAAAAGGCAGTAGCTACAACATTATGCATTTGTGTGTTCTAGGAAAGTTTTTCAGTGCCAACTACCAATCCTTGAAAAGAGTTCCAGCTAAACGCTTAAAAGAATTCGATCACCACTTGAATATGTAAAGAGCAGTGCTTTTATTTTGTTGCGAATTTCATTAAAAGTTTCTCTTTCTTTGTTTGCTCCAAGATTGGTAAGCATTTGACGTTGCTTACGCCATAAAGTGAGCAGAGCTCACTTACTGCTACAAAGCGCCGTTAACAGCTTACAGAATTATATGGATGAAAAAAAAAAAGTCATATATAAACACTGGAAAAGACAAAATCCTGCGGACAGACCTCTGGCGAACGCCAGAATGAATTGCCGCCCTTCCGGAGGAGAGACGATTGAAATGCACACAGTGACAGTGATTTGAGAGAAATGGCCTGATCCAGCTTACTGCTTCTGCATTGTTCGATGTGTTTAAGAGTCACTTCTTTGTGCGACCAAGATGTGTGTTCTTTTTTAATTTTTAAGTACCTAATATGCTGCCTCTCGGACTGTCCCGCAGGGGCGCCGACAGTGGTGCCCTGTGGTCCGAAGTGGAGCGGATCGTGGCATCGGTGTACAGGCGCAAGGCCGAGGCCATGCGGAGATCGGCATCGCGCTGGCCTCGCGTGGGCCGCTTCTTCGAGCTGGTGCGCTTCGACTTCGTGTTGGACGACGCGCTGGGCGTGCACCTGCTCGAGGCGAACATGTCGCCCAACCTGAGTTCGGCCCACTTTCCGGCCAACGGACCATTCTACGAGCAGCTGTTGTTCAGCCTCTTCGGCCTGGTGGGACTCGGCGCGTCCAACTCGGCCGATGACTGGAGATTCTTGGACCGGGCCGCGTCGGTTCTACCGTCTGACTGTCCGGTACAGTGTTAATGCAGAACTAATACAGGGTATACGTTTGTGACGAAATGCTATCGTAGAACAGCGACTCGCGCTGTGTTACGTCCATAGGCGTGTGCAGAGTTCTCACTAAGGGGGGTGGGGGAGGGGGGCACGTTTGTTCGCAGCCTCCCCCCCCGGTCCCTTTACGCCATGCTCACACCTATGATGACAACTTGTTTGCAGGTCAACCGTAGTGTCACCAGATATTTCTCTATTTATTTATTCTTTGTTCAAGCATTACCCGATTGCGTTATAGCATCTTACTTGTCATAGCATGTATCAGATGGCATCACAACGATCTTAGAAGGGCCGTGCAACATTTTTTTTTTTTTTCAAAGCACCGTCCAATATCTTCACTACATCAGTTTATTGCCTCATGAATCGACCGCTGCAATTTTTTTTTTTTTCAAATCCGGCAAGTACTGGTCGAGTTACATAGATTTGTCGCATGGTGCTTTTTCTCGTCCGTACGAACGTGCTGGAAGGAAAGGAACGGAGGAAAAAAAGTTACGTCATTCGCGCGTCATCACCGTGAGCACTTTTTTTTTTTTTTGAACGCGCGGTTTGCTTTCAGTGCAATGGCCAGCTTGCGCGCGGATATGTGGCGGCCTCCCACGGTCACCTCGGGAAGTATGCAGCCAATGGCCGTGAATTTGGGTGTATGTGACGCGGTCATTTGGGTGTATGACATCGTTTGTAGAATTGAAATATAATTATTCCAAGCTGCCTTCGGAAATTATTTGTAGATTCCAGGCCGCGTGCTACGCGTTCCGAGGAGCCCCTACTACCGATCGGCAGCTTTTGCTAACCACCCTGAAAAAGTGTTGCAGGAACCATGTAAGCTTGCCGCAACCATATTTACACTCGGTGCATCATTTTTGCCGGTATTGAGAATTGTTTGTTGGAAACGGTGCAGATTGTATATATGTCCAGAAGTGTTGCTGCTCGGGCGAGCTGGTTATCTCTGGACTTGGCTTGTATTAGCGTGACACATATTTAAAAAAAAGGAAAAATGACGTCTGTGTCGTCTTATTCTTTTTTTTTTCATACGTACCGTGCTAATACAAGCCAAGTCTATATATAAGTCCATTGTCGGGTAGTTCACAAATGGACGAAACACGAAGAAGGCACTGCAAGCGCTGGTCTAACAAATGAAAGCTTTATTTCAAAACAAATATGTACAATACACTTAAACCGAATGCGTACTTACGAATGATCAATGAGTAAAACATCATTTTTTTTATAGTGACGCCGATGGCTGACTAATACAGTTGCTGTCACGCTTGTGCATGTGGTATGTGGACTTCTGCGATCATCACGTGTGCGTACGTTGAGCATGATGATGCGTGACGATAAGATAACGTAGTCAGAAACTTCTTCGGGGAGATTCAAACATACTTCATGTATGTTCGTACGTGCGTTTGTACGTGAGCGAGTATGTACTCGTGCAAAATTGAAAATTTTCGGTGGAGGCAACGTACCCCCCCCCCCCCCCTTGATCCACACCCTGGCTGCGCTATAGTGGTGACGACTGAAGTTTGTGCCAAAGGGACGACTGCAGCTTGTGCCCTTCGTGTTTCGTCCATGTATGCGTTGTCCCGATGAATAGATCTCACCTCGCCCGCTTTTCGGTTCTACTACAACGTATACGTAAGCGCGGGCTCAGTGCAGCGTCATTTTACACACGCGTGCACGTCTTAGCCATTATTTCTCACAGAGGGCACTTACAACAGCTAGGTGGTGGTGGTGTATTCCTTTAGCCAAGGTTAGCCTAGTGGTTAGGCAAGTGCTTCATCGTTTCTTTTGTTCTGCCTCATTTTCGTTCCCGCATGAATCGTCTCTCGCGCTGTCCACGTTTGATAAGGATCGCTATCTATCCCAGTCAGCCTGTACCTGCTCACTCGTTTTCCTGGTCGATAAAACATGCTGCGACGACTATCAGATCGAAATGTCACGCTGCACTGTTCCCGGTCTTTCGTCTGTTTCAGTACAGGCACATGCGTAAATGTTCTTCACAATCCATTTAAGCTTCTCTACCTATCTATGCACTCATTTTGGTGACAGTCCCAAGTGAAATATCTGACAGCCTGGAGCACTCATAAATACGGACCCAGGAATAGAAGGAGCGACACCCCCCACAGTCTGGTTTTTAAGCGTGGTACTAAAATACTGCATAAATCCCGCTTCGTTGCTCTTGTGTTTGTCATACTTTACCGCGCTTCAGGAAAGAAGGAAAACTCGATTAAAGGCACACAGCCCGACTTGTTGACCACGGTCAGAAAATGATGGTGTCTGGTAGTCGAGGTCCCTGAGAAAACGGGGGTCGAACATTATGGCACAGCACGCAGCCTGGAATTCCCTGCGAATTCTAAAGCTTGGCTCGATTTCGCTTGCTGTCCTCTTCACAAATGAGGCAATGCCTTCGGCCATCGGCTGATTCGAACATCGCGAACTGCATAGTTGTCGTAGCCGCCATGGGATGCCGCGACGTGCCATCGCGCTCGCTTGCGATCACACTGCAGGGAAGTAAGCCGCGTGTTCGAAGAAAAAGAAAGCGCTCAGCGTTACGACGCGCGCTGGCGAACAGATGTCGCTTTCCTGCAGTGAAGGTGGGAAGTAGACAATTCTTCGAACGCGACATTCAGGGCCCTCGGCTACCAGTGTCGCCTTAACTCTGTACCATCGGTGTCGAAACGCGAACAGTGGTAACATTAGGAATGGATATAGTGTGCGCCATCCATCCATTATTATTGACAGGCGCGCACCACTTCGTCATTGCGGCAGTGGTAATGATCGACGGGACGGTGGTCACAGCACCGTTGCTAATGTTTGCTGGAGTTGGCGTTTCATTTGGTGCCGATAGTACATTAAAGAACGCGATATAACAGGTTCGACATAATAAACGTATGAAGCAGACTCGCCCTTCCCGTATGCACGCCTCTTCGCGCACGCTTTATGTGCACTTATACTGCACTCACACAGCCGTCATACGCTCCGTCGCGTCACCGTCACGGCACAACTTTTCGCCAAGTGAGAGGATTTCTTAGTCGTTATCTCCTCGAAAACGGGATGACGACGACGGCGTAGAGCGGAGAACTATGTTTCCGTCGCCGACGCGATGACGGAGCCTCGCCCCCACAAAAAGGACCAATCAGATATCTTCATTCATTGTTACACCTGCACGTGTTTTAACACCACATATTTTTTGTTCGTCGCTAGAGCTTCGTCCGGTCGTCTCTTTGCCCGCTTGCAAAGTAACAACAGCAACATAAAGCCGTTCAGCATCAAGAAATCTAGTATGTGGTTGTCATGGCAACCGACCTGACGAGAATTCTTTCCGTGAACTTGGTGCGTTGCAATAGTATCAACGTTTAGCTAACTGCTAAAGACTCAAGCATTACACAGACAAAGAGTTGTTGAATTCGATTAATCTGAAATGCTCATTTCATTTGTCTATAGGTCTAGGTGACCACGGGATCAATCAGTACGCACTGCACAAAAGCGTGCTAACTGTGGACGTTATTGTCACCGTCACCTCCTTGTACATGGGTCCGTCCCGTCTGCGGTGCGTTTTCTTGACGTGGCGGTGGCGCGACGGAGCGTTCGGCAGTAGTGTGAATGGTGACTTATGCTTTACAGAGAGCTATCTCCTTCCCGCGTCATAAGGCGTGCGTGTTGCGTGTGCCGCATGCAGGTGCAGCCGGTGGATCGAAGGTGCGAGCCGCCCGCGTCGCTCTGCGCTGCCAGCTGCCTGTCGACGGCCCACAAGCAGGCGTTCAGGGCCGCTCTCTGGGAGCACTTACACAGGAAGCAGTTCGCGAGGCTCGTGCCTCGTCCCGATGCCAGCGTTGAACCGGAGGCCAACATGACCGAAGCGGACCGAATCATGGCGCAGTGGTACGCCGCAAAATGCATGCGGGACTCGGAATGGTGCCGCTGAAGAAATGACTGCTTAGTCGCCAGGGCGTTCTTGACCTCGTGATCTACATGCGGCGGCGTCAAGCTTATTGCCAGGGTCACCACAACGTAAACGAATATGTCCTGTCATGGTTGTGTCACAGAGGCGGCTGGTGTACTAATACAAGCGCACAAAGGAGGCCAGCTTCTTAAATGGACATTAAAGGGAAGCAATGAACTGGTTTAGATTAATTAATTGTATGCTGTGGACTCTAATGTTGTTAATTTAGCCATCGCAGTTTTTATAGAGCGAAAAACCGACGTGAAAGTTTTGTTTTTTGTTTTCGAATCTCACCTTGAAATTACCCCACGTGACCTCATAGATATCAAAGCATATTTAATTTTTCGTGTGTTGCTCACATTGGCTCGACTAAATTTCCGTAAACTAGGTCGCAAGACGTTGTAGCTCATTTTGACTTATTAGAAACTACGTAAACAAACTGCTACATGCCATCAAAATTTATGACTTTACGACGTTTGGTATAAGAATACGAACGCAGCGTTATCACCAGCGTTTTATTTTTGCGCACTTTGTCTTGTTTTCGCGGCAAACGTGGCGATTTCGGAATTGTGCGAGGGTAACTTACAAACACGAGAAAAATATTTTTTTTTCTATTTAGAGACCTTTCAGACCGAAAGGATGTTGCTAAACGCTTGCACTACGGAAGGAAACACGACAGCAATTGCAAGGGCTACAGCTGTTTATGGATAGAACTTCATTTATGTCTAACAGGTTGAGCTAGTTTTCTAGCCCGAATATGTCGCAGCTTTCGTGTGGAAAGCTGTCATACTGTTATAACTTATAAACACGGTTTCATGGTTTCATGCCAGATCAGGGTTAGATATCTTCGCGCCACAGTACGGTGCTGACCGACTGATGCCGCGCCGAGTGCTCCTCGCAGCGTATTGCATAACGCCTACAGAGTGATTGAAACACTGTTATAACTATGGCGAGATACACTGTACGAGATAAACTGACAATGCAATATGTCAGCAGCGGCCTTCGTTTCAGGGTAATTGTGCGCAGAGGGCGTCCTTTCGAAAAGCCCGGAATGTGTAGGAGCATAGTGAATGCGGTATGGTTAGCATTGCTACCTCTCGTGGTACTTGTTGTTTTTAGAGACACGTACGACGCGAAAAATAAAGCACGAGTGGCTGTATGTTCCGTTTTCAGGCCTCGCACTACATTTTCTTGTTCTGATAGATTGTGACCATGGCTACTGACAGGTAGCGAACGTATATATACAGATAAGTAAATGTAACGTCGAATTCTCAAGGTTAAAAATGCAGCAATCATTTCAAAGTGAGTCGGCATCCAGGCGACGCTATATTGCGAGCACATAGTTTGGTAACCGCGACACCATAGTCATAGCTTATATTGGAACAGTGATTTCGGCTGAATACTATATATGCCGTAGACTCCCTGCGCGCCGCCATAATTCCCTCTGGACTGTGGTAAATGCGTTCATGAGCATGAGGTGTTGAACGCACGGCAACTGGCAGTATATGGAATCAAAGGTCTAGTGATCACCGTCCTGATAGACGTTCAGAAAACGGTAGTATGCCTTCCTGGAAAACATAGCGAACAACGTAGTCACATAAAGTGAGATCTGATAAGCAAGGCCTCGTACAAGTTTGGCTTAGTCGAGAAACGAAACATTCACGCGTGGTTGAAGTAGATGACTCACCCCTCTACAAATGCCAAAATATATAGTTAAAATGTGCACAGACCTCTTCTTTGCCGACATCAGGCTAGACCTTATCGAATAACCATTAGCTCTGCATTTCACGCGCCGCAAAGCAGTGACGGCAAAACGGAATGTACTAGTTATGAAACACTCGTTGTCACTCATCTACGTGCGCGAGTGGGTGGATGATTTAACTCCCCAATGCTTCGCCCACTCGTCATGATTCATTTCGTGGAGATGCGTGAATTTTTCTTATAATATTAGGTGGCCGTCTTTGAAGGGGCCCGAATTGGCCATAACGAATGACGCTAGCAATAATTATAGTATACGTACAGCATTGTCAATTTAATTTCGGTACCATTTCGAAACAAAGCCACTGCCTAATGTAAAAAGGTACAAAAAAACAAACTAAAATAAATGCGGCTTCACGACTGCAAAAAAAGCTGCGGAGGTGCGTAGCAAGGGCACCCAGCGATTGCAGTTCGTAGAGTTTCCACTGCTCCGTTTCCAAAACTGTCAATGGCCTCAATGTTTCAGGGAAGCACACAAGGCTTCCCCGGCACGAGTGGAACCTTAAAGATACGCAAACTTTGACATGCGCGCTACTTTTCGAAGTGCTTTATCGGCTTGCTGGTTGTTACGGCTGTTCAGATACATGTCGTCAAGTTGTTTCTGTATGCAGATGCCGCCGGTGAAGGGCAGGAGGAGGGGACATTATGAGCTCTTTGAGGTAGTGGTGCCCTCTCTTGCACGGCGCAAGAGTCAACCGCGTGTTTTCAAAGGACATTTAGGGATTTTAAGTTAAATATTGCAATAACTTCTGGGTTATTTCTATTAATTATATTATTTCAGACTTCATTCGCTTTTGTTACCCGGCTTTTAGCATTGAGAGCCTTCTTTTAGACCTCTATCGGCCACTTGATTTTGAGCGTGACCACGTCACATGAATCTATGAATGGCCGACAATGCGGTTTCCTAAAGTGTTACGCATTAAAAAAAAAATGTCAGTACTCCTTTAAAACGACATTAAGTTTGTCAGCGGGACAGCCTGCAGGGGGTGGTATGGGAAGTTCATTCCTCAAAATTTTTTATATATACATCGTTCGTATGTTTGCACATACGCGCGTGCTAACATTCTTACTAAAAAAGTCGGATCTCCCCAACCTTGGGAAAAACTTTCTGGCCACGCCCGTGCAGCTTATTCATGTGTGCCTCTAAACGTTGTTGAATTTCGTGCCTCGGAAACTCGTGTATTTCGCATTGCATTAAGACACGTGCTCCGCGACCTGCGTCCGCGAATTTCACAGTTCCCGGCGCGTCGTTTGAATAAAAGCGGTAATTCGCATCAGAGGTCGCGTGACTGCCGGGATTCATCGCTAAGCCCAACCGCCCTCGAGGAAGAAACGGGGTGCGCCCTTGTCGCCCGCGACCTCCGCGCGCTCGCCGGCGCTGCTCGTTCGTCGTGCACTTTTCATGGAGTGTAGTACGGGCACAGCAGCAGAAAAACGCGACAGTTAGACACGCGTGCAGTGGTGATGCAGTGGCTGCGCGAGTAGCGCGCCCATCGAAACGGAAGACCTCGGGCTGTGCGCCAGCACGGCGCACCGTTAAAGACGTGCAGCCTGGGCTCGCACGAAGCCAGACGTCGAATCTTCTGTGCTGCAGCGCGATTTACCACTGCATTTTCATGCTCTAGTGCAACGATAATGCTGGCTGGCTTTTTTTTTTGTTAAAAGTGACTATATTTGCGCGTCAATTGATCCTCAGTATATAGGCACGCCCTCGGGTGTCAACTTTCTTCTACAGCCCGAACCAGGAACTCGGTAAGGTTGGCGCGCACTGGGAATAGGCCTCGTTATTCATTCATTCATTTATATTTTATGGCGGAGCTGTAAGAGTCGAGCTTGGTGTGCGCACAGCCATGGAGTTTCTTAAAACTAAGTAGAGGGGACTCTGGTGCTGCGATCGTTCAGCGACCACGCACTCTAAGAAAAAAAAGGAGGGGGGGACTAAAAGGGGTTGGGAGCTTAGTCCTTTTCGGGATCAAATGATTTGCTACAACTATTTGTCCTTTTGGGGACTAACTGCAAGAGGACTAAAGGTTGCTCCTGAGAGGACTAATGGTTACCCCTGTAAGGACTAACAGCTGATTTTTGGAAATGGTCTCCCACAGAGCAAATGTTACTCTCCCAAGGACTAACTGTTGATTCTGAAAAATCATCCCTAGGAGAGTGAGCGTTACTCCTTCGGGATAAACTGTTAATCGATTTGAACAATTTTTAAAATGACTAATTATTAATTCACTATTCATTCACCTGACCATTTTACGAAGTTAAGCTGCGCTTTACTCAGTACTATATTCACGACTATGTGTATAAGAACGAAAAATTGCAGACACCAATTCAAACCTTGATCATCTCCAAACAGTAAGTCGTGCAGACCAGCGGTGTTGGCCGTCGGCTGCTGCCCGCCTCTTTCCCTCGAAGAAATACGAGAAAATGTAGTTATAAAATAAAATGGCTTGAAGACCACGACTCGATCGCCTAAGCCCCAATATTTACGCAGTCACATGCTCATAAAACATGCTAAAACATGCCGCGCACAGTGCTTTTTCAGCTTTCATATTATTTATATTGTAATGTTCCAAGGCGATGAAAATGAAAAAAAAACTCACATTTAAAATTGACGAGGCACGTGGTTTCCCAAACCAGCTAATCCGAAAATTGGTGATCACACTTCTAGATAACAACGTCCATTCCTAAAGCTTTGCACAAAAGAATCCGCGAGGGAATCTTGCATGCAAACTAGGGTGTTTGTTTCTTCGCAGGAGTGTTGCAGTGTTCAGTGCATTGAACAGCCGTTCCACAGATGCATGTGTGTCCACAATCGCAGCACATGTAAGGAAATGGGTTCTTCACAGCTACGTTGATAGCCTGTGAATCGGCTCTCGCTTACCACAGAGCAAGAAAAATCACGACGAGTGACGAACACGAGCTGCATGCACTCCTGACTGCAGCGACACGAGCGATTCCGAAGTAGTCCGGCGAGGATGGAAACACATTGTACGCTCTGAAATGTCCGTCAGACTTGCACGATTGTCAACGATGGTACATATTGTTAAGTTTATTACACTAGGTTTCAAATCCTTACCATAAATGGCGCAGTATTAACGTCCGACTAATTATTGTTTTCTCGCGTTATTTTCTTCATCATAACTGTAAATGGGCTGATAAGCCTTGTCATCAGTTCGAGGAGCCCCTGAATCTGCATTTGCCACATTCTTCACCCCTCAGTCCCCCGCCTCCCGCAACCACCATTCCATCACCCCGACAAAGTAGGAAGGCGAGTTTCGCAACGATATGGTGCACCTGACCGAAAGCCACACCTTTAAAAGGCTGCTGACCCGTGCATTCAACGAAATCTGCTGAAAAAGGGTCTTTTAGTCCCTTCAACCCCGACCAGAGGGACTATGTGAGCCGTTCGTCTTCTCGTTAGTCCTCCAAATTTGCACACGACACGCACTTCACCACACTAGGTCTTGTGGTGGACTAACGACACGATTTGCGGACTAAAGTAGATGTTATTCCCCCTGTTAGCTGTTTTTTTTCTTATATTGTGGGATTGATGGGCAGTACATGAATTCGCCTAGTTTTTGTACTTGCGAGCCTCGAATCGCACTTGTAGCTTCGTTTATTGCTGTTTTTCGGTTTTGTTTCGAATCAAAGAACGGATGGTAATAAACTTCGTGAGCCGTTCGGAAATGGTAAGCTTAAAAGTTTGAAGCAGTGAAGTCTAACTGCTGAATATTTGCTGATTGTCGTTTCATGGCAAAGAAACTTCAAGCTACGCGAAGACAAACATAGCCAGAATTACAAAAATTAGACAAATCCGTGTACTACCCATCATTTCCATGCTCGCCGAAGCACCGTGCGTTGTGGCTCCCATAGACACTATAACACCAGAGTTCTCTCTTCTGTAATTATAGAAAACTCTATGTGCGCAGCGATGTTCGATACATACAGCCAATCAGGGTGAGGGAAAAAGTGAATGAATAGCATATAATCAGGGAAAGGATGAAGGAAACGAAAAGGGTAAGGGTGAAGCAATAAGTGAGGTGAGGGACAGGAAGAGCATTGTTTATGTTTGACCCTACCTTCGCCTAACTTTGAACAACTTTGCTGAGGCTTCCCCTTGCTTCCGTTGGTCATTGGGGTGAGCGATGTTGTGACGGCAGAGCCACACCTATGTTTGCTTAAACGGAAAGCGGTACTTGTTCGAGACAGTTGCTGTAGTTCAAAATCATTGGAGGGTATACACCGTTCGCCTTGCTTACATTCTTGACTATCTTGCTTTGTCTACAATACTCGCACACATCTTAATATTAGCCCTTAGCTGGCTATAGCCAAGGGGTGGCACACCGGGCACGTCCCCCCCCCCCCCAATTTTCTTTCGCCACGGCATAAAGAGGTTCCCTAAATCAAGATGGTGCCCCCCCCCCTCTTCCCGTAAAAACTTTTTGGCTACGCGCCTGGATCTAGCTGTGTGATTTCGCCATATTTTATTCCTTTGTCATATACACGAAAGCTAAACCTGTGGATGTGGCAGGGAGAAAATTGTTTGCTGCGTGGAAATACTAAAATTTTCACCACTCGTTTTCGTTTGTAGTATTTATTTATTTATTTATTTATTTATTTATTTGTTTGTTTATTAGCACTTACTGCAGTATTATTCAGGCCTATGCCAGCTGTGGAAACGTTGTTTCGGGTGATTCGTGAGATGTGTACGGAAATCCTGAAAAAAAAAAATTAAGAACATTTGCTCGCTGCCTTTTACGATAAATTTCCCTGCAGCGCCAATCGTCTTAAGCTGGCTCGAGGCATCAATCACGGCAGTAATTAGGGAAATAAAGTTAATTTATAGCGACAGGTAGTCGAGTCAAATTAAAGAAATATAGCACTTCCTGCGTGGAAGCTATTTTCGCTTTAAAATTGCCAAAAAGCGGCCACTGGTAATTTTAGCGAAGTAACGGCAAATAAACAATTTTGCCGTTGAAACCAAAACGCGGAAGAGCGTTCGGGTTGTGGCGCGGGCGCGTGCGTGCGTTTTTGTGTGTGTGTTTGTGTGGGTGTTTATGTGTTGTGTGTATACGTGTGTGTGTTTGCGTGTGTGTTTGTGCGTGTGTTTATGTGTATGTGTGTTTGTGTGTGTGTGTGTGTGTGTGTGTGTGTGTGTGTGTTTGTGTGTGTACACGTGTGTGTGTTTGTGTATGTACATGTGTGTTTGTGTGTGTGTTTGTGTTTGTATGTGTGTGTGTGTGTGTTTGTGTGTGTACGTGTTTGTGATTGTGTGTATGTGTACATGTGTGTGTGTGGTGTGTGTGTGTGTGTGTGTGTGTGTGTGTGTGTGTGTGTGTGTGTGTGTGTGTGTGTGTGTGTGTGTGTTGTGTGTGTGTGTACGTGGTCGAGCTTGCTTATACCAAACTCACAAAAGTACGATAAATTGCTCGATACATTGGATAACGTGACATAAAACTTTTACTCAAATTTTAGTACTTGCACTGCAAATTTCAGTTCACAAGTTGCCTTCGCGGCTGAGCTTCATGATTATGCAAAGAAAATAGCTTCACGGCAACACGTTTTCGTTCTTTTTTTTTTTTCGCGTGGTTACGTACAAATTTGTGGGTTTTCACGAACAAAATTAGGTAGAGATACCTCGAAAAGTATTCTGGAATTCAGATACAAAATACATTTGCTTGACGCCTAAAATACAGATACTGAGACTCGTTTGTCTTTGATGCAATGGAATGTTTCCGCAGTACTTTTGCAAAAAAAAAAGGCATCCCGGAAAATAGATACAAGAATACAGATACAAGAGTACAAATACTGAAATACTTTTTTGTTTCGGGGATGCTGATGCTCCGCAAGACATTCATTAGGTGGAAGATAACAAGAGGATTATCGTTCCAGTGCATTGAAACTCCCAAGATTGCTCAAGTCACTAACGAGCACCAGTGCATTAATAAAAAGTGGTGCATTTATTGCAGACACAAACTTTGTTTTGGTGAGAACGTTGTTATGGTAATTACAGTTAAGCGACAACCGTTTTCTAAGTAATAATAAGTAAAAAAGCTTCTCAAATAGGCTGTCATGGGAGCATCTGTTAAGCTTCAACAACAACAACAAAAAAAAAGCTCGCAAAATGGTTCGCTGCCCGAAATAGAAAAGTTGGGGGTGTGGCACTCACTTTGAGATACACAGGCTTTCATCAGCAGAGGAACAATTCTGCTTGCACAGTTTTGTGTGAACGGTGTTGGGTGCTTCAATACATGGGTAATTTTGTGCATGCGAAGAATCCCTCGCCGCCATTCCAAAGTCACCGACATGTATTTGCTCGGCTTAGCAAGAAAATGTCTTCCTTTCTCCGTGTGAGCTCGCCATCGTGCCTACAAAAGAAAGTAGCGAACGAAATTCATGTCCTGCACAGTAATGCGAAATAATCGATACACCTCAAAGGTCTTTAACTACTGAGAAACAAATACATTTTTAAATGCATCTCAATAGAGAAAAACACACACAAAATTATCTCTTAGATGATATTGAAATGCTCTTGTATCACGATGCTGCACAGGACTGGTTATGGGGTTCTATGCATGGGCGAGTCTTACACGCCCACAAGATACGCTATCGATGTCAATAGCGCCTGACAATCTCCACATACAACTGTGCGCAATCACCTGTAGCCGGATGTGCGTAGTACGCCTTGGCCCTGACCAATATGTATGTATGTATGTATGTATGTATGTATGTATGTATGTATGTATGTATGTATGTATGTATGTATGTATGTATGTATGTATGTATGTATGTATGTATGTATGTATGTATGTATGTGAACATTAAAAAACAATGCTTGCTATTTTGGCAAAGTGTTCTCACGAAATTTCGACAGAACTTGTCAGAATAAGAACAGTCTATAGCTTCGTTTAGAGTTTTCAGTGTCTCTTTTATTCGCATTTTCTTGAACCTAGGGGTTTAACGTCCCAAAACCACTATATGATTATGAGAGACGCCGTAGTGGAGGGCTCCGGAAATTTAGACCACCTGGTTTTCTTTAACATTCGCATTTTCTTGTAGCTTCAATTATACCCTGCACTTTTTCTCGATGTCACTAAAACGTGCACGCTCATTTAGACTAAATAATATTCCATCGGGAAATGCGACCAAGAATGTAATTCAGTGGTGCTTGCATTCTAGAATGAGAAGATGGGCTACAAGATTCTGTACGACTACTTAATCAATGTATGAGCTCGATTCCCCCCCCCCCCCCAAAAAAAAAAAAATCGGACAGTCTCTCGAGAATGTACGATCATGCGCCAGGGTTCCCGAATGTGTTCCCCCCAGTTGGTATAGTTGATGCTATTTCGGGGGCCAGCAAGTTGCGCTGAATTGAAGTATGCGAGACCAACGAAATAAGCCCAGCGGATTGCTTGCATCTGGAGAGAAACGACACTAGCCTTTTCTGGCTTTGTCTGAAAGGTGTTATGATTGTGAGGGGGGGGGGGGGTTAAGCGGCTGCGGCATCCGGAAAGAAAAAAAAAATGCGCAGACATCTTCCCGCTCGAGAGAATGATCGATTGCTGCGCTCGTCTTGGAGTGCGCCCTTTTCTTTTCTATAAGTGGTGCAGTTTCTTCACTAACATCCGATACACGAACCTTCTCTTACGAAGTTCGAGCGTAGGCGGTATATTATAAGTATATATACTTTTTTTTTTGCGTGGGGAAAGCTTGCGCGCTGCTACTTTGCGCGCACTCACCGAATCTTGCGCAGCAGTGTTTTCCATGGCAACGTGCATCCTTGTCTTGGAGAGGCTCACGTCCTTAAGGTGGCCTTGAAATATCGCACCACAACAATAGCCTTCGTTATTAAGAATGACACCGAACTCCTTTCAAAAGTGATGAGTGCGCGCACTCGAAAGTGTCGTTACCTATATATAGGGCGCTAAATAGGAATCTAATTAAACGATGCTGTAGCGTAAACGCACATTCATTAGCACTGCTAAGAAGATGCTCAAGCTACGAAAAAAAAAAGTCGACATTTTGTATAATTAAGACTGTGCTGCGCATTGTGCTACAATTTTGGCATATTAAAAGCTCAACGCACCTGTATAACGTACTCGTACAGCAATATAACGCTCAGATGTTCTGAATTAGAAGTCAGTATATGGTACAGTAAAATACATTCATCATGCTCTGAATATGTGGGCTGTTCTTCTGCGAGTATTTCTTTTTTGGGCTCCCACAAAGAATGTGCATAATACAGTAAGAGCGGGCTATTTTCATAGCTAGGGCTGTTTGTTTAATACTAAATTGGTGTGATTTAACGTCGCAAAACAACCATATGATTATAAGATACACCGCATGCTCCGGAAATTTCAACCGCCTGGGTTTCTTTAAGGTGAACCTAAATCTAAGCATGCGGGCCTCAAGCCTTTCCGCCTTCATCGAAAATGTGGCCACCGCCGCCGGGATTCGATCCCGCGACCTGCGGGTCAGCAGCCGAGTGGGTGCTGTTCTGGTCGAGGCTTGCCGTGGGTCGTAGATAAAAGTGATGATCACCATGAACCGGTACGCGCTCAGTCACCACCGAACTCGGGGCAGACGGTTAACTCGAGAAGCTGTGACGTAGGGCCCCTCATTGGCGATCGTCACCCGCGTGTGCCCCTAATGTGTAGTCAACCAGTCGGGGGGCGTAATGTAATTATCCCAATTTTCGGGGCACATGCGTGCTGCAGGAGAGAGAAAGCAAGGCCATGCAGAAGAGACTGGTGAGTTGATAAAAGCTTAGCCCAACCGTAAACATGCACTATAGACGACCAGCAGCAGATCCAGCCTAACGCGACTTAGTGAAAGCTTAGCAAATGTTGTATTAGTTTGATTCTTAGTTCGTTATTTATTAACCAACACATAGAGAAATGGAGTAGCCAACGTGCCCATTACCTCAAATTCACCGCATCCATTCACGCATAACAGAACGTTCAGACGCTCATTGTGGTGCACGGTGTCAAGGCCTCTACTAAGGCGTCTCTCAGAATTATATATTAGTTTTGAAACAGGCATCTGCGCATGTATTACGTGCTTAAAACCGTCTTTATAATGTGCCCCAGGTGGCATCCCTTCCGCCACACTAAAGGCTTATGGTAGTACATTTGCCTCAGTACAGACTACAATATTTATTTAATAACTGTCTAAATACTTTCACATCTCCCATCATGGCGAACACTGCGCGTGTTTTTCAAGTGTGTAAGTCGGGCTGCAAAACTGATCTTTCTAATTATCGCCCGATTTCTGTACTGTGTGCCACGTCGAAGATCTTTGAGCTGGCTCTTCACAACATAGTGTATGTTAGCGTGACTAATTCATTGATTCCTAATCAATCACGGGTTTTTCCCTGGCCGCTTAACTAACACAAATTTTGCTAGTTTTATGACGCAAATCTTTTCACCCATTTCTCAAGAGCACAGGTTGACGTAGTATATATCATGTGACAAGCAAGGCTCTTGACGTATAGTTAGCCACTCACTGTTTTCGGTTAAACTTGAAAACTTCGATGTTGACTCGTTTTTTGTGAATATTCTGCACAGCTATATGCTTAATTGATCACGTAATGTTGCCGTAAGTGGCCAGACGTCTTCCTTCTACAAGGTGACAAGTGGAGTCCCTCAAGGGTCGGTATATTAGGCCCACTCTTATTTTCAATTTACGTCAAGGACGTTTCTTTTGCAATTCGTTATTGTTCTTTTCTCTTGTATGCTGATAACATTGCGACAGTTCAAGAAATTCATTCAGTTAACGACTGTCGCTTGCTGCAGTCAGATTTGAGTTCTTTCTCTAAATGGTGTGATAACAATAACCGCTGTCTGAATATCTCAAAGACCATGTTCATGATGCATATCTCGCAAAACAACCATCGTGTCATTTATATGCTCTGTCAATACCATGTTGTTATGTAAGGTTTATGAATTTAGTTATCTTGGTGTTCTTTTTGATAACATGCTTAATTTTTCTGCTCCCACTAAACGTCCTGTCACGTGAGGCCTCCGTTCTCTCGGCCGTGTTTGCGGGATCTCTCGAGAATTCAGTCCTCTTACAGCCTTTTACAAATTGTACACTGTAATATGTCTTCCTCAACTTGAATATTATTCCTCTGTGATCTGAAATGACACTGCTACATCTGGCAGTGGCGTCATTGAGCGAGTTCAGAAAAAAATTATAAGCATTTACAATCATTGTTTTGTTAGAAACATCCTTGGATCTCGTTCGAACGCTGCCAAATTAATTATCATTGCCATCAGTTCATTGCCGGTGAATTCGCGCTGACCTGTTATTTCTTTACAAACTAGTTTGCGGTATGATATCCTGCCCTTTACTTTTCAGTTGCGTAAATTTTTGAATTACGCGTAAATTAACCAGAGAGAATCGACCATTTCATGTACCTGCCAGCTTCATTCAACACTCTACTGTTCATAGAATACAGAGTCTGTATAATGTTAAATTTCAAGATCTTGATGTTTTTCACAGGCCACTGTCATTGTTTTTATCTCAGCTCTGCACTGTCTTAACATAGTCTTTTCCAATCTACAAATTCTATATATATATATATATATATATATATATATATATATATATATATATATATATATATATATTCCGTTCATGAAGAATTAGTTATTGAAGCCTCGTGTTTACGTACGGTCTCTCCTAACGACAGAAACAGGAAGGAAATTAACCAGTGGCCAAGGGCGCCCGCAGAAAGTTTTCCAGGAAGGTGCATTCGCAGGAGGGGAGAGGCATTTAGAACAGCCAGCCTTTCTTTGACTGCCTTGCCATGACCGGTATATAGTCGTAGCCTGTACCGCGTGAAAGTGGCCTCGCTATTCTGAATGCCGTTTCACTGGGATAAGCAGGACACGAGTGTGTATGATCAAGCTGTATAGCTTATTTCTACTTCACGGACAAATATCGCACTTAATATGATCACCAAGACGCTCGAAGAATGAAGGGGAAGAAGACTTCTCTTAAGTTCGAGTGCGCGCTCAGCATGCTACATACAGCTCGCTATGCTGTGTGTAGTTTTGCCTGCGCTACGCGAAGTGACGACGGCAACATACGATAATGGCACATGACAGCCTGCCCCATAAAGCGTTTTGCATTGAGAAAAAGACGAAAAAAAAACTGACCCACTTGTTGCGGCCAATCTTGTCAACTGGGTCCCTATTCATCCTTTCTCGCCTGCAAACAAGTACACGGGGAACATAAATAGTTACACCGGACGCGTTCACTCGCAGGCCTTTATTTCACCGGAAGCCGATTTCGCGCGCGAAAAACCCATTCGCTGGTATTATCGAAAATCCCGTCCCAGTTCATTCATCTCGCATTTCGTCTTCCTACGCATTGCATCGCGTAACAAAAAAAAAAATTCCTCGTCACTCAGTTCACGCTGGTACCCGCAAAATTTGTTGTGCCCAAAGGAAAGCTAGGACGCGAGCATCCGGGACATAAAAATCCGCGACCCGCCAACCGTAAAATTGTGGGTCAAGCCGGCCTCTGGAACCCAGCGGGGTCAGTCTGGCTTTTCCTTTTCGCCCGTACTTCCTTCACCGCCCGTTCATTTCGTTTATCGTGTTTCCTATAAGTTCCGTTTGGGAACGTGTATTCTGGTCTTTCCCGCAGTTTATAAATAGCACTGCTTCTTTCAATATTTTCTTCTTCCCCATTTGCGTTCTTTCCGGCACGTGGCTCGGATCACGGTTCAAGCTTGGACTGTGGGTGCAGCTGACCTCGTTCGGTACAGCGTTCACCGCGCGCCTTTTTCATTCACGCTTTACCCGTTCAAATCGAGACCGGCAGATTGTGTTACGCGCATAATCGCCGCTAAAAAATAGCGGATTAACCATTCCGGAGGCGCGAAGACAGGCTACGCTATAAAATGCCGCTGTACGCATATGACAAAGAGACCCGGACCTATAGCAGGCATTCGATTTGCGACGTAAGGAAAAAAACAGGTTGTAGGGAGCGCTGCTTGTCTTATTGAAAAAGCTACGAAAAACAAATTGGGTTGCTACGTCGTTTTCCTTTGCTTGATCTCGGGTTGTGTTGAAGCGGAAAATTCCACTCGCGTGGCTATCGGTCAATCGGCTCATTTCGTGCCCCCCCCCCCCTTTTTTTTTTTGCAGTGAGGCAGCCCGGCGTTGCACTCTTGCAACGAAAAATCATCATCTTGTGCCCGCGACCTAAAAATAGAGAATTATGCAAGTAAAATAAAAGATAAATATTTCCGTGACCGAGTAAGGATCGAATCCAGGCCATTTGAACGGCAAGCTCAAGTTCTAACTCACAGCCACCCGTATGTTTGTATGTATAGAAGAAATAACTTGCTTTCTTTGAAAATGCAGTGAAAACAAATTTCAAGTTTTACTAACACACGCGTCCTGTACACTTCACCTTATAACGTGTAATATCGCAGTAATATTGCGTGCTACAAGCGTGCATTGTCATCGTGCGTCGGAGCATGCGACTCTCGTGACGACTTCATGGTTTGAAGCTGCTGGCCACCCATTACAAAATGCACACAAGTTACTGCGCTTATTCAGATAGGATCACGTCGTAGGTGCATGGCAAGTTCGAAAACATTTTACGCGCATAATTAGTTGTGGTTTAAAGCATGCTACCTATAATAGAATGCAGCCATATGTGAACGCTTCACTGACGCGATCCACTTTCAACTTTATCGATTACATTGCAGTAACACAATGTTTAAACTTCTCAAGTAACGTTGCACAAAAAAAAGTGTGCACTAAGTGGTTAAAGCATGCACTAGGGAAAGAATATTGCCGTGGCATTCATTATTTAAAGGCGAAGTTCGATTATTTCCTAATTTTTATATGTATATGCATATGTAACCATTTCGTATTGTTCTCAATTCTAGGGTGAACGAGGTTCAACAGATTCGTATTAAATAAATAAATAATAAACAAACAAATAAATAAATAGAATAAATTCACGGGGCTAACCACTCAAGCTGACGCTTCGTGTGTTATTGTGTTTTATTGCGCGCTTTATTGCGTGAAGAAGCGGTCAATACATGTCATGTATATATTACCGTTAAGAATTATATATTAGTAACTGTCTCTGGCACTTGATATTCAAGCATTTTTTTACAGTGCCAGCTGTCTCCGAGTGAACGGAAACTTGTTACCTTTAACAAAGCTACACAGATGGTACAATGGCGCATCGCGTTGCGTAGTCTTCATGTGCTACACAAATTAAAGGCCATTGTCAAAACGGGGATAATGGGCTTGAACAGGCCAGAAAACGTTTCGATAAAAGTACAAATACGCGTCTACTAGAGAGAGAGAGAGAGAGAAGCAAGGAAAGGTATCAACCAGAGGCACGTCCGGTTTGCTACCCTGCTAAAGTATCACATCTGCATGCGATCTCGGTCGTCACTCTTCGGCATGACGCAAACAGCGAAGCGAATGACATGTGGCGCGCACCGTTCGATTCACTCGCAGGAATGGGCCAGTTATTTCGCAGGAAGGGGCAAGCGTGGGCCGATGAGCCGCCAACGAAACTCCACCGCCTCGCTTACGCAACGATGACGAGTCTGACGTCATTCGGGCGCTGTTGGGAAACGCCGCCGCAGGTGTCGGGAAATGTGGAAGAATACCATTCAAGATAATGGCGACAATAATAGAAATAAGGGTGGGTCCACACTGGTGGTGCGAAGACCGAGGTATAGCGGCAGAGCTGGCATGGAACTTCTGAAGAACGGGGCGGGCAAACGCGGACGCAAGGAGAAAGTCGAGACACCTCAAACGTCGACTAATAACTGAAAATGCACGCAAGTGTGGAAAGCAAAAAAGACACCCTTGCCCTTCAGAATGGTTTGAACTCGCGGTATTCTCCTCCTCCGCACCTCCCCGTTTCTCTCTCTCAATTTCTCCCTCTGTCTTTTTATATTTAATTTCTTTATCTCCACTTTTGTATTTCTCGCTTTCTATCTTTCTCCCGCCACCTTCTTCTCTATCTTGATCTTCCTGCCGCTTTTCGTTTTCTCTATTTCTATCTCTGTTCCATTCTACAGCATGTTTTGCTCTTACCTCCTCTCCCTCATTGACCTTTTCAATCCTCTTGTTATGCTGTGGCTACACGAGACTATACTGTGCTCTGCTGGTCCGCTCGCATTTGGATAGTTTACACGCGGGTTCGAATCTCGCGTTGCGGAGAAATATTTCCCCTCTAGAATGATCTCTTCCTCTATCTTTATTTTTCTTTCTTTTTGTTTTACTCTCTTTTTCTCTCTCTGCACTTGCTGTATCGCCCGTCCGGGTTGTTGCATTCCACGCCGGAGTAATTGGCGCTTGTGTTTGGGAAGCAAAGCTGAAGGCGAAGACGACGACGACGCTGAAGAAGAGGACGAAGATAGCGTGTGCCGGTTCGTGGTAATGTTTTTCTTGTCACAACTTATAAATACAACCAGCTACATCAGCTTCTCTGTCGTAGCTGGCTGTTGTAGCATAGAATTTTCTAGCTCCAAAACATTATATGTTACGCGTCGATCCATGCTATAACGCGCAACTTTAGATCATAGCTCTTAATAAATTAAATGGCCGCTGTTTGACGTAGAAAGCTTGAAAGAGGTGTAAGACTAACTTGCAGTGTGTGTTAACAGTTGGTCCGTGGCGTACAATCTGCAGCTTTCTTCTAGCTTTTTAAATTTGTATTCTTGTTAAGCTCCAGTGAAAAGTTACTGTGTTACGCACGCAGGAAATGTTTCTTAGCATATATGGAAATAGTGTTGCACCCACATACAGCTGGACCCAAAATAACGTAGGACTATCGTTACTGATATTCTTACTTCAGGGAAGACAAATTTGCGCGCCTTGAGGACGGCTGACAGGCCGATTGACTGCCCCTCGCTAGAAAAGGAAGCACTGATGGATGAGGGGTGAAGCTCGTACTTGCATGGCTGTAGCTGGAGGAGAAAAAAGGTCGAGGCCAGTGTGCGTAGATTTAGGTGAACGTTACAGAACCCCAGGTGGTTGAAATTTCTGGAGCCCTCCGCCACGCCTATCTCGCAATCATATGGTGGTTTTGAAAAGTTAAACCCCAACAACAATTGTTCTTCATCATCGCCTTCATCACCTCCTCCTCCTCCTCCTCCTCCTCCTCCTCCTCCTCCTCCTCCTTCTTCTTCTTCTTCTTCTTCTTCTTCTTCTTCTTCTTCTTCTTCTTCTTCTTCTTCTTCTTCTTCTTCTTATTATTATTATTATTATTATTATTATTATTATTATTATTATTAGTATTATTATTATTATTATTATTATTATTATTATTATTATTATTATTATATGGACACACTTACTTAAAAGAGTTTCTTGTCCAGTTGCACCATAACGCATCTCCACCGTACCACATATCCAGATGCGAATCAACACTTTTATGCACAGCCCGTCACAGTTGTTTTTCTCCTGTAAACTGTGCACGTCAATCATCTTGGTTCCCAAAAGTCGTTCGACGGGCAAGCCTCTCATCCTCATATGTAGAGCAGTCATTCTGTCCAGAATTAAGTACAATGTTGCTACGGTGGAGAACACATGATGAAATATTGCGTGTGATCTTGGTTTTTGTTGACAGACAACATTTCGCATTTTTGTTCTGTCTTATTTCCGCAATAATTAACTATAAAAAACGCCCTCGTTAGGGATATTTTTGTGCGGCGATTTTTTTTCCCACTTTTCGAAAAAACATACTGCGAGAAAGCGAACCATGCGGGTGATTTAATTTCCACCTTCACTGAAGGTAGTGTTTAATGAGTTTGCAACTGTTTTTTTTCTCATTTGCGTTAGCATGTTTTACTGCATAGCGAGTGCACTATTACCCATCAGAATGCTTGTCGTTGTTATCAAGAATGCGCTTTTGCCACATGACACAGGTGCAAATACTGCACACCTCGACAAAACAGATTTGGTACACCCAACAATAACGCCATGCCTATATTCTTGTTGGCCCAAGCGTTCTATTAGAAAGAAACATGGCTAGAGCGACTCAATTCTGCATCTATTTCAAGCGTAGAAGCCAACGCTTAGAAGAAAAAAGAAAAAAAGAAGTGTAATGGGCCTAATGACCCATTGTACCATCGTTGATTCTTAAAAAAATGTAACAGTGATGCCAAAGCGGCAAGATCTTTCATCGCTGTCTGTCTGTCTGTCTGTCTGTCTGTCTGTCTGTCTGTCTGTCTGTCTGTCTGTCTGTCTGTCTGTCCGTCCGTCCGTCCGGAGCTACTTTTTCCTCTTTACTGGCGCGGTCGTGTGCAGCACCTCGACGCATTGTTGGTTGACAGATGAGGCAACTGTTTTCCGGGCCAATCAGTAAGCGTGTATCCACACGACGGACATATCCGCGCAAATCCCTCCCGCGGACGTTCGTTCCGCCGCCCGTCCGGCTGCGAAGCACATTCAGACGACGGACGAAGCGAGCAGACGGACGCGCTGGAGAAAAAAAACATGGCGGCACTGTCTGAAGCGAGAGCTGCCCGCTTCAAATCTTTAAGCTCTTCGTAGCGCATCGCGTGGGCTGTTATTCCCAAACTGATGGTTGTGTAGGCTTTAGGTCTGTGTCCTCGAGCTTCGACGGCAACGTATACATGACTATTTGGTACTGTTTCCGAGCGCCGTACTCGTTTTCTGAAAAGTGTAGGCTTAGCGACCACCGCTATTGCCAATACATGAGCTCGGTGATCTGCGGTAGCGCTGGGGCTACCATATCTCGGAGCTCATGATAATGTGCGAATGTTTGCTTATTCTTCTTTTCTATAGATGGCGCGACCAGTCTGAAAGTAGAAAACCCATTCATCGCTAGCCATTCGAGGTTTAGGTTTCCGTCTATGACGCTGAGTTTGAAGTTGAAGTGAATATGGAGGTCGAAAGAAAGCAACGAATAGCTGCAATGGCTGTTGTATTAGCAGAATTAGACGATGAAGCGCTGTTCTTCCCTGTAAAACGATCTTGTTGGCAAAAGGACTACATCGCTAACAAGCATCTGGGTATGCAATATCAACTCTATCGTGAACTTTTGCTTAGCGACAGCCAAGAATACAGGAGGCTTCTGCGAGTGTCGAGAGAGCAGTTTGTCCAGTTGCTGTCGCTCGTAGGACCTCGCATACAACGACAGGACACCGTAATGCGGCGAGCCATATCAGCTGAAACAAGGCTGCAGGTCACGCTACGATACCTTGCTTCAGGCAAGTGTTGCACGTCTGTGCATTTCTACTCGAAACATTGCTCCTATTGTTGCATCCGAGACTGTTCAGACTTGGAGAGCCTCGCTTTTAGAGGTGGCATTACGTTGTGTGTTGTAAAACGCCAGCAAGGTCTTGAATAGGCACATATGTGACACTAATAAAACAAATCTTGCGAAGGCTACGAAAGCCCTCTTACACAGCCTCGCTGTCGTTGATGTACAGTTTGGCACTCTTGGCATACATCTGCGAATTAGTGACGGTATTTTTTTCCCTTTGTGCAGGAGAGAGCCACCACTCCTTGAGTCGCCAATTTCGTCTGGGCCACTCGACTGTAAATGATATCATCCATGAAACATGTAATGTAATTTATGAAGAGCTGAAGAATGAATTTCTCAAAACTCCAAGCACCGAGGATGAGTGGAGAGACGTCGTTGCTGGTTTCAGTAGAAACTGGAACTTTCCAAACTGCGTTGGAGCGATGGATGGAAAGCATGTGATAATTACTAAGCCAGCAAACACGGGAACAGTTTACAGAAACTACAAGAAGAGCTTTAGCATTATACTGTTTGCCGTGGTCGATGCGAACTACAAATTTTTGTACACGGATGTTGGTGCGCCAGGGTCACAGGGAGATGCGGGCGTCTGGCAAACTACGCCTCTGCAAGCACACTTGTCAAACATGTCGGCTGGTCTTCCGGAACTGGTCAAGGTGGGAAGCTTGCCTGATCTGTACTTGCCACCAGTTTTCGTCGGTGATGACGCGTTTCCTCTTGGAAGAAACTTGATGAAACCGTTTGGGGAACGTTCGTTATCAGAAGAGAAGAGAATATTTAATTACAGGTAATTTATGTCACTACTGAAACAGCACTATGTGATATTTAACCGTTTAATCGAAGGTGCGCTAACCCAGATTTGCAGCACACATTAGCATGCTACTATCTTCTCAGTGGTGTAAAGTGTATAAAATTATATCTTACTTTTTTTAATGCTTTACAGGTTATCCAGGGCTCGGCGTGTAGTTGAGAGCACCTTTGGAATACTTGCGAATAGGTTTAGATTTCTGCACACCGTGATTGACGCTGAGCCAAAACGGGTGACATCAATGGTGAATGCAGCATGCGTATTGCACAACTTCCTCGCCAATGAATTGAACGCAGCTGACTCGTGTGCCGACACAACGCCTACTGCAACTCTGTTCTCTACACAGCCTTATTCTCGCGGACGAGTAAGTGCTGTTGGCTCCGCCGTACGTGACAGCCTATGCGAATTTTTGAATGGCAGGGGTGCTGTGTCATGGCAGCGTACGTCAGCCCACTTGGAGGCCGATGTATACAGAAGGCCATAAGATTACGCAAAGATAGTGCAAGATGCACATGCGTTGTCATAAAATAAAGTTGTTGAAAAATAAAATGCGGTTTGTTTAGTTGAAGGGCGAGATCTTGTATACGCTGTCATATGAATGGCATTTCAAATTACGGATATTTACTTAAAACTGAGTTTCATTCACACTGACAACAATGCTGGAGGTAAGCAACGATTTATTAACTGGCAATATTAAATGAGATCTGTTGAGCTTTCTTACTCGCTTTTGTTGATGTAGATTTCAAGTGCGCTTAAGATAGCCTTCTGGCATGGGATCAGCTTATCCTTCGGAACCTCGCGCATGTGTGCAGCAACAACTTTACCAAAATAGTCGATATCATCTTCCTGCTGTGTGGTACTCGCTGGTTGGCCTACGCTTGCAGCTATTTTTTCCAACACAGTTTGCCGTTGGGCCAATATTTCATCTAAACGATGGGGAGATCGGCGCCTTTTCTTCTGTGTTCCTTGGCGGGACATTGCAGAGAGTGCCTTGCCCGCAATTGGGTCGTCCACGGTAATGTTTTGGTCGTCAGTCGCTGCAGCTGCATCGTCTGAGGTTTGTGAAGGATCATCAATGTCTGGTCGTACCTGCAAGACACAAAATGGCGCACAAAGTCTCTCGCAATTCCAAAATGTAACGCTTTGCAGACACACATCTGCGTATCTATTCCGATTACAATCTGTATTACAACCACGTAAAAGCAATGGTACATTATTCGTGATTTGGCGTAATTAGAGCGCAAGATTCAAACTTCAGTGTCAACAATTTTTGGTCATATCTAATTTAAATATAGAAACGACGTTTGAATAATTCAGCACACCAAGCAACTAATCTTAATGTAGAATTATTTTGGTGTGTGTTCAAGCATTGAAAAGGTTGTAAGGCTGTATAAGAAAGTGCTAAGTAATAAAAAATACATATTGTAAAAATTTACGCGGCACAAGAAGGCTTCATCACAAATACGAAAAACAAGGGCAGTTTACCTTCATGGTCTCCGCCGCAGCTTGGCATGCATCAGTGCTCACAGAACGCCAACAGGTCACTTTTGAAGCATCCAAAAACCTGAGTGAATTATAAAAGCGCCAGCGACCTTTATAAACGTCCGAGCTTGGCATTCCACTCTTTGTGGATTCTACTTTCTTCTTCTCCAACCGGTATGTGCGTCTCTTATTGTCAAAGAAGCGCCGAAGGGCTTCTGTAAAAAAAAAGAACAAAACAGAGGGGGGGGGGGGGTGATTATAAGTACGATTTACACCATGCAGTTTCGGTCAATCACCATCACAACACATTATGCTGAAAAAACGTGGCTGGTGCTCTAACGAATACTGCAGTGAATGTTTTCAGTTTTACCGCAAGCTTACGCATCACAAGCAACGTTTGGCGGACTCGTCGCCATTAACACTGTTCTTGAATTTCGCGCCGATTCCTTGATTAAAATGCATTTTTATTGAGCAGCCCTGCCTCCGGCACGGTAGCATGCTTGGGAATGCGCTGACCACGGCCGTCACTTGTAGACACCAATGTGCCCCACGTCATGCATAACAGGTACATTCCAGAAGGTTATTATCACGAAACCCACCCATATAATAACGCAAAACATAGAGAGTAAATATAAATGGTACTTACTGGCATCGTACGGCCCGTACGCAGGCCACTCCTCGTTCATTTCCTTCGCTATGCGTTCCCATATACTCTCCTTCACTGTTGTGTCCGCGTACTCGGCGAGTGTCATATCCCACAATGCGGGGAACTGCTCAACAAGGCGCAGCAGAAAAAAAGTTGCGTCGTCGCTCAAGTTCATAGTTGGAGTTGTTTGCGGTAGTGTGCGTCGAACGTACTTCCCACGCAAAAACCCAAACAAGACGAGCAGAAAAAAAAAAACGTGCCTGTTGCCAGACCCTTATAACTTCGTCGGCTAAATTTACGAAACCACACGAGAAACAGAAAAATAAGCGCTTGTTGCCACACTAGTATTGGCGTCCTCCGCTAAATTTGTCGTGTTTTTCCGCGGGAATCCGTTTGCGAAAAAGAGCGTGGCATTTTCCGTCCGCGACGTCCGCGGACGCGGCACGGATGGCGGAAATCCGTGACGTGGGGTCACGTGACGCGCCGTCCGCCGCGGAAAAGACGGATTTGGTCCGTCGTGTGGATACACGCTAAATGGCAGAGCTTCCTCGGTGAGATGCCCACGTGCCCGCCGTTTCCCGCATGCGTCGACCTTCCTACGCAACAAGCGAGGGTGGGTGTCGTCACTCCTTGGAGCTAGAGGAGAGGGTGCCAGACTGACAGAGAGAGAGAGAGAAAAACCCCTTCGTGCACCGTTCGCGACAACGTGCTGTGCCGACGCGGGAAGCTCGAGAGAAAGAGGCAACGAGGCCACGAAGAGGTCATTGATTTTCAGGCGTGCTGCAATTCGACTAGACGTTGGGTCACCTTCACAGGGGCCGACCTCCGTAGCTCCAGTACGCATTTGACGTACGTGCCCAATGTAATAAAACAGTTCTTGACAATACTTTCAAGCAAGCGGGGCACTCGTATTTAAAAAAAAAAAAAAAAACCCGCACGAATACCTCACGAAGGCTGATCAAAGATGAGGACGCTCCGCGGACCACTGAGCCGGAAAAGCTTTGCTTGCGTGCGCCGCTCGCAAAAGCATTCCCTGTCGGGCTATCATAGCGGTCTGTAGCGTGAACTATCGATGCTTCGTGATCGCGTGACACGTCGTACGTACGTTGAGCAGCGTCGTGCAAAAGCTGTGCAATGGACGACGCCGGCGGTTTCGGCAGCGTAGGCACGAGCGGCCCGCTATCTCAGCGAGCGCGGTGAGAGAATGAGGTGCTCACTAGCGCCGCCGAGAGCGAACTAACCAGCGTAAACAGAGCCGCGGCTCAGAGCCGTCGGCTGCGGCTAGAATCGACTTTTCGCGCCCGTGACACACCCCGCGCACACCCCTCGGAGTGGCGCAGCTGCTATGACGACAGCGTGACGTCTCTCTGCCTGCGGAGCCTGGCGCATGCGTGGCGCTCCGTGCTGCTTCGTGTGCGTTGCGGCCCGGCGCTTATCCGTCAGGGGCGCTTAAGCGCAGGGCTCGAAGCTTGTTCGCTCGCTCTCGAGGTTTACGTGCGAGCCGCCAGCCATGGAGACCGACCAGCTGAGGCTAAGCGAGATGGCGTACCTTCATGTCCCGGACAAGGAGCGCTCCAAGAGCCCGTCTCCGTGCGACTCGCTCGCCTCGTCCGCCACCGACATCTCCACACTTCCCATCCACGACAGGACTCCGCACCACGACGAACACGTGAGTCAGGGTCACCACAGAGGTCAGAAAGTGTGAGCCAATGGGGGCGCGGGGGCTCGTCCCCAACCCGGCGGGAGACTCGGTGACTGCCGACGTCGCTCCCTATGCCCCGGCTTCCCCCGCGAAATTTTGCGCTCGCTGCCATCGATCCCTGGCTAGTGGGCATGCCGGCCGGTCTGGCGGCCACGTAGCAGCAGTTACGCGAACTCGTGGCAGCCGGGCCACGGTAGAAGGCTGGGCCACGTCACTTTTACCGTCGCCTTCGAGAGCTTCGGTTCGCTCAGGTGCTTGTCGCAGTTTGCGAATAGCTCTCCGCCGCACGGCGATGTAGGCGGACGGCGAAGCCAGCTTGGCAGGGCGTCTGATGCAGGGGCGCGGATGGGCGCTCTCGCGTAGACGCCCGCTCTGCTCGTTCTAAATATATAACGGGCTTCGGAAAATACCGGCCGCTCTTAGATGACAGGTACTCCTTACCCGGCGCCTCGGGCTCCTGAAGAAACGTCGCCACCGGGGCGCACAGATTGCTTCAACCGATGCCGTTGCTGCTTGTGGAATACTGCGAACGCTTTGCAATATCTCGCCAAACCATCCCGTATCCCTTCTTTGTCGCTCGCTGTTTGTAAACAGATGCAAAGTGAGAGGTCACTTTAACTTGCCCTCGCCCGAGCAAATGTGTATCTAGTGTAAACATCGCTTCTCTTATTTTATTGCAAGCACTGCGTTCTCAGATAACGTTGTTCTGTTGATTGAATTCAGTGAAAAAAAAAATCGTCGTCGCGTGAGACATAAACCCCGTTGACAGCACAAATCTGTATCACTGGCAAGATTATGTCAGCCGTGTAATATATTTCTGTCCCAAGTTCTGCCAAGAGACGTCTGTTCTTTTTTCGTTTTTTTTTTTCGGTATAGCTCACAATGGCAACCGACTAAATATTTTCAGCCTTAGAATAAGCATCTCCTTAAAAACCAGGTCAATGGGTCGAACACGGAATCAGCAAGCTGGTTCAAACAAAGGCTTTTAATAATGCTTATTTTTAGAATTATTCCTAGACGGTTCTTCGCTTGGCTGAAGCGCTCTGCACTCGGTAGAGCTTGGCAAGGACACTTTGCGATATTGAAATATTTATTATGTAATGAAACAGAGCTGGGGGACAAGCTTGATTGTATTAATAGTGTTTACAACTGTTACTAAGCGTCTTTGTACCTGTCGCTCATGAAACTGTGCCGTCGTTTCTAGTTACTTTTTCATTAGAAATATTTGCTTCTGAACACCGGAGGCTTCATTTTGATGATAATGACGATATCTTGTTTAGGACCATAACTCCACTGAATAACTTCAGTTATTACAGTATCTGCAGGCGTTCATTGCGATTCATTGATGCGATTTTTCCTTCTCTTGGAAGGCTGATAGCGATTACACAAAGATCAATTTGAAATATTGGTGGCTGTGCGTTGAAGATGGAGCGATGCACGATTGATTTTTGTTGTTGCTTGGTTTGCAAGAAGTGAAGGCTATTTATTGACAAGGGAGCAGCGGCTTGGGGGGGGTGGGGGGACAGGGGGTGGTCTAGATATAATTTCTTCATTTTTTTATTTGTGCAGCAGTGCTGGCATTCCTCCGGATGGCTGTAGTATAAGTAGAAGGGAGGCAGCACGTACCCGAGCTCCTGAATTCGTTTTGCTCCTAGTCTAGAGACGAGTTTAATTTGCACGTCGTCTTGTCATGATCTCGAAAGTAGGTGAATTGGATGTTTGCTTATGACTAAAATGAAGATAACACTGAAAAAAAAAGGCTGTGTTTGCGCTCATTTAAGCTGATAAGTGCAATGAAATCTCGCATCTACGTCAATAAAGTTGTTTTTGCTGGTAAAAGACATCCCGCGATTGGGCAGTTTGTCAGGCGACAAATCACGCGCTGATTTTATTGCTTCGTCTTTGATGTATGCTCACTATTCTGACCAAATAATGCTTCGAGTTCGATAAATATCAAATGATATAGATGCAGATACATTTAAACAATCACCAAATATAGTTTTGTAGTTATCTATGTATGGAGAGAGGACTCAAATGAACTTCAAGACGGGTGAGATGACCGAAACTTGATTCCTGCTAACTAACCAGTTTTGGGTAAGGGCCATTGGAATGCGAGAGACTACATAAACAAGGAAGAGTGGAAAGTGTCTACCAAATGAACATTTAATTTTGTCGGTGCTGCCACGCAAATGAAGTCTCCACATAGCCATGCACTGAAAGAATTGGAGAAAAGAAGATAGACAGGGAAGAAAGGGATGTCAACTGGTTTAGAATAACTGGTATGAAACACTACACTGGATAAAATGAGTTGATAGTTTCAAGGTTGGAATAGTAGAGAAAATTTGAAAATGTCATCGGGGATGTAGGCGATAAAGGTGTTACCGAAATATTTAAGGGCAACAGACTTATACCTACGAGACTGACAAAGTGTGACGTTATGTGTGTATTATCTCTCAATCTCTTTCTGAATAGCCACTGAAAGTGTCTGATAAACAAAGAGTGGATCAACAAGGGGTTGCCTATGTAGCTGCAGTTATCGCGAGGAAAATTCCCTCGGCCAGCAGTGTTCATAAAAGTGTCTGAATTTAGCCGCAGTGGGGGTCTGAACTGGCAACACTGTTGCAATATCTGCCACGCTCTTTGTGTTTGACTGACTGTTGTTTACGTTCCGCGAGACAGTCGTGAGTGTAGGAGGGCCTCGTTGTGCCAAGGATTCTGTGTCAGCTCTTTTACTGCTGCACACATTGACAACTTTGACTGGGCGCATCTTGCGGACAGAAAACTAAGTGCTCCTGGCTTTCTTCTGACGTTAACAAAAAGAGGTGAATCTCGCACAGTTCTAGCTCAGTTTTAGAGCTTCATAGCGCTGACATAACTTTATTTGGGCACTAAATATTTTTTGAATGCATCAACATTATATTAAAGAACCACGGCAGTGACACCAATTCATTCATTCATTTGCACTAAAAGAAGTGCATCTGTCCTGATACTTTATACAGATATGACATTGCAAAACACAGAAACATTTTTCTTGTTTAGCCTATTCTGTTTATGTTATTCATCCAATGGTCTACCTGGAATGCGAGGCCCTCAAGTGGCTTACTTTTTCAGCTATCTGCTTTTAGGAAAGTCACGGCAGCAGTAGACCACGAAGGACCAAGAAAAACTGGTATTCAACTCAATATTTTCAATCTTTGTATCGGGAGAGTATGAACACCGTGGTTCTTTTATAAGTGCCGATATCCGACAGTTGCCAACATCTGGTCAACTCTAGCTGTAAGTTTCGCCAGTGCTGATAGCGTGCGAGTATATTCCTCGAACAAGCTGCTGAGACAAAACCTTTGCTCGGAACAAGATGTATGTCGTGGGAAATTATAACAGGTGTTATCGTGGAAGTCTTCATGTACCGTTTCATGAAGGCGGATGCTATAGGAACACATTGTCATAAAAACGAATAGGCAATATGCACAAATCGTGCACTCGTGTCATGTACGAGTGCTAATCGCAGTAAATTCTCCTGATGAACTTCGCATTGTTCTTTTTTCTATGTGATTTCAAATGTTGAATATTTAGAATTTAGATTATTTACAACTAGGAATTGTGCCTTAAAATCAGGCGTATGGTGTCTCATAACTCTATTTAAAGCCAGACTACAATGCTAAAGCAACTATTTGACGCTTGATTGTCACAAAGTTGCGTTAGTGATTCCTTGAACAAGGACTTTCAGTGGAGCCCGCGTTTCGATAAGTTCACTAACTTTGTCGATTCAGTAAGGAGTGGAAATACACGCTGCACACGCTAAAAGTGTGGAAGCTCGGTTGATGAACAACGCAAATCACAAAGCATGGTTGAAAAGAAAGCAGGGCAGGTGCCGTTCCTTATCATTCAATTGTTCAACCGTTCCACGTGATCTACGCTGTTGAACAACACGAATCGACACCAATTTGTCCGGCTGTCCTCTGTAGAGAAGTTTGCCGCAAATATTTATCCTTCCAACTCCAGTTCTTAGGGTCGCACTATAGTTCAGGTGTGCGCTCCCACATACTTTGCGATTCACGCATTTTTCACGTCGCTACCGAGAAGCCCGCGGGTAGTTATTTTGTCGATGGGTATCTGTGTGAACACGTTGCTTAATAATTAAATAGTTAATTTTTGGGGTTTAACGTCCAAAACCACCATATGATTATGAGAGACGCCGTATAGTGGACGGCTCCCGAAATTTCGACCGCTGTTCTTTAGCGCGCAATTAAATCTGAGCACACTGGTCTTTAGCATTTTCGATTACATCAAAAATGTGGCCTGGGTTCGCTCCCGCGACCTGCGGGTCAGCAGCCGAGTGCCACTAGAACACCGTGGCGGGTCCGAACACGTGGCCTGAGTGGCGGAGCGTGAAGGAGACGACGCGGCCTCGGCGTCACGCGTGCGTGAGTGTGACGGGGCGGGCCACGGCTCAATGAAGCCGCGAAAAGGGGCCCTCGTGTGTGGAGGCGCGTGCGTATTAAACGCGGCCAACAAACGAACCAAGTGACGCTCGCCGAGTCGCTCCGGCGGGATCGAGACAGGCGCGAATTTCTTTGTAAACGGAATGATGTGGCCGTGTTAAGTATACGATCGCGTGCTCGTTTTGAGCCGCAGTTTTCCCTGGAGCACTGGTGTTCTCTCTCCTTAACTAGCTTTATGTTATAGGCGATACAAAGTGGACTCGGAGGTTGGAGGATGGACAAAAAGAGAGCACTCCTCATCAAACTGGAACATTGGGAGTATATTATTCATGTATACGGTTGCTTTTGGTGCCACCCACACCAGTCGAAGCAAGCTGACGCATTCGCCTTCCAGTTTCGACACACCGGTGTTGCGTGCATATGCGTGCGCGGGGTTGTCCAATGGGGAGAAAGGGGGAACTTAGCCGTAGCTTGTGCCTTTCACCCCGTTAGCCGAGTCCTAAGCAAAACAAGCTCTGCAATGAATGTCCAAATTAAAACGAACTGATGGCATTCTTCTCACCAAAGCCTGCCATTGGTCATCCCGAGCTTTCGGCGGGTATAGGGGGGGGGGGATGGAATAAACCGTTCTTGGTGCGGGGGAAGTGATTTTAGGTAAAAAGAAGAGAAAAATGAGCCCCGTAACTGTCTCTCAGTGGGAGGACACCTCAACAGTAGCTCACGAGGGATGGTGGTTGATATGCCCGGGGAGGGGTTGAGGCTGCCACCCAGGATCCGGCGAAGGACGACTCTTGCGACGCGTCTCACGAACAAGTAGAAGATGCGTTTAATTTACATATTCACAAGAGAAGTACATTGCAGCGAGAGCGTACTGACGCGCCTTTCCATCACAAGGGCCCAGAGCGCACTCCAGACGAGCGGGCAAGCGAAGTCCAGAGAGAGAGCGTACAGACGCGCCTTTTTATGACAAGGGCCCAGAGCTCTCTCTCTCTGGACTTCGCTGGCCCGCTCGTCTCGAGTGCGCTCTGGGCCCTTGTGATGGAAAGGCGCGTCTGTACGCTCTCTCTCTGGACTTCGCTGGCCCGCTCGTCTCGAGTGCGCTCTGGGCCTTTGTGATGGAAAGGCGCGTCAGTACGCTCTCGCTGCAATGTACAGGAGATAGCGTATAGGGCTAATCCAGTCGGCCAGAGCTACGCTGTCGTCGTCGTCGTCCTCGGGGACCGGCGTCAGGAGGTGGCGTATAGGACCAACCGAGACGGCCAGAACTGCACTGTCGTCGGAGATCGCGAGGGCACAACCGGTCGGCGCGGAATCCAGCGAGCTAGTCGTTCCCTGTGTGCAACACCAGTGGCCCTCGGTCACCATTGTCGGCAAGAACGTGTTTAGCGCCATCACCGTGCGCGTTTAACAAATGAGGTGAAAGGTCTCGTGAAGGTAATGGGCACAATCGGCGCCTTCTCTAGACGACTGACAGAGAGGAAGTTGCAACATGCCCCGCCCCCGCCTCGTGCACACGCCTGTGACTGCGTGTAAGCAAGATTATCTTTGAACGTGTCGGTGGTTTTGTGCCCATTCGTGTGGAACGTTTTGAATGTCGCCGGCGAGAATTTCGCGCACCTTGTCCCTGCTCCAATACTTTCCCATTCTATATACTTATGGGCCGACATCATGGAAGTATATAGGTGCCACACAAGCAAGCCGACGTGGTGGCTCAGTGGTTACAGTGATCGGCTGCTGAATCGAAGGTCGCGGGGTCGATCCCGACTGCGGCGGTCACATATCGATGGAAGTCACATATCGCGGCTCCTATGGACTGTGTTGTCTCATTGCGCATTAAAAAAAAACAACCCATGGAGCCCTCCACGACGGCGTCCCTCATAGCCTTAGTTGCGTTGCGATGCTAAAACATGATGATGATTTTTGATTTGACATGTGGGGTTTAACGTCCCAAAACCACCGTATGATTATGAGAGACGCCGTAGTGGAGGGCTCCGGAAATTTCGACCACCTGGGGTTCTTTAACGTGCACCCAAATCTGAGTACACGGGCCTACAGCATTTTCGCCTCCACCGAAAATGCAGTCACTGCAGCCGGGATTCGATACCGCGACCTGCGGGTCAGCAGCCGAGTACATTAGCCACTAGACCACCGCGGCGGGGCCGATGCTAAAACAAGGCAAACAAGTCCCGATATTGGAGAAAATTGTGGCCGCGCATAGGGTGCTGCCCATACGCAAAATGGGAGTACCTGAAGCAACTGTGGCGCGGTTTTTTAGTTATATTGTGTTACAGATCTTATTAATTACACAAGACAGTACCATAAATACGTACAAATCACTGCGGGTCTTTATTCGAGCTCCGATGCTATTTTCACTGGCCATCTGACCGCCGTGAAGAGCGCTTTCGTTGGCACGCCATGCTATATCCTGCTTGCTCACGAGACATCGATTCAAATCCCACCAAAATCTTTGACAATTTTAGGGAATGTTTTTTGGATTTGGTAATACACTGGTCATGTACAGCAGCTAGAAAATAAGGGCAAGAGCATGCGCTAGTTATGGACATAAAGATGAAAGGCTATAGGGTGCAGATATAATCAGAGTAGCAAACATAACTCGTTGGTTCATGACTTTAGCCAGGGCCGTATTCATATATATATATATATATATATATATATATATATATATATATATATATATATATATATATATATATATATATATATATATATATATATAGAGAGAGAGAGAGAGAGAGAGAGAGAGACGTGGATGAGGGGTGCGACCCCTTTAGGAATATCTTTGTACGTGTGTTTGTATGTGTGCAAGTACACGATACATACATACATACATACATACATACATACATACATACATACATACATACATACATACATACATACATACATACATACATACATACATACATACATACATAGCTGAAAATTTCCAAAGAGAATGGAATTTTGAACCCTCACCAGACAGCACCCGTGATTGTAGCAGGGTAAGCAACAAAACGACATCGGCAGTATTGACAGCTGGATGCGGGAGCGCGAAATTTCCATACCAGGTCGACGTCACGACGCAATCAGCGGGTTCGCTTTTGTTCCTCGCCCCCGCGGTCCCAGCTTCACTCAGCGCAGCGAGCTGTCTTTACCATTGTCTTCCGCGACAGTGTGACGTTCGATGACGTGACAAGATCGTCGGCGCAGTCAGTGACTTCTGCCCCATTTTCCTCGAGCGTTCAAGGTGCTATTGACGCCGCACTCGCACTGGCGATATGTTTAAGACTTCTGGTTTGTGCGCGATGTTTCTTTTTGCGGTGATTTTTTTTTCAAAGGGGCCATGATGCCCAGTTTTTTATCTTAATATGCGTTGTGTGGGTAAATCCTTTCGCATTCACAAATAAGCTTGCAAAATTCTGGTGCATTTGCTCAAGTTAGCGCTCAATTTAGAATTTAACAATAAAATAAGCACACAAGTGGCCTGTGAATCGCGCTTCACTGGCGCCACTGGCGCACTAGCGAGTCGTGACGCGACAAGTAGTTCGCTGAGCGAGCGCCTGCATTCGGCGAATGATATTGTTCGAGGTAAGCTGTGCGTCAAAACAAGACATTTTGGCTTCCTCCAGCTTGGCGCTGAAACCGAATCATTTACAACGGCTGACACTTTCGGCAGAAGGCGACGGCTCCGCTCCTTCCAGCTCATGACGTCACGCGTGTCATAGCAAAATGGCAGTCGCCGGTGGTTGGCGGGGTTTCTCGGCCCCGAAATATTTTTATACGGTGCTCTTTTCAGATCTGTATAAACACAATAGATTCTCCGCTTCCAGTTCTTGCTAAAAAACGCGAGTTGTTGGGCAACCACGTCATGATCCTTTTAAGGCCTCAGATGCCTTATCAAATAAGAAAGTTAACCGTCGGCGTGGGCAGGAAGAAATGCGAAATGTTATCATGGCGCGGTCGCGTTATCACATAATGCCAGCACGATCGACAAAATTTGTGACGTCATCGTGGCGCGACTATGGCGTAGCATACAGTGACGTCACATGATGTTATTACGCATAACGTCGTCACTTGATCGTTCGTAGGCCGCTCATGTATAGGCATCGGCTGTGATTGAAAGATGGCTTTCGCCTTCGAGTCGTTTCAGGCAAATGCACAAAGAGCCCTGTTGATTATTATTAATAATATATATATATATATAACATTTAAAATCTCATCTGTTAAGAAAACTACATGGTCGAATAAGAACATCCCATAAACACGAATCACATTCACACAACGATACGAACGAAAGCCGACACAAAATTTGGTTCTGTCAGATAACACTATACAGCGTGATGACCTCCCTCAATAATTTCATCACTCGAGCAGTGGGAAAGCACACAGCGATCGGTGCGGTGAGCTGAAGAGGCGTCTAAAGAGATGCAGATTTCGAAATAAAGACTCCTACTACATACATAGCCCCGACAGCAATGTAGAAAATGCCATTGGTCGACCTTTTTAGTTATTCGAAAAAATGTCTATTTAGGTCTCTTCACACAAAGCTATCAGAAAACTGCGGGTGAGCTTCTCAGTTTGGTATAAGCTAAGTTATCTCTAATTTACTTCATTGTCAGTAACATAAGCCTTACAGAATACGTAAGTGAAACACCAAGAAGTTCAGCGATAATGAAAGTTAGAAAGATAATATGGAATTTGCTATGTCACTTCCAGAACACAGGGGCACAAATGGGTTAAATAGTGAGTAGGAACAACTACTGAAAGGGAAGGGGTAATTTCATGCTAACAAAATTATGACTGTCAGCTCTAAACAGTCGCTTTATTCGCACGTAGTCAATTTATGAATGCATTCAGGTGTATTTGGCGGATATCGAAAAATTGGCTGCATCAGTGGAAAGATAGCGAGACGATGTGCCATTGAAGTTTAAAGAGAACTAATTGGGCAGCATGAACTTCCGAATGCTTGCTTGGGGCGCCACAAAAAAGCTGCCACCGAAGACGCGACGAACGATGAATGATATCGAAAAAAGGAGGAACAGGCGTAATCATTGCATTATGGGAAGTTCATTGTGTAAATATGAATTCTTTTTATGGACGTTTCGGCACACCCATGGGTGTTGCTAAGGTTCATTCATATCAACAGCTTCTCGTAGTGATTACTGTTCGTACCCGCAGTTGCTGACGCCATGATTAGGATGTCAAAGGTATCGTACAAGACAACAACAACAACAACAACAACAACAACAACAACAACAACAACAACATGTATGAGAATGTTAAAACTGTGCTGGTAGCCGTGTCATATCGGCAGCTTATCTTAGAAGACACATTTACGAGCAGAGAGGTTTAGGTTTTTTGACAATGGTAAATTCAAATGTCACACTTTGGTCGCACACAAGCTGGCTTTACGTAGAAGGAAGGACATTGTTTCTTTTCAAGGAAAATCTAATCGAGCTGTCGTTATCGTGTGCGCGATGACATTTAAAGACACTTGCTGTCAGGCCAGCTTTGTTTGTAAAAATGGCGAGTCTGTAGTGCATCTTAACTGCGTGCATTTTCAAAGCCCGCATTTAACTGATGATGACGCTCGAAAAAGTTGAAGGTTCCGCGATTTCGCAGTGCAGACAGTACTTGCTACACGTTTTCAAGAAGTCACTTCAGCGGACAGCTTAGGAGCAAGACACACACTTGGTATATCGTCAAGTGCTCTAGCATATGGAACCAGTAAAATATAATTGCAGATTTTGTGTGTTATTTATGGACAAGGCACGGCTTATCGCTGTCATGGCATCAGTGTATGTTTTGTCAAAGAACAGGAAAGCACGCTTATTTCTATTGCCTGCGAGATCCACTGAATACTTTTTTTTAGTTTGAACAGTTTTATTTTTCATAAAATTCATTGATGAAAAGGTGACGTTATTCTGAAAAACGATTTAGATTTGCTTGGGTAACAAATCGCAACAGATTCTTGTGTGTCATGTTATTGTTCTTCTTTTGTGATTCTAAGTACTATTGCGAAATTTCCAGTTGAAAAATAAGAAAATTATTAAATTGCCTCTTTATTCAAATCATCTGTCCAGAAATTGAGACCAAATTGAAAACTAGAAGTGTATACAGTGAAGTAACAGGTCTGTGCCAAAAGTCTCTAGGCAAGCGCTACTTTTGAGATATATATCTCTGCCCGAATCATAAATTATACTCACGTTGGTCGTTAAATTTTAAATTCTGCACATCATGATGCGCCCCTTTGGTAAACTGATATAAGCTTATTTAAGTGCTGAGGAACGCCTCTGCATGCGCAACTGTATTACCACGTTTGGCCCGGCGCCAGCTGTTTCTTTTTTTTTTTCGTCCAGGACTCGTACTGCCTGCCAAACTGAAGTCAGTTACAAAAAGGAAAGGTTAAGCGCTTACGCAATCCCAACAACACCCAACTAAAATTACAGTTGGCCTGTAGTTTTTCTCTTATGGAGACCATTTTTCTTTTCTGTCCTCGAGCTCGTTCATTTTTTTCTAACGTGGAGCAACCAGCCGAGTAGAGAGACAGCCAAAACGCTGTACAAATGAAACTCCTACGAAGGAATCATTACTGCTTGAGTGGAGCAATACTCGAAACCGAACGTCAAACTCCAATAACAGTTCTGTATTAAGGGGGAGGGGGGGGGGGTGCGCGTTTTTTTTTTCTTGAGAGGGACTAGGGATTTACCAGCGTTTTATATCGACAGCTATTTTCTGCGCGGAAATCGAACGAGATGAGGCCGAATAAATCCGCACTCTCATACGCTCATGAAGTGCCCTAGAACTTCAGATATAAACAATGACTACCATGGAGCAGTGGCGTGATTGTGTCCGCTCAGGGTTGCACGAAGCACTAATTTCGAGCGGCTGGGCAGGAAAGCGAGGTCCGTGGTTGAATGATTGATAATTGATATATGGTGTTTAACATCCCAAAACCACCATGTGATTATGAGAGACGCCGTAGTGGATGGCTCCGGAAATTTCAACCACCTGGGGTTCTTCAACGTGCACCTAAATCTGAGCACACGGGCCTACATTACCGCCTACATCGGAAATGCAGCCGCCGCAGCCGGGATTCAATCCCGCGACCTGCGGGTCAGCAGCCGAGTACCTTAACCACTAGACCACCGCGGCGGGGCGTCCGTGGTTAAATATAAATGCACAGAGTTATAAGAGAAAGTAGAAATTGCTTCCAAAAACATATGGGTGGGCGTCTTGGTTTTTCTATTAGGCTAAAAACACGCCCTCTCAAGAATGGAAGGATAGCAGCTTGGGCAGTGCTTTTTTTCAGCTTACAGATAAAGCAGGCGTGTAAGCTTAAAATAGTTGACTGTTGAACAAGTGGGTGTTTGGATGTTTGGACATAGAAGCCATCGTGAATAGCGCAACTCGACAGTAGACCAGGAGAGAACAGGCGAGCACACACGAATTCCTGCTCCCGTCTCATAGCTCTACTTACGATGGTTTGTAAGAGCGACGTTATTTTGTTGTTTTTATTCGTGTGTGTCAATGAGAACACATTCGCAAATGGACATGCGCTGACTTTTAAATAGAAATCTGCGTGAATGTTTGTTTGGGTAAAGCTGTTCTGCGGCAGCCCTCTAGGTGAAGAAAGTTTTACCGAAGGAAAGTCTCTCATTCACAAGTCTACTGAATAAACCACTAAGGGTGTCACTGAAAACGCTTCGCCATTTATTTTATTTTATTTGCCTGCCCTTAGGCATATATATTCGCGGTATGAAAAATACACATTCAAGTTTGCTTCATATATGAAGTCCATCAGTGAACGCAGTGAACGGTGGAACGGTTCGTAAATCCATATTTCAAGGTGGGGTGGTCGATGGTCAGGTCTGAGGCGGTGAAGACGGCCTAAAAAGTAGGCTGCGGTAATGTTGCTGCTGCAGAGAGCCGTCACAGATGGAGTAAGCGCAAACCCGACAGTTCAAGCTGAATTACTTCTGGAGCGGCCATCGATTCCAGCACCATCCTTCTTGATGTCCGCTAATCGCAAAGAGCTCTACAGCTTGGTCGTACAAATGAAATAATATCCACGCAAGACAAAAATTTAAAGAAATATTAAGGCCTCTGCCCCTGGCGATCAACTTTGGGCTGTTCAGCTGACCGATTAAGCCACCAGGGCTCAAGAAATAAGGACCGTCAACTATAAGCGGGACCTCTTGCCCGTCCCACCACAAATTTCCAGGGTGTTTCATTAAAGTTATTTGCATGCATCACTCCAAAAAGTTTTCTGGAGGAACTGCGCAGTTACCCCGAAAAAGGCTCTCTGGTCCTCTAAAAGATGAAATGTGCGCAAAAGATCGCAAACTCTACGACAAGGAGGGCCACTTTCCTCCTCGTGGAGTAAAGCACCCGTTTTTTGGAGTAACTGCAGGAATGTTCGCGCCGTGTGCAAACGACCCATCGGTGCCTACACAAGCCTGTTTCCTTTCAGACGGTGCCGTAGCGTGGTGTGGTTTAGTGGTTAGTGTACGTGAATGCTGACTGAGTGGCCGTGAGTTCAAAAACCGTGTGTTTGTTGCAAATGTTTCCGAAATTTATTTCTGAATGGCATGCTTGCACATCGATTGTAGATATAATTAATGCTTAATGCCTGCACACACTTCAAAAGGCTGGTTAAGTCAACCAAAACGTGATTTTTCTTTTGCGCAAGATATCTAGCTGTTGCTCCTTTGCAGAGTAACCGCGAGAGCGTGGTTACTATTTCGCAGTTACTCCCAAAAGGGTGCAATGGGTGTGGCGGGTTAGTTACTCCTCTAAAGGAGAAACGTCGACACCCCTTTTCCTCCTTTACTTAGAGTATGTTCAAGGGATGAGAAAGATTTAAAAAAAAATGTCGCTGTAGCCAACATCAACACAAGCGGACGTGTCTTCGTCAAGGCACTGGCTTTCCTGACAAGAGCAAGTCCTCCTGCGGAAACGTGGGTTACAGCGATATTCATTGCTCAAATACTTACCGTCATATAAAACTAGTGGTTCAAGTGCCCTTAAACAACCACCGCTGCAAATAATAGCGTGTCGCATGAAATTCTGGTAGTCTGAACGCTTAGTGCTGTCTGGCATCGTTCATGTGTTTTACGAATAAATTCTTGGTGAGGAGAATACGGCACATTTAGGAAAGGTGGTGAAGGCGAGAAACAAACCACTCATTCGTCTTTCAACTCGACGAGATTTATAAGTCCTGTAAGAAATGGGTGGATAGAAAATCCGACGCCGCATCTAATGGTTGAAGCTTTGGGTGACCCGGCTTTATTTCCGTCGTGGCTCGTGGGCAAGCAACGAGCGACGTGTTAGATTCCGCGACCGAAAAGTAACTATGGATGTTCGCGTAAACAGCCACACGTCACACGAGTACGCAGCTGCTTCCGCTACATCGACGGCGAGTCCCTGTTCACGAGGTCGTAAAATATGTGTAACGGTCTGTGTACCTTACATTACCTCCGAAGTCGGCTATCGTCATTTTGTTTTTGTATAAACGGCAAACCAAGCCGGTGTCACATACTTCATTTCTTTCCGGAGTGACGAGTGGTATAGCGCATACTTGAAATAGCATTTCATTTCTCACTTATTTTTTACAAGCACTGCTATAGCTGCTTGGTCTCAGTGCAACAGTGCCTAAGAGTTACGCCACTTTGTTCGAGGTTTGGGTCCCAGTGCGATGATTAGCTACGAGTCTTCAACCACACTTTTTGGTTAAATATAATATTAAAGCAAAAAAAAGTACGTATACACCCCCTTTAGCTAGAGCAACGGCCACGGTAATGTTTAGCCAACAGTCGCACTCGTTCTCCAAATGCACCTCAAGCCGCGTCGAAAGACACGGGATGGTCTCTCGACGACCATTATAATTCCCGTAGCCCCGATTCGGCTTTCAGCCCGCGAACAGCTGGGGCCTCGGTGATAGCGACGGTCGCCAGCATGAGCTAGCACGATGTTCGCGTCTCCTGGAGTGAGCAGTTGGCTTCTCGCCCTGTCGACAGCTGTGCGCCGCCGCAGTTGCCTGCACGCCGCAGGTCGAGCAACCGCAGCTGTATATACGGTCTCTCCGCCCGCTCCTTTGCGAAGTAGAGTTGGCCGCCAACTCTCGCAAGGAACACAGTGGCGGCCCGCAACCGCGTTTAGGTCACTTGCAAGTTGCTGCCATCAGCATTCGCGCAGCTGACCCAGCCGGGTTGTTCGACTCAATGCCCTTTGAGTCTCCTTGAAACGCTCGCCGCTGCAGTTTCGTTGGCGGCAACACCCGAATTCGAGTTTCGGGACGAAGCTAAGTCCCACGTGAGACAACCGATTCGTACGAATAAAGCTGCGCAACACGCAGACTCTCTGCCTGAAGGAGGGTGCACCGGATCAGAGCCCCCACGTCGGAGAACACCTACCACGTGTGGTGCCGCGAGACCGTGGAGATATGACGCAGTGCGGCTTTAGTCACTAAGGGCCTTGGCCGAAGCTAAATAAGGCCTTCTCCCGGGGGCAATGCCGCGGAGCTGGCTAACGAAAGTCGCCACGAGCAACTAGGTCTCATTTAAGCTTTCTTTCAGTCTTCACGTGCTTTCACGTGCATTTAAGCTTTCTTTCAGTCTTTCAGTGGATCAATACAGCTAAGCGAGAAGGTCTTTATACGGTGGCTTTGAATGCTGTCTCTCCTTTGTGTTTTGGCTGCGAAGCTCGGCTATTTTACTCTGCACAGAGATGGCAGCACCGCCCAGACCAAGCGCGTGCACCTACCCGGCGCGCATTTTCAAAACAACGCTCGATTCGTCGACGACGCGCTCGTGTGACGGGCTTCGGCGCGTTTCCGCAAACAATGTCACGCGATCTCACAGAAGTTTAATAACGTTCACAGGGCCCACTCTTATTTTGGTTCACGCTTAATCCGGGGCAATGTTTGGCTGATGGACTCCCTCTTTCCCGCATTCCTCTTTCTCAGCACGTGGTGCGTCGCGGCTGCGTTGCATGCCGAAACCTCCCGCGCATCGTGCATTTTTAGCGCAGCTTCAGGCCGCCAGATTACGTCAATAGAACCCTCTCGACGTCTGTTGGCCGTCTGCAGTTCTCGCTCTCTTAGCTTCTTGTGGGGCAATGCGCTTCTCTGTCTGCCGCCAATAGCGCTCTTTTTTATTTATTTTTTATTTATCGGTACCTTAAGAATCCCGAGGGACACTACCTGAGGAGTGGGTATCATAAGTAAAGAGAAAACGATAAACAATATAACAATAAACATCAATAGGACTAAAATACAAAGTGTAGATACAAATGGCGGCAATGAAAATAAGCCAACCCATTTCACAAAGGTAAGTCCGAAGGCATCAATTCATGTATGTTCGATAGCCCCGCCGGGGTGGTCTAGTGGCTAAGGTACTCGGCTGCTGACCCGCAGGTCGCGGGATCAAATCCCGGCTGCGGCGGCTGCATTTCCGATGGAGGCGGAAATGTTGTAGGCCCGTGTGCTCAGATTTGGGTGCACGTTAAAGAACCCCAGGTGGTCGAAATTTCCGGAGCCCTCCACTACGGCGTCTTTCATTATCATATGGCTGTTTTGGGACGTTAAACCCCACATATCAATCATGTATGTTCGATAGTCTATCGGAAACGTGTTGCATCACGGACAAGTGCAACATCATTTGGAAGGCCCTTCCAGTCTCGGGCAGTTCTGACGAAGAATGACTGATGGAATGTAGTGGTGCGGGTACGGGGTGGAATTACTGCGTACGGGGTGGAATTACTGTGGCGGCATGCAAAAGCGTTGCGCTATGCATACACAAACGGAGCATGTGGACGTCTAGCAGGCAACAAGAACACAGTACGCCCCACGCGTGACAGAGGTACCAGCATATAAGTACTGGTAACCAGGTTTAATGTAGACATAGGCGAGAGCCAATGTCGTAGCCAGGGGGCGGCGCACCGGGCCCATGCCCTCCCCCTCTACAAATTCTTTTTCGTCATGGCATACTGGCATACATAGCGAAAAATGATAATTTGAGGGTCCTTCCCCCTCCCCCCGAGAAACATTTCTGCCAACGCCCCTGGCGTGAGCACGGGGAAGGGGGGAACGTCCTTTCGGAAAGAGGTAACCACGAGAGTCACTCTCTTTAGTCCAAGATATATATATTACTTAATCTGCAGCACTGGTTGCGTAACGAATGCGGCACACTGTAATAGAAGATGCTCAAGTGTGTCGTCGGAGACGCAAGAACCGTACAACGGACTGTCACGTCGATCGCCAAACCTACGTGCTGTGTGCAAAACACTTTCCCGCAGAAAGTAATGTTGATGTCATTGGCAGTGCCAAATTGCGAAATTCGGGAACCACTGAAAAGAGTTTCTTTAAGCTGATACCATCTTGCAGGCTCGAAAACATATATTTTTTTTATTGACATGATGTGTCGGCGCACAAACAAGGCGCCGGCTACTCCTTAACCATCAGGGGTGTCTAAAATTTCTCAACGTAACAAGTCCACAGCAGATACAATAGAAATCTTAGCATAACAGTCAATACATAACATGTCAGAACGACATTCAACATTCACATAGATGTGTCCATACGGTTATGTTAAATAAATTCTGTGACAAAAAGCTGTGCCAAGACACTCTGACTACTGTAAACTTTGGCCATGACAGCATGAGAGATGTTCCAGCCCCCTTTCAGAATACATAATAAAACATAACCAAATAAAATAAACAAATTGAAACTCCGAGAAACAATAAAGTGGGACACTCAGTCTAGATTGATAAATTATTGTGTAAAAACTCTACGCTCTTACTTTCAACATTATAGGTTCATAATAGAGGGGAAAATTAAGCTCGAAATTTCTGTATTAAGCTTCGCGCAGTAATATCTGCTGCTTAACGTCAGCGGGACATCTTTAAAGCGTTTTTTTTTGTATTTCAGTCCAATCGACTCAAATAAATTTTATGAAAAGTGGGACAGTCAAACCCGCGAATTTTCATCATCATCATCATCATCATCATGTCTGCGCCCACCTGAGGGCAAAGGCCACTCCCATTATCCGACAATCAACCCGGTCTTATGCTTTCCGTTGCCACGTTATCCCTACGAACTTGTTAAGCTCATCGGCCCACTTAATTTCTGTCTCCCTTTGGTACGTTTGCTTTCTCTGGAAATCCACTCATCTACCCTTAAAGACCAGTGGTTATCCTGCCTACGTGCTACGTGCCCGGCCCATCTTCATTTGTTCTTCTTGATTTCAACTATGATATCCAACCCTGGTGTGTTCCCTGACCCACTCTGCCCTCTTCTTGTCTGTTAACGTTGCACCTATCATTTTTCTTTTCATCGCTCATTGCGTCATCCTCAATTTAATCCGAACCCTCTCTGTAAGCAAAAAAAAAAGTGAGGGGGGAGCATTATTTCCACATAGCACACAATTCGATATAAAGCTTTTACAAAAATTGTCGTCTTTTTGATGCGCAAGGTGGCTTTACGGCACTGGTTTACAACGTTGCAAAAAAGGCGGCTTCACGGCAATACGCGTGGATTGTTCTTTTGAAGACTCTTCTTACGCTGTTTTTAGTAGGAGTTGCAGATTACACGCAGGCCTAGGTTGTACGTGAACAATACGCTATCGATATAAATAGCGTATTGAATACAGTCCTGCATTTTACTTTCTGAATAATGAATTATGGGCATATATCAGCGTTGAAAATAGTCTCCCATCGTTTTTGTTTTGTTTCTTTGTTATTTGTTTAGCGAAGCAAACGGGGACCACGCACAATGAGCCGACGGGCGCGGGAACGACAAATCGTGAAAGAAAGCACGTTATGGCAAGCGGTAGGCTCTACTCGATCCAGGCGGCAACCTCCCAATCATACCACTCGCTCTCCCTAATTCATGCGGGAAAACTTCCCTTTCGAGAGCAAGGGACAATTTTCTAGAGCGCTTAGCGTTGCCCGATTTTTTATGTATGAAGCGTCCAGGGTCGTCCACATCTTTTGCGAACACCTCTTTTGTGTCCACGACTTCGTAGAAGCTGATGTTTAATACGAAAATTGTAAAATTACTATTACATTCGTCGACATCATGATTTAGCGTCAAAGATTGAACATTACTCTCGTGAACTATAACAAACGTCCTAGTTTTACTGGCTTGAATGCTAGTGACGTGCTACTCACCGTAGGTACATGTTGTCGACCCTAAATCATTTTAGCCAGATAGAAAACTACATAGGCCCCCAGGAAACCGTCAAAACATGTTACATCCCCAGAGAGTGCGTGCAGGAACTTAATGGTGGCGTCTCCGCCTGCATTCTTCTTTTTGCGTGCTTTCTCGCTGACCTGGCGTCTTATTTCGGACGCAGTTGTGATTCCACTGATAGTTAAGGTTAACAGCGCCGAAATAATAGCTCTGTCAACTCACTAGTACGAGAAAAGTTTGTTATCTTTGTAATACCACTTTAACTATGATTCGGGGCCGTATGCGCAAATACTCATGCCTGAATCTGTAGATAATGCTCTAGGCCCAGAAATTCTGTACTCAGTCCTAAATGTCATGCTCAATTTGCCGACTGCAGATAACGCACGGAGGCTGGGCCGTTATACATTACGATTATTTGTTGGCATAGCGCGATGCAAGCTCTGAACGGGGCGTTCTAGGTAGTCCGTGGACTGCGCGTGGGTATAAAAGGAAGAGCTGCCATAAAATTGCTCTTAAAATAGCTCCTTTATAAGTGTTCGCGTGACGTCACGTAAGATCACGCCATATACGCTAAGCGCGAAAACATCCATTCACATGGTAGAGGTACCAACTGCACTGTGCATCGCTCTCAAAAGCCCAATGAAGACATCGCACTCACGACAATGGCGTTGCTGTGCGTCCTGTGTACTGAAACAATGGCAGCGCCTTCAAAGCACCGTCACTGTCATTGTGGCCGCAGCTGTACGACACTTGTTCGCCGCCTGTGTTGCCTCAGCGCAAGATTCAAGTGCAATCTCTTCGTGGACAGGCGGGGTGTAGCCGATGGATTCGAATGTGTTCGAATTCAGATTCGAACTTTTGAATGTTCGATTCAATTCGAATGTTCGATTCGATTCGAATGTTCGATTCGAATTTCACACGAAAAAACGAAACAAAGATCACAGCGTATCCACGGAGTGAACGACGATGAGTGCTGTGAAGCGTCCATCCGTCCATCCATACGTCCGTCTGGATTGTAGGTACAAACCTACGCACCTACGATCCGAAGGCGAGCATCGTGACCGCTCGGCTATACGGGCACGAGTAGAGCGAAACATAGTATAGTATAGTATAGTATAGCAAGTGACTGAGAAAGGCAAGTGAAACAGGTAGAGAAGGAGGAACAATAGCGAAGTGTATCATACAAAGAAACAAAAAGCAGTAGAGAAATGCATAGACAGACAGCAATATTTGGTATGATATATATTATCTGCATCAGCCACAATGGCCAAGAGGCCTACACGGCTGTGGTGGTTGACAGCCAGGGAGAAGTACGGGACGCCCTGATTATACTCACTAAGGATTCCATGGTTGCGGAACAAGCCGCGATTGCTTTAGCTATCAGAAACAGAAAATGGTCATACGTCTATAGCGACTCCAAAGCAGCAATTACGAGCTTCTACAAGGGCTATGTCGCTGGGACTGCGGTTAAACTTATGAACAAAGTCAATGCTATCGATACTGAAATTCGATGGTTTCCTGCGCATATGGGACGAGTGGACGAAACTCGGATCAGCCTCAATGAGGTGACGAATGACCTGGCACGAGGACTCGCTTGCCGTGCCGGTCAGACCCGATCCGACGCCCACTACCATTCCGGGGGCTGTAAAGATAATTTAATCACTTACAACGACATCACAAAATGTTATTACTTGGGGCGTAGGCAATTTTCACTGCCACACGCAAAATCGAACAGGGCTCAGGCAGTCACGCTACGTTTACTGCTAACCGGAACTTGCCCCACTCCGTATTTTCTACATAAAATTCTCCCTGACAGTGAAATTCAAGACAAGTGTGACGCGTACGTGCGATGGCATCATTGGGATCAGACACATGCTAGCGGGCTGTCCCGCGACTCTCGCCGACCCCGAAGAACAATGGCTTTACTGGGAGACGATGGTGCGAAGCGACTCTTATCAAGACCAACTACGGGCAGTCCAGAAAGTCCACGATGACGCCACAATGCTCGACCGGACAGTACCGACGTGGACGCGGCCCGCCTCGGTCTGAAAAGACCGGGCTTCAAGACACAAAGTTTTGTGAATGAATGAATGAATGAAGCACAGAGTGTGAGCATTATTGATGAGGTTCATGGACGCGATGGGGTTGTGTGTTGATGAAGACTGGCCGTGTGGTCAAGCTCTGCAAGTACCGCAAACAGCGCATGATTTCGCGCCATCGCACCCCACCTTTTAGTCGTCTTCTTCCATGGGTGCATACCCATTGATGAACCTGCTTTATTACACTATACAGCGCCAGCAAGAAATAGAAATACACAGAAAAAAATATACATAGAAAAAACAGAGTGGAGAGAGCAAAACAAAGAAAAAATCGGGAAAGAAAGAAAAAAATAGAGAAACAAAGAAGGCCGCCCACCTCCACACTTCTTTCAGGCTTGATACCATTAGTGCGAAGCTGCCTGAATGTTCTTAATTGCGCAGTTTTTGCAAGGTCTTTGCCTAAGTCACCACCAACTTAGACACTACAGGCTTCCTCCTTAAAGAAAGAAAGGAGGTAGGAGGAGGGGGGTGACGCATCATAATATAGACGGACGGTGGCACAGGCGCACCGTTTTTCGTGGGCAGGAACCTTACGATGCTGACGCATCATAAAGGTAACTCGCTATCGACGTAATTTTCGAACGCTCATTCTTCAGTTATGTATTCACAAAAAACGCTGCGTGAACCGCAGCAGGGATGATTGATCAGAGTCGGTTGTGTGCGTTCGGCCTTGAGTGAACCATGCGCTAATGTTAATCTCGCTTAGCACTTCGACCAACGTCCCATCTGATGAGGCTTAGAACCCACGCTGTGTTTCAATAAATTAACAACAAACCTTGCTTAATTTTTTCCAGTCCCACACACCGACGTGGCTGGGTAGTTTAAGCCTCAAGCCAATCTGTCTGTTCTATACCTGCCACGGCAGCAACATTTCGATGCTTGTAAAAAAACAAAGAAAGAAGCTTGGGCGTCGAAATTTATATAGGTGCAATTTTGAAGAAAATGAAGTTGTGAAACTCAAGTCCAACATATTTTTAACCCATTGAACACTATCGACGAGTTAAACGCTACAAATTAGTCATTGGTTTCTTATGCTCTTCCCTATCACACACGCACACATCGTATTTTTGTTTCTTTATTTACGTGTGTGTAACGAATTGCAGATAATTACAGGTAACCATAAATCATACATAAATTTTCCTTACGGGCTATATTGTGGCAGTTGCTTGGTCGTGCATTTCTTTGTATTTTCAGTGGCGTATAGTAAAGGGAGGAAAGGTTCAACCCCCCGCCCCCACCAATTTTTCAGTTCTGCGTGTGTATAAATTAAATACCAGCACACATACAAACGCTTGAAAAAACATGAATAAAGTATGGTTGAAACCCACCCTCCACCACCGAAAAAAAAAATTTCTGGCAACGCTGCTTCTCTCTTTCTTTCTTTCCTTCTTTCTTTCTTTCTTTCTTTCCTTCCTTCTTTCTTTCTTTCTCTCTTTCTTTCTTCTTTTGTTTCTTCCTTCCTTTCTTTCTTTATTTTTCTTCCTTTCTTTCTTCCTTTCTTTCTTTCTTCCTTTCTTTCTTTCATGAAATTCCGTACCAACTGCGGAATAGACCACACTGCTGTATTTCTTCTTTCCAACAGCTAGTCTACAAGCTTCTTCCCAGACAGTTGATGTCATTATGACGGCGTTGCACAAAAGATCAGGAGGAGACATCGCCTAACGAAGTAGAGGAGGAGCGATTTCATCACCCGAGAAAGCTTTTATATTAACTACAAGTTGTGGATTGATTATGCAGTGCTGCAGATGCATTCTTTTTTATTTTCGTCTTTTCTGTTGAGGTAGAAAAATATATTCGCAAAATGTAATAGGCTTTTCATGACAGCTGAAAGCTTGGGCTGCTATATAAGATGTATATATGATGACATACTAAACACTTAAAAAAACACACAGACGCACAGCGCTGTGTGTGTGTGTGTGTGTGTGTGTGTGTGTGTGTGTGTGTGTGTGTGTGTGTGTGTGTGTGTGTGTGTGTGTGTGTGATCATAGTTTGCATGGATCTCTAGACATGGTCACTGAGAGATAATATAATCGTGTAGCAACGACCCAATCAGGGTTTTTCGCAATGTTGAAATTCCAGCGAAGGAACCAAAAGCTTTATGCTTTTTCGTATCGTCAAACCTCATAATTGATATCACAGTCAATGTTTTAATAATACCAGCGTCTGCGTACGCTGAAGTAATTTCGTAAGGTGTCTGATCGCAGTTAAGGCCTGAGTTGGTGCGCTGCAGCCAAAGCATCAGTGGGAACCATGTGGGAACACATGTGGGAACCATTCAGTAAGGTAACAATCAGTCACAATATCATAAAAGAAGTATGGGATGAACACTGTCATGTGCGGGCCGTGCGCCGAAGGTAAGAGGTTGACTTGCCGCATGTTTGAGACCCCTGAAGTATAGTATAGTATAGTATAGGATGGTATAGTATAGTATAGTATAGTATAGTATAGTATAGTATAGTATAGTATAGCCGCTTCGCTGTAGCTATGGTGCTAGGCTGCAGACCCAAATGTCGCGGGTTTGATCCTGGCCGCGGCGGTCACTTTTCAATGGAAGCGAAATGCTCGAGGCCTGTATATACTGCGTGATGTTCAAAATTTCCGGAGCCCTTCACTAGGCATCTCTTTCGGCCTTATATTGTGCCTTTAAGGCGTTGATTATTACTTAGAAGTGTGGCAGCTTGGGCTAGTTGGTATGGCATGACGATAGTTGTAGCGCGAGAACAGAACGACGACACAGAGACAAGGAGGACACGAAGGACACGAGCGCTCATGTCCTTCGTGTCCTTCTTGTCTGTGCGTCGTCGTTCTGTTCTCATGCTACAACTATCGTTGATTATTACGTGGGCTTAACGTCCCAAAACCACCACATGATTATGAGAGACGCCATTGTAGAGGGCTCCGGAAATTTTGACCGTGCACCTGGAGTTCTTTGACGTGCACCCGAATCTGAGAACACGGGCCTACAGCATTTTCGCCTCCATCGAATATGCAGCCGCCGCAGCCGGTATTTGATCCCGTTACCTGCGGGTCAGCAGCCGAGTACCTTAACCACTAGAGCACCGTAGCAGGGTGGTTTTGGGACGTAAAATTTCGGTTTATTATTATTATTATTATTATTATTATTATTATTATTATTATTATTATTATTATTATTATTATTATTATTATTATTATTATTATTATTATTATTATTATTATCAGTATAGCAAGGAATTTAAGAGACAGGTGAGAGGGTATACCAAGCCAGTACGAGCTATGTGCTCGCCAGATATATTCTGTGACTAAGCCTTGCCCGATATAGTGCAAGCTGGCTAACTTTCTTCATATTTTTGTTAGGTTGTACTCGATCGCGTAGATGTTCCCGAGGCAATAGACTGAAGGACGCGGCCGAAATAATAACACGCAATTTTTCAGCACACAAAATTTTTGGAAAAGGCCAACTTCAAAACAGAACGTGAAATCGTGGAAGCGTTTTTTTTTTTTTGCATAGAAGCAGGAGACAGTTGCATCAGCAAGCCACCCCTTTAACTCACTGACGCTAAGAACTCAAAGGTTGCATTTAAATCAATTCCTTGCCGTATTTTCTAGGTGAGAGGTAGCTTTATCATTTTTAACTGGTGTTCTTTTATTTGAGGGTGCAAGATGCGTGCCGCAATTCATGTACACGGCGTGATGGTTTGCCTACCAGATGCTTTTGTGTAGCAGCTCTATAGCAATGGTGTGCGCGCTTTGATGCGATGTAAAAACACAAGCCTCGTGCAATAAGGATTTCAGTTGAGCGCTCGCACTGCGTTTCGGTGTCTTCGTGTTCTTTGCGGTGTTTTTTCCAGCTAACAGTGCACCAACTCTCCCAAATCAAAGTCCTGCTAGTAAATGGACGCTTGGACGCGCGCCTTGTCGTTGCGTGCGCATCCAAGCGTGCCTTGTAGGCGCACACCACATGTCGTTTGGTGTCTCCGTGCCGCGCCATGCGGTGACGCACCACGGGCACTCAGAGTCCACGTATATAGGATTGCTGTCTGAGAACATGCCATCGGTTTAAATAAGCCCCGCTGCTTCAAGATTTGGCTCTCCTCCTATCAGCGCCCATCCCAGCTCTTATTTCCGTCCAAGGTCGGGGTCCCAGTCTCTAAGAGCGGCGGTTTATTTAGAACAATCCGGCGCAGCACCGCCAACGCCAGGAGCAGTGCGACAGGTCGCGGCGCTGCTCATAATGGCCGCTCGTCATCACCCACGTCGTCCGACAAAGCCCTCTTGCTGTTCGGGCGACCACGTCAGCTTTTTTGTTTTCGAGAACACCTGAAGGATAGTGGGAATTCGTTCGCTGAAAGGCATGTAACAACAGGCCTACCTGGCCGAAAGCCTCAGATGCCCCTTCAATCGTGAAAATTGACTGTTGGGGTTGTCACCATCCTCTGGCTTCGGTGACTGATGTGAATATCTTAACGTGATGGTGACACTAACGTTGTGTAACGTCAAGGCACATGATGACAGCATCCAATAACTTCGTAACTTGGTCAAAAGTCGACCCGACCACCGAAACGGTGATCGGTCTGACCTTTGACGTCACATCATGACGCCATCCCATAACATCGTCACTTGCTAAAAGGTCGGCCCGATCACCGAAGCGGTGCAAGACCGCGTAAGGTACCGAAAGCTTTTGGAGGTGTGAAGGAAGGCAAATATTAATACATCCACTGATGGAAAAAAAAAGGCTTTAGTCTTCGACTCCTGTGTGGAGAATCCGTTATAGGGAACGTGTGAGTTTCTGGAACTTTTTCGCCAAGGACTTTTTCTTCAGACATAACCAAATTTAGGACCTCACCGATGGAACTACAAACACAGAATAAGCTTCGTCATCTAATCGGAGCTTATAGTACAGTCGTAGTGCGTCACTGAGTCGGCGGTCCTCCTCCCACTCGGTGTAGTCGAGGGTCTGCCCATAGTACCGGAGCCAGCCGATGTATTGGGGAGATGTCAAGGAGAAAAGCCCTTGAGATTGACAGGAGCATATATTTACATTATACCGGTTTAAGGTAGCGTAATGCCGCCTGTTTGAGCATCTCGGCACTCGTGTAACACGGGAAAAGGGAACGCGTAACAGAGAACGAGGAAAAGGTACGCCGAGTTGGTTCCATGGCGAGGGAGGAAACATTGCACAATACACCAAGCGCACCACACAGAGTAGCGAGAAGACGCTAGCTCCTACGTGCAAATCAACACTGTAGTTCGTTGCAGTGATGAGTGTGCAGCGCCTGGCAGACCACGGTTTTGGGAAACGGTGGTATGAAGGCACCACGGAAAACGTTGGAAATGCACCCCAGCATATATCCCACATCCTTGCCTTATCGTACGCTGCACTCTGACGAACAAAGCCGTGCAGAGATGACCACAGTTTCTCAGCCGTTTTGACTGCAAACAGCCTTTCTTCGGCCGTCAGTCGGTCGGGCATGTTCGAAGGGTTCTACGAGGGGAGACGACTGCGCTGCAGAATTTGAAGTACGGCTTCCGTGTCGTCGTCACTTTAGGGTTCACTTCTGAGAGCGCTGTCCCGCAGGCATCTCACGTCTAATCGGTGCCACGCCAGAGACGCCGATCATAACAGTGCCTACTGCGGCGTCAGTTGTAATCTCTTATTCGCTTGGCACGTAGTTTGCTTTCCCGGAGTGCCTGTTCGTTTAGTGGTCGAGCCCGCCAGCTCAAGGCAGAGGGTGATTTTTTTATTGAGTGACACACACACACACACACACACACACACACACACACACACACACACACACACACACACACACACGCACTAGAGGATATATATACATATACAACTTCTGAGGCTGCCAAGAGAGAGAAAAATGAAAATGAAAACGATGGGATGACGTGCTGTTCATTGTGCACCCCCCCCCCCCACACACACACACTCTGCTTTCCTGAAGTAAAGATGGGAAGTATAAGATATTTCAATGAAACATCAGGGGACTTCGGCCGACATTACTGTGAAAAACTTACGTGGCTCTAACTAAGTTAGCGTGTGGTGCACACTTATCCTCCCTCCTGCCTTTTATTCCTCCCTCTTGCGCCACCTCTGCGTATGCCTTATCTACCGTAAGAAGAGAGAAATGTCATTTTTGAAGTGGAGCACGCGGCGAGTCTTGGCACGTTGCCGACAGGGGGCGTGACGAGTCCAGACAGCGTGAAAGGCGAGACAGATCGAGAACGGAGGAGACGGCCCGCCAACTGTTCTTCTAAATGCCTCGCTACACCGTCACCTACCGATTGTAATCCACGTTTACGCGAATGCCTGCTTAGCAGGTTCCTCGTACGGTATATGCCTTTGCTGTATGGAGACAAGACGAAGGTAATCACCCCCAGATACGAAGCCGTTAAACAGCTTGCACGGTCTTCCACTGAACAGCCACCGTGCTGGGCTCAGTGAATATTTACCTCGTATTTAATGTAATTACCAGACGTGCAGTGGTCGGTGAGCACCAGTGTTAGAGCACGATCAGTGGTGCCGTCAGGGCGATTGATTTCATAGAATATCTGGCGCTGCGAAAAACATGTAAATGAGAAAGCTCAGCAAGTTTCACATTAGCAACGAAAACGAAACTATATCGATGCCTCTGTAACGATAAATGAGACCGACGCCACAGCTGCCCCGTCTTCTTTCCTTTAATGAAACGCCTTAATCCCCCTGATTATGATACGTATGCCCCTGATGCGGCCGTCGATTTTTTCTATATTCAACTCATTCCCTCCCGCGCCAAATAGTAGACATGCTTAGTCAAAACACCAGCATTGACAGCGCTTAGAATCTGCAAATGGCTTGCATTGAATGAACTAGTGGGTGGTTCGGGCGGTCGCCAAAGTTGCTACAGTTATTAGGGGCTGTTACATGTCGTCTGGCGATGTCCCGCTTTCACTTCTCGCTCATTATGATCTCCTTGGCGGAAACTACCAACAGATTGCTGCATCCAGGCCTCGCAAATCCTTGTATAGAACGTCATAACGAAGCTTCATCGAGCGAGTAAGTAAGTACACAGCTGATGGTCTCAAGAGCATAGCTTGAATGATCAGGATTTAGCATATTTGAAGCTGCCTTCGGTGCAGTAGTTTACAGTTGCGCTTCATGTTCTTGCTACTTCAAAATGCCGTGCCTACAGGGCCGGTGTCGCGAGGCAAAAATTTCTACCACTGGCCTCGCGAGTTTCCAAGGCGTCATTGGCGAGAAAATATTGCGATGGGTGGAGGTACGCGGTTGGCTATAGTCTGTGGGCCTTCGGTGCTTTCCCCTCTACGTGAACGTCCAAGCATCACGAACTCCTGGCCGTCATCGTGAAGGGCGATTCAGGACGGAGATGATGAAGACGTGACGGCTCTCGTCTCGCGAGCCTCCAGATGATCTCTGCGCTTGGCTGCTCTGTCAAGATATACATCGTTGACCTCCATTCATGGACTGCCTTGCCTTGCGGATCTCAGGCCATCATCGTGAAGGGCGAGTCAGGACGGAGCCGAAGTAGACTTGAGGGCCCCCATCTCGCGAGCCTATGGAATGACGTGAGTCATTCCATAGGTGCTCCTAGTGGTCTTAGTTCTAGCCGGAGTCGGGGTCCCGGGTTTCACGGTGCCAGAAGTAATGTCGTGTAATAACGAGCCCGGGCACTGCACCACAAACTCCATGTTTATTGGACTGTTCTTGTTCTTGTTCACCTATTGTCTGTGGCGCATACCCACGGTGGGGGATTGGCAATAATCGAGGTTATATAATAAAAAGACTGATCATGCCTAAACCTCTTCCCTCTTCTATTCCAAGTTTCCTTCTTGTTGCTGCGCGTCCGCAATCATCAGCGACAGACTCTCCCCTTATCCCTTCTCCAGAGAAGTGTAGTCAGTCGGATATCACCAGATAGGTCTGATGAAGATCGGTCTCCGATCGAAACGTCACAAATAAGCAGTTTTTTTAAGCGTATATTTTTTTCTATTTCTACGTAAAGAAAGAAAGAAAAAGAAAGAAAGAAAGGGAAGAATGTTCGTTCGCACGCATTTTCCTGATAGGGTAAGTGCGCTCCAGATTTTATTCACTATCTACAACAGAAAGACGTCACTGATAGCCTTATTCACCCACTCATGTCCGATTTTACATATTTTGTTTAGCGCGGACAAAGAATAGGGTTATAAAAAAGGCCACACTGGGCGCTGTGAGTCCATGCGTTTCTTCTTCTTTTTTTTAGTCTTGGTCATTATTTGCGCTAAAAGAAATAACATACTCATGATGCGTTACCAGCAAGCTGGTATTGAAACTTTCGGTCGATCCATATTTTACTGCGTGGGACGGGAACGTACAAATTAAAGTGCTCTTTTTTATTTTTTGGACATAGTATAATGAGAACTCATTAATATTCAATAAGTGTCTGCTACTTCTCATTAATGCTGAGTAGTATTAGCATGTCTTCAGCTCTGCTCGTATATTGCGGAACCTTTCAGAGATACTCTTCTTTTCTTCCTCTATCTTTGTCTGTGAATTCTGTGATGTTCAAGTGACAAGTTGAAGGAGTGGCTGTAATGCTGCCTACCCGACACGCCCACGGTCATGTACTTATAGTATACCGGTTTGCTTTGGGAGCCTTTCCACCGGCTCGCTAATCGCCCTGTCAAGCCCTCAAGGTCCACCAGCGATGGGCCAAGGAGCGGGCATATTGTGTCGGTTCCACCACTGACGTTAACCTTGCTTCATTCATTCTTTGGCACGATTAATCTTTAACCCGCATAAACCAATGTCTTCTCTTTATCCGCTTTCGTTTAAATGCGGTTTCTGCCGAAGTTCACTTTATATATACATATAGATGATTAGCGGTAGCCGAATGCATCTGCGCGTTACTTTAAACGTGCAGAGCGTAATACATCTAATGTAGGTTTTCGCTGCATATGGCGTAAAAATGGCGTCGGGCTTGTTCTGGCGTCCTCTGTAATATACGGAGACTGCGTCAACGGTTTCTCGGCTCAGTAGTAGTATTTTAAACGTGTACCTACGCTCGTCCTGGTTTGAGGATATTAGTGTCGTGCTTTTTGCAGCTCACTCAAATAAACACACACGAGGACATAGGTGTACTCATGGTTCTTAATTAGGGGACGGGGGTGGCAAGTTTCACCCTAGACACTCCTCTTCTCGGTGGTATCCGAAAGCAAACAAGCTCCGCAGCATCTACAAACGTGAAAACGAGACTATGACACGCTTCTGACGACGGCCTGCCCTTTGTATTCGGCATGACGCAACTAGTGTGAAAAAAGCATGCGTAACCATAACCCTGTGCTGTAAACGTGAAATATCTGACTGTGTAAGTGTATAGGACAGAACTTGCGCCCGTTCACTCAACGAGTATGACAGATGCCCTCTTCCCCCTTTTCCACGCATGCCTATTCATTCATAATCGTAATTGTAAGACGGCGAGATGCTAATTCCAAAAAGTGCAATGTCACAGGTCGCGACCCTCGCGCGCAAGCTTTTCCGCATAGCCTCGACGCTAGGAGACGAAGGGCCACCGGCAATGCACCGAAGGGCCGTATAGCTCGGCTGTATACGTCTCAACGGGGCTTGTTGATGTTTCCAATGTTTACAGTGGGCCGCTCTCGCAGCTGTGCAGCCCAAAAAGCGCACCGAGGAAGAGGCGCATGTGCGCGAAGGACCATGTGGGGCCAAGGAAAGCCAACGACCTCCCGGCGGGAGTAACGCGTCGTGCCCTTCGCGCGAATTCGGGCCAGTCGAGCATTCGCCGACTGCCGGAATCGCTCTTCCTAGACTGAATTCCGTGCTGACCCTAGCGGTGCCCCCTAGCGGCCATATACCAGATGACAATACAGTGTTTAGGCTTCTCTAGCCACCGAGGCGACGTGACACAACGGAGCAATATTAGAAAAAGACGGGCCGACACTGAACGGTTCATAAAAAGAATAATAAAAATGTTCTGGTTCGTAAATATAGAAAACAGAGGCACATCCAGAATTCTTTTTCGGTTGAGGTGGGAGGGGGATGTTTTATGCATGCGTTTGCGTGTGTACGTACAGGATGCCCCAAATATTAGGCATCGCGATTTGAAGGAACGGGAAAGTGTCGTTGCACCAAGCACACCTAGTTCACATGGTTCCCATTATACTATGGCAGCCACTACTTGCCTTTTTAATTAGTTAGCTTAAAGTAGCTTGTTCTAATTATGTTTCTAACTCGACAAATACTCCACTAATTATATAAAACATCAATCAGTCGTATTTAGGCATGTTCAAATGACATGTAACTGCGCTATTTCCCCCACTCTATTATTATGCGCTCGCTTTTGTTTAAATGCGAAGCATTTCTTAGCGAACTTCGGTGACTTCGAGCGTATCTATCTATCTATCTATCTATCTATCTATCTATCTATCTATCTATCTATCTATCTATCTATCTATCTATCTATCTATCTATCTATCTATCTATCTATCTATCTATCTATCTATCTATCTATCATCATCATCATCATCATCATCATCATCACCATCAGCCTGATTACGTCCACTGCAGGACAAAGGCCTCTCCCATGTTCCACCAGTTGACTCGGTCCTGTGCTTGCTTCTGCCAATTTATACCCGCAAAGCTCTTAATCTCATCTACCCACCTAACCTTCTATCTCCCCCTAACCCACTTGCCTTCTATGGGAATCCAGTCAGTTACCCTTAATGACCAGCGGTTATCCTGTCTACGCGCTACATGCCCAGCTTATGTCCGTTTCCTCTTCTTGATTTCAACTATGATATCCTTAACCCCGGTTCGTTCCCTAATCCACTGTGCTCTTTTCTTGTCTCTCAAGGTTACACCTACCATTTTCCTTTCCATAGCTCGCTGCGTCGTCCTCAGTTTAAGCTTACTTAAACCTCTTTGTAAGCCTCTGGGTTTCTGATCCGTAGGTAAGTACCGACAAGATGCAGCTTTTATATACCTTCCTCTTGAGGGGTAGTGGCAATATACCAGTCATTATTTGAGAATTATTGCCGAGTGTGATCCACCCCATTCTTATTCTTCTAGTTACTTCAGTTTCGTGGTTCGGCTCCGTGGTTATTGCCTCTCCTAAGTAGACGTATTCTTTTAATTATTTTTACAACTTTAAGTGCACTGTCACTTATCTCCAAGCGTTGTTTTCTTCCAAGGTTGTTGTACATTACTTTCGTTATCTGCAGATTAATTTTAAGACCTTCCTTTCTGCATGCGTAATACCGCAACTCTCTGGTACATTCTCTGAAGTAAAATGTTTTCTGCCACCTCCATCTACGTATGCCTCATTGACACTTTAATGATCAGGTGAGCACTTGTAGAGGTAAAGATAATAAGTACTAATTATTGATCCTCATTAGCGGAAAAATTGTTGTCGTGACTACTGTATACTGGGAACAATATGTACAGGACTCTCCCCTTTTAAAATCGTGCTGCGTGATATTTGAAAACCGTCTATGTATCATGCACATGCAAAAAAAATCCTTCACTTCTAGTGGGATTTTTCAGTGAGAGTCCAGCCCAGCAATTTGCTGGAAATTAATAAAGTTTACCTCTTTCTCTCTCTTCATTTCTAGTGGCTATGTAAGCACATTTCCAGCAGCTGCGTTCACATGACGCGCTTTGAAATTACCACCTTCTCAGACCCGTGAATTTCGCCATCTGTGTAACCACTTGGCGAACTCCCGTTTCACAACCACACCAACACAACCGTGACGATGTTGAACAAACACTCGTGCAGACGAGAGTGCCAGTCTCTTGCAGGATAGGAAAAGTATCTTTAGTCTCCTACGGCCCGAACTCGACACTGGCTGTGAGCCAGTAATGGAAATCGAACCTATCAGTCGTGCGGGTGGTGGGCAGAAGGTGTGTCGATCGGAGAAATGAAGAAGGTTCTCTCGCTTTCGTCAGAAATTCGGCAACAAAGTAGTGTGATTCGCTCTTAGCCTCGAAGATTAATGTTGACACTTGAAATTACCACTACTGTATAGCCACAGGCATGCAAAAAATGGAGGTGAAAGGGGGGGGGGGTGTGGCCACCCACCTAGGCATTTAAAGAATCGCCAGTTTTTGCCCATAGATTTCGAATCAAACCAAATTGTGTTTTATTAAAGCGTAATTACAAGAATTCGTAGGAATACTTACAACAACAGCCTACGTTAAACAGAGAAAGTATCTAAAAGTTAGCAACGCACACGATTGGTCATAAAACGTTTGATGTTATACATATGAAACTTTTAACGATGTAGTATGAGTCTGATAACTTTGGAAAGGGTGTTACAATTAACTAGACAAGAAAAAGTGCTTACAAGCAAGGTTAAGGCTTCGCGTAGCTTTTGATTCCAGAGGCAGACTACTCCAGATTACAGCTCCGTAAAATTGTAGCTATGTTCCGGGCAGGAAGATGACTCATTCGGACCTATCACGTCGTTTTTTCAATGCGCATGTTTAGGTATATGCGTGGTATTTTATAAAGGAGACTAAGCTATAGGGCCGTGAGTAACCATATTAGCAATCACGCTGCGAATTAAAGCATTGTGTGAAAGATACCATGGTACGACTGAGTAAACGTACGTGGAGGCATTGGCGCCCCTTTTAAATGATGGGGGGGGGGGGGGGGAATGCGCCTCGTGTACAACGTTACTGTAATAGTTATTTCTAGTAACGTTGCCTCGCGTACACGCCTGTACTGGTGCATTTCGTACGTCTAAAAGCAAACCATCCCATTCGGGCGCATTCATGTCTGCCCTCGTTGCAGCTCAGTCGACGACCACTGTTGCACTGAAATAATCGCCGTAAACGCTTGCAATCGCCCCCGCAGCAGCCGACTCGCTGGTTCGCGTGGCGCGCCTGGGTGGCGGTCAGAGCTGGTCGGGAGGGCCGTTGCGTCAACCTCGCCCTGACATGACATCCCGACGATCTCCCACGCGCGCTGTCTTCGGATCACATCAACGTGGCCCGTGGCACGTAAGCCGGCCAGCAATTGGGGGGCCCGTTCCGATGTGACCTTGGGGAAAGCCGGCAGTGACGCAGAAATCTGCGTAAGGGATGGCCTTGATTCGATTGACGGCTTACGTCTTGGTTGCGCTGTGCTGTCAGACGCAGGACCACATGGCGCGTCTGGCGTGAAGTTTCGGCGAATGACACCGACACGTGTGTGCATGGCATGCCATGGAGTTTTCTGTATATATATACACGAGGGGGAACTCTGGAGCTGGTCTCTATGGTATCTGCAACGTATGGCGCTTCAGCGAGCATGGGAATTATGGTATAATACACGGATTTGTCTACTCTTCGTACTTTAAGTTCATTTCGGCATCGTGTGGCTTGAAGATGCTTTGTCAAGAAACAACAATTGGCAAGTGTTCAGGAGTTGCGCTTCACGGCCTTAATCTTTCAGACTTACCGTTCCATATCGAGTCGCGAAGTTCAAAAGGGTTCGTTTTTTTCCTTCGAAACAGAACCGAGACACACCAGTAAACGAAGCCACAAGTGCGATTCGGCGCCCGCAAGTACGAAGACTACAGGCAAATCTGTGTACGAGCCATCATTACCATGGTGGCTGAACGATCGCAGCGCCAGGGTCCCCTCTAGTTTATTCTAGGAAACGCTTAATGGTATGCAGCTGAGTCACTCCCCGAGTCTCATCTTTTTCTAAAAGCTCGATGAATTCTGTTGTTTGGAATATAGCTCTGAAGAGACGGGTACAAGACGCTACAAACGGGCGCTAACCTTTGTAGTGTTAGTATTAGCGCTCCTCGTTGTCGTCATACTGGTCCACGTTACTTCCATTCTGTGAGTGCTATAATTGCTACAAACTAGCCTAAGAAATACGTATATCAGTGGGTTGCATTTAGGTGGGATTGTATGGCTGAAACTGAAACGCTACCACCATGCAGACTCAGTTGATGTATTATCAGGTCAAAGCGCATTGTTTGCGCGGGAAGCGACATGGGGGCCTCTTGTGGACGCTGCCGCGTCGATTTCGAACGGCGTGCTGCAGTGTCCCGGAGCACTTACTCTTCTTCGTCGTGCTGTACGGGCTCACTGCGTGGTTTTAGGATGCTCAAGGATATATCTCAAGTTAGGAGAGTCAGTATTCTAATAAATTGTCTTCCTCGTCGTCATCTTTGTCTGGCCGTCAACTCTGCCCTCCTTAACTCTGTCAACTCTTTCACGCGTAAGGACGTTCTCTTAGACATAAAAATTAATATATCTGGCATTCTCTGTTGGTTTTTTTTTACTGTCATATGTGGTTTGTATAAGTTATTGCACCATTTATGCAACTGCGTGGTTCTGTAGCAATGAATGCCGCGGACATCATCCTCAGTGCACACTTTGTACGCAGTTTCATGTTACTCCTGTTTTAAGCAAGTTGCTCTAACCTTAGGTTTTCTGCCACAGCCATAACCTTGATAGTTCAAAGCAACACATTGGTTTTCTGATTGAAATGCAGCTAAAGTTTAAACGCACACTGATCAAGCGTGAGCCGTTCGTAATTGTTTGAACTTCCTAAAACTTGAGTTTGCGCTGCACGACACAATCTTTACACAATCTTTACTCACTTAACAACAAAGGCAATAATGACACTTTTATGCATCGCTCAAATTTGCGTTAGTGGTCAGTTTCGCAAACAAACAAACAAACAACGAACAAACTAAACAAACAAACAAGAGGTCACCGTGCTCAAGATTATTTATTACTGGCATATGATGTGCTGCACCTTCAGGCGTGGGTTGACTGCGGGAACGAAGGCCAGTGGGTCAGCCTGGCGGGATACATTGCGAAGTTTATTCAAAGAAGCTATGTGCACGCTGGTTATTTCTTTCAAAAATAGGAATTCATCGTTTTATACCGGTTGTGAAAGTGCGTTGCACACTTTCAACGCGCTCTTTCAAAACTTTTGTTGAGGATGTAGGCCCAACGAGTCTCTGGTCGCAACTGACGGAGATCGCGAATTGCCGCACGTGTTGCAGTACCGCCACAGAACAAAGGTACCACTGCGTGAATAAAAAAAAAATTCCTGTTTCCCTTCCCGAAAGACCACTTCGAATGTCACTGTACTAGCCCTCGGAAAGTCTCAAGTTCCACCCATCGCCGAACGAGGCTCAAAAAATAAATGACAGCTAAAGAAAAACTATAGTGGCTTCATTCAAATCTGCCCTCGGGGACGGCAAAAAATCCGTTATAGGCACAATGGAAAGCTTAAAATTTAAAGCAGAGAGAGCGACCATTTATGCAAAAAAATGTGCTCTTTTCTACGTAATTGAAGGGTAACATCTGAATTCCGTGTTGTGCGTATAGTACTTCTGAGCACTAAATTTGTTTAGCGATCGTGTCGCTATGTGATTTTTAATATATATTCTCTTATCGGTGACGGTGACGAAGTGGGAAACATGCGCTGCCGCTGTTCGACGGGGGCAGCTGACGCGCATATGCGCAGTTAGTTTTCATCCAATGGTTGACGTGGTCCTCAGCGTAGCGTTTTCTTTCTAGCGTCTTTTTATTCGCTTCCGTAAGTCACTGCATTTGCGGTACATAGGAATGAATGAATAAAACCACGTTTATTCCACTTCGTTCACGCCGTGGGCGCTGCGCTGGACACGAACAGGGTGCTATAGCAGATGGAAGGAACGGAGCTGCCTCCGTTCCAATAACGGATGTCATGGAGGCAGCTAAGTGGGGGCCGCTTGAATGGCTTGAATCTGATGTCTGTCGCGGAGCCGATCGCCGACCGGTTGCTGCAGGTATAGTCGCTGTACTGCTGTATGGTGCCGCAGGAACTGTCACACCGTCGTACCGGGGAAGGCATTGATTTCTGAAAGTTCCACGGCGATGACAGGTATAGAATCTGTTTGCCAATGCCTGCACATTTGTCATTTTTTTGTCATTTATTCCACTGTCATTGATTTCACGTGTTCTAATGCTTGCGCTTCTCTCGACTTTCGCTCCACCGTGATTTCCTTGCGAAACCCACCTTCTTGTGCCCTCAGCTTGACCGCATGATGTCGTAATACAATAAAAAGTGGGGGTGTTAAACCGCGCTCAGCGAAAGCAGGAGCTGTAATTTGAAGCTGTCACTCAAGCACCTCATGCAAATTTTTACGACTGCTTTGTTATAATAGTAGTACTTACAAGTGGGACACGCTTTTCTGTTCGTTTTGCCTCTGAAAACGAAAGCATGGCGTTTGCAAACTTTCGATAGTGTTTCTAACACTATGTTTTCCTTTTCGCATTGAAACATGATTGCTGGTTTGCTGACAAAAGTCACAGCTTTGCCGAAAAGGCAAGGCGATTACCGGCTCTTGTGTAATAGCCTTTAAGGGGGGGGGGGGGATAGCAATCTTGTCGCTCCATGGTTCCCTATCAGCAAAGGATGGTTGTTTTGCTCACCGCGAGATGACGCGAGAACAGGCTGTGGTTGCTTTCGCTCCCGCATTAAGGCGCTGCCAGCAGTCGCCGGAGCGCGCAGGCCACGCGCTCCCATGTTGCCTTTCATAAAAATTGACACTCTCCACGTACTCAAGCGCATCGTTATCTAACGCGTCGAAATGCGCAAAATGGAAGGCTCTGTCGATTCGCGGAAGATGTTTCTGTATTGCCTCATCGAGCTTCTTTCACCTATTTGAGTTCTTGCACCGTGTAGCTCAGACTGATTGAAAAATTGGGTCAACCCTGTTTACATTCATGTTTTTCGAACGCCCTCCATTATTTGTATATCTTGCTAGCACTCGTGTTAGGAGTAAAACGATTAGCAAATCACGCGCCTATCGATGGCAATATGCGCATGGTCATATTGACATACTGTTCGCCCAGTCTGGGAAACTTTGGCAGCTGTAAATAAACATTTGATTAGCAACGCGAGGTCCTGTTAAGATAAAAGAGGAGCCTTCATAATTTTGCTCCTTTTTCATTTTCTTTCTCTTTAGTTGAGATAATTTTGATTGATATGTGGGGTTTAACGTCCCAAAAAATATGGTTATGAGAGACGCCATAGTAGAGGGTTCCGGAAATTTCGACCACCTAGGTTTCTTTAACGTGCACCCCAATCTGAGCACACGGGCCTACAACGTTGCCGCCTTCATCGGAAATGCAGCCGCCGCAGCCGGGAATCGATCCCGCGACCTGCGGGTCAGCAGCCGAGTACCTTAGCCATAGACCACCACGGCGGGGCGTTGAGCTAATTTTACTTCTTGAAACTTT
>WOVY01004566.1:0-36311 GCA_013436015.1 Rhipicephalus annulatus | reverse complement strand
TCGGTATATAAAGCTCGTAAGTATTCTCTTGAGACCAAAGTTTGACATGGAGCCGTGTTGGTGAAATCATCCAGCGATGCCCTAAAACGATTTCTAACTGCGTTTTCCCCTCTGCTTGGTATAAGATAAACCGTCTCTAAGACCTGGGCAGTAACAGCCATATCAGGAATAACCTGTCGAATAATTCTCGGTATTTATGCACCTTAAAAAAAGAACAAGGATGAACAGCGAACCCCGACTGCTTGCCAACTATATTGCAACTATGTTTTTTTTTATATTTTGTCTATATCACATGATCGTGATATGGCATCACTCGTATTTTGATGTAAGCTGGTAGCCGCACTATGATGCACCCCCAAATCGTATTTATCTATTCGGATTACAAGTAAATGCATAGCGGCGCGAGTAACTTTACTGTCGGCGTTTGATTACACATTGCACAAAAGGTCAACTGCTCATTAAAATTGCATAAGGGAAAGCGGTTACCAAACTGCAAAGTCGATCATTAATGTTCTCTTCGGAGTTGTCGCTGGCTGGCTAGGACATAACGCGTCTGCTCAAGAAGCCGTATCGATTTTTTTCGTAGGAATACTTGGAGCTTTCTCGAATTTCTATTACCGTTTGAACTGTACGCGTCTTGTCCAACTAAGGTGGTGCAGTTTTCACGGTGTATTAAACTATCCTTTCAGTTACGGTGTGTACAAATGGAGACGCCAAATTCAATGGGACGTCATGCAACTATTGTTTCATTAAATAACTTGAAACTTGATGGGCACATTCGTGCAGGCCTTCTGAGTCTTCTGAGTGTAAATCAGACTGTTGAAAAATTAATTAGATTGATTGATTGATTGATTGATTGATATGTTGGGTTTAACGTCCACCACCATATAATTATGAGAGACCACCGTAGTGGAGGGCTCCAGAAATTTCGACCACCTGGGGTTCTTTAACGTGCACCCAAATCTGAGCACACGGGCCTACATTTCCACCTCCATCGGAAATGCAGCCGCCGCAGCCGGGATTTGATCCCGCGACCTGCGGGTCAGCAGCCGAGTACCTTAGCCACTAGACCACCGCGGCGGGCAGAAAAAATAATTAGATAATTAGTTACACCCTCATTAACGTTAATTACAAGAAGTCGCAGCAGACCATGTATTTCTTAATTTCCCTGCTAGGAATGTAATACTGAGTGTTTTGACATTACACCACGCAGATTTGACGCGTTTCTGACAGCGCATTATAAATCATGACCGAAGGGGTTGAAAACCGTGAGGTAGTGAGTCTCTTCTTACTTAAAAAAAAAGACTGAACGAGAGCATGTGCGTCAGCGTATTTAACCATTTGCTAACATGTAAGCAAGATACTCTTGAACAGTACAGTTAGGTAGAAAAGTTTGGGTACCAACTGATACCGAAATGGACATTTTTTTGCGTAAGCTTGAAAGCAAGTGGTCCACTTGAAGTCCACCCGCTCGACCAGAGAAGCAATCGTACACTATGGAGTTGCGCTAGAAAGAGAAACGCATGTACTTATATATTTCTGTAAGTGTCAAACCTTTGCTCGCGACTTTACATATTAAAGCTTTGTTGTAGAATAGCTTCACAGAATACAAGTGAAAGTTCGCTGACCTTGAATCAATCTACGTACTCCAGGTGATTAAAAGCACGGCTGCTGCATAAATGCGCTCCATTACGCAAGAAACTCTCCGCAACTCCCCAGCCGGCATTCTTTGGAATGTTCGCTCTCATCGTGGCACAGCCTTGATTGCGTTTCGAGACCAGAAGGTGGCTGATGGGGAAAACGCAGCGGGTGTGTGTGTCGGTGATCTCAGTATCACCGAGAATGCATCCACTGCGTATGTGCAGATAGGCTAAGAGGGATTGCAAGAGTGGACGAAATAGGCCGCGCAATGGAATTTACGATAACGCGCACTTGACATTGATGGAATATAATGCAGAGTATTTCACACGCAACCGAGCACGCTAATGGTGCGCTATCCTCGAGTTCCAGCTCGAGGAGCAACGCCCCCCTCCCCCCTCCTATTCCACCTACCGTTTCTCCACAATACCAAACCTACCACAGAGAAGCGTATCTTTCTCCGTCAGCACAATAATGAAGCAATCAGGGCGCGAAAATTCGCATTAATATCGGCCTCTCACCGTCTCGCCCTCTGGCAATGTGCGAGCAGTGTTTCCCGCAGCTTGTGATCTTCACAGAGCCACTGTTCGGGGGAAAAGCACTCTACACGTTTTTCGCCACTTCTATACGTAAGAACTATTCGCCTTCTCGGTCGGTTTTAACATAGTAATAGCAGCAGCACGTGCAGCTACACAAATTTTTTTCAGTCACTTTATTTATTACTCTCTAACACTGAAGCCGAAATCTTGTGTTTTAAGTTGTGCTAGAGTAAAGAGAGACTATTTTTCGCCTTTCAGATAAAAGGGAGGCGCTCAAAGTCAAGGACTAACTCTTATAATGTTGTATCTTGTTTTAAAAATGTATTTGAAATATTTAATCATTCACAGAAAGAAAACTCTTGACAATGAACTGGCTACTCGTTAAGGCTTCGGTTCCTCACTAAGACTGCAAGGCTGCGCCGGCACACACAGCCGGAAGCCAGCCAGCACCTGTATTTGTAAACTTAGTTCAGTACCAAGTACTAAAAATTGTTCAGCATTTTGAGTACTTGAGAAAATAGATATTGTGGGCTGTGGAAATCGTATTGATGACTTTAGGCTCCTAAAGCGAGGGCTTAAGCCAGTAAAGCTTCAAGAAAGACTAGATGGTGTGTTTACACTGCTGAAACACGTTTTATTTAGAAAACAAATTACTACACACGAATACAAACAGGTCCAAGGAAGGTTTCAGCAGTGAAAGCACACCGTGCTTGTATGGTAGCTACAGTCTGCTCGACTGCTGAGCTGAAGGTCGCGAGATTAAATCCCGGCCATGGCGGGCGCATTTCTGCCAAATCGAAGTGTATGTGACGCCCGCGTTCTTAGGTTGGGGTACTCGTTAAAAAAACAGGTACGTGACTGAGACTTCAAGAGCCGTCCACTACGGTGAGCCTCATAATCATATTGTGGTTCCGGGACGTGAAGCCTTAACATTTGCAGTTATTCTATGTTAGACACAACAAATGGTTCAATTAATTATTGGCTGAGCCTTTAGAAAGAGTTATACACATTGCTGTCCACAGCGTGCATGACATTTCTGTGCACATATTTCTGTATGATATCATTAAGAAGGTCCTAAAGCCAGCTAGCAGCAACGTCTAGAGGAATTCGAGTACGTGACTTGAATACCAATGAACGCTCGAGCCTTTGCCGCAGCCTGAGCGCTCTATAAGACTAAGTTCTCGACTGCAGGAATTAGGGTGCCAACTGTAGTCGTGGCACGTAGTACACTCCAGGTTGCATACAGGTGGATAACGTCGTGCGTTGCAACATCAAGTTGATTACGCTGCATGTAAATGGTAACGATGCAAGTCGAGTTCACCCTTTTGTCGAGCGGGAAAATGGGTGATACCCTTTTGTGGAAACGCCGAAAAATTGCCGAAGAACATCGCTTTATTGGTCTCACCTCGAGCGTGTTACACATAAACGAAGTGACACATCCAGCGCGGAAAACAACACGATATAGGAAGTGTTGTAGAGGCACATCAGGCGTTGTGTGGTACGTAGGGGTCCCCAGAAGCATTCAGCATTACAATAAGAAGCTTACCTAAGTCTGCCGGCATTAGAAGGCTCAAACAGTGTGTTTCCACAGAACTGATTTTCTCCGCGCATGCGCTGTTGTGCTATAATAACATAATGATCTAGCCAGCTTTTTTTAACACTGTCACCTTTACTTTCCCAATACTAGGTATGTTTCTCCGGTGTTTCTAATTTATATTTAGAGAAAGAAGACAGTGTCAATTACACCACCTTAATGCGCTTTTCTGACGCCCATCATTTGCCTGAAACTTGCTACAAGACATGCACATCTCATGGAGAAAGGAAACATAAATGAAAGACAAGGTGATTAACCAGGAGGTTTCCGGTTTGACACCCTGTACTCCTTTTTTACACAAAAGTAAGGGTAGAGCAGCATAACGCAAAAAGCCCGTAGACAAATGACAGACATGACCTGTACCCGCAACGGGTGCTGTACGCTGCGTGGCCTTGCGTTTCTGGCGCTCGCCTCGACGCAGCGAAGCGCATGGGCTCCGAGTTTCTGGGCAAGCGGTCACCGTCTTCTCGACTGGACGCCTCCGATGGGCTGCCGGGAGGCTTCTGGGAGGAAGAGCTGGCCGCGCGGTCGCCCGCCGCCGCGCTGCGAGCGGCCAGGCTTCTGCGCGCCGCGGCCGGCGTCAGCCGCTTCGGCGGCGGCGCCTACGACAACGACGACGACGACGACCTCGACCTGGCCATGGCGGCGGCCGCGGCCAAGCAGAAGCGAATCGGCTCCGAGTTCCTGGGCAAGCGTTCCTCGCCCTCCGACCTGCTGCCCAAGCGCATGGGCTCCGAGTTCCTCGGGCGGAGGAAACGTGACGCGTTCTACTCTTCGCCGGACGCGTAAACGAGGTACACCCTCACAACTGTGGCCTCCGAGATGGCTGGCGAGAGGCGCGTTTCAAGGAGGTCGGGGGAGTTGCACCGCCTCCTTGGCGTAAGTAGCGACACACGCCGGTTGTCTCGGAGGTCATGCCTAAACTAAACCTAAACTGCGGCCTCTGAATGTGACGTTAAGCAGGTTTTCGTACGCCGGTTCCACATACAGACAGATTATAATGTTTATGAAAGCAACATAAAAGTTTTCATTCAGAACAGCATACAAGCATTGGTGGCTTCTCCGCATCGAGTGGGCGCCGTGGTCTCCTTTGTCTAGACATCCCCAGCCTTTGTACTTTCTCGCTAGGCATATCAGTACAAACTGGTCCATCCATTCGCAGATGGTGACGCGCGCATTATATCCATAGATCGAGGTGACATGTAGCACCAAGCTTGGTTATTTCGCACTTCAGGTGCATCCTGATAGGTAAGTGCTTTTGCGGGCTATGGATAGATACCCAAACAGATTGGTGCATTTAGTGGAATGCAGTGAAACTACGTAGTTTTTCTATTGGCGATAGCCCCTGTAGCGAACGCCTTAAAAGCCTTGTACCAGCGCCTCGAATTTATCATCCCTAATACCGTGAGCAGCGCCTGTACAAGATGCGTGCTTCTATAGCGCGCCCCATACACATGGCGTCGAAGGGACGAAACGAACTTTTCAGCGTTGTTGAGAAACGGACCGATCCCACCGCTTCCACCACTGTTGCGAACGACGGGCCGATCCCGCCGAAGCCACCACTGTTGCGTAGCGTATGTTTATCAGCTCGCGACTGCTCCTGCGCAGAGCCGATAAGACGAGCGGACGAGACGACGGTGAGTTAAACAAGGTTTATGTACAGCATATATACAGAAGCGTTACAATTTCGGCACTGGGGCCGACAGAGACTCGAAAAGCCGAACTCTCCTCTCTAACACATAGGTCAGCCTTTCGCCTAAAACCGCCGACTCACACACATGCCGGCTCTCCGACACGGGGCCTCCTCTCACTCACATAGGACCGCCGATCGCGACGCGCCGCAGGGCTTCTTTTATTTACACCGGGTCCAACCAAAATGTCCAATCAGAAGCGCCGCTTTGTCGTCAGGGCAGACTCCTCCAATGGCGCGCCGCGCCAAGCGTCAGACCACCAGGCACGCGGCCGCCGGCTCGCTGTCACGTGCGCCGCTGACTCACTGCACCTGGGCCAGAGGGCGCCGCGCGTGTTCACGCCTTTGAGATGTTCGCGTCGGGCGGGTTGCGGCTGGCCTTGACCCAGATTGCCTTTTTCCGAGGCACGGACGTTTGACGAGGACTCGCTGGCATAACAGCACCCCCGCCGCCAGACAATGCACCGGAAAGACGAGCTGCTTCCACGGGGCTCGGATGTCAGGTGCGCCCGTCCGCCAAGTCCCTCCAGGTTCGCCTCCAGGGCCATGGGGAGAATACAGCTCCAAACTGTTCCGGGAATACAGCCCATTCTTGACTACGGATCCCAGCTCCACTGGCTTGTCGCCACAACTTGTCGACCAGCTTCACTCGTCTCTTCTGACCATCTTCGGCTTCAGCACTTGTCGACGGTTCTGCAACTTGCCAAGACCGGATCGACAACAGACAACACACGACACACGCAAGTGCCCTCGGTCACCCGACAGAACACCAGACAAAGTATAGTACAACATATACCTATCTACGTGTCTATCGGAATTTTGTTCCCTCTACATCAAGAGGCACATGTGGGACACAAGACTCTTAAAGTAAGAACTTGAATTTTTCACAATTACAACAACGCAACGAATTAGAATACCACAAAGTTGGCCCCTTGAGATCACTCTGAACGAGAGCGCTCAGCCCAGGTCGTGATGAGGTCAAAATTTTGCCCCGAATCGCCAGCGAGAAACCGAAAGGTTGAGAAGTTACTAGCTGGAACGCACCGCTCAATGCACCTGCATTAGCGTTTACCTTTCCTTTTTTTTTTTTTTTTTAACGAACGTCAAAGTTGCGCTGTGGAGCAACATGCTCCACTTCAGTAACCGGCCACTTTTAGGCGGCGATACCTATGCGGCACCAAGAGCGGCTCACACTTGCGACGTTCCACAAGGGAACAACGATACAGCTTGCTACTGATTGACTCCTCACCGCTTAGCTTGATATCGTGTTCGATCACCGTCGTTTCTCCGGGACGGTCCGACAACACATACCCAAACTCGGAAACAGTCTTTCTCAGGTCCTCTTTCTCAGGTCCTCCTTCACTTACGCTAGGCTCTAGGTTTATCTGCTCCCGGATTACTTCGATCCCCCCTTCGATTACCTCACTCGAACTCAAAATTTCTGCTTCCTCTTCCTCTGAAGCACTTAAAAGTAAATTTACGACTGCTTTCAAGTTACTGTGATAAATTTTGTTCGGCCGCCTTCCTAATTTCTCTTCACAATTGGTATCGGAAAGCTTCGATACTACTTTGGCGGGCCCTTCCCAATCAACCTCAAGCTTGTTCCTTTTGGACGGCTGCAGCAGCATTACCTGACTTCCTACTTCAAAAGCCACGCTTCTTCCCCGATTTCTCGTAGTGCTCCTTCGACAGCACTTTTGCCGCGTTTTTCTGGCTTTCCACGAGCGCTTCAATCGAGAGATCCTCACGCTGCCCTCGAATAAGCGTCTCTCGATCAACTCTCGGCAGCTCGCTCCAACTTTCCGCTACAGGCGAGAGCGTTGCAACCCTCTCGCTCTGACTCAATGGCGCCACGTCGTCTCCCCCTACCGCGCCGGCCGTGCCGACCGCTTTCGCGACGGGCCGCTCGCGTGACTGCTCACATGACTCATGCGGAAAATTTCCTTTCTGGGGTTCCGTCGACCCGCCGACAAGGTCACTTGAGAGTTCACTGCATTGAACCAGATCAGGCTTCCGCGTTTGCGATCGCGTGAGGGCCATGCACGCTAAGTTGGGGAAGAACGATTTGCCCTGCTCTTTGAGAAGCTGCTCTGAGTTGTTGGAGAAAAGATAAGGAAAACGATCATTTAGCGCGGCAGACACAGCCGCTTCAGTGCAAAGCTTACCGAACGGGCCTTCAATGACAACCGTGGCGATTGGTAAGCGAACACTCTGCTCCTCGGCGACTTGCCTGATCCACGCGCATTCTCCTGTGAAATCATCCGGAGACACCAATGAAGGATGGACAACATCCATGGTTGCCGCTGAGTCTCTAAGCGCTCGGCACGTTTTCTTATTTACTTTAATTTCTTGGAGATACGGCTCCAACAACCGCATGTTTTTTCCTGATTCTCGGATTGTTGCGAAGGCAAATTTTTCCTGACAGTTTCTCGCGATGTGTCCTTCCTTTTTGCAGTTGTAGCAAATTACCGGCTTCCGTTTGTTTTCCGATTCAAATGCCTGTGTGGTAGAAACCTCACTCGATTTCTCCGCTTCTGTTTGCCCTTCCCCTACACTATCCTTCGTAAGAGACGGGTCCTTCTTGAAATTACGGTGCGGAGCGGATTTCCGTTGATCAGGTTTCCTTGAAAAGCCCTCTTTCCTTTCATCCTTTTCAACGCGCACTGACCTGCTATGCAACTTTCGGCGAGCATAATACTCCTCAGCTAACTCAGCTGCCTTATTTAACTGTACTTCCCCAAGTCTGTCCTGCAGCCAAAGTCTGACATCCTCCTCGATGCAGCGGTAGAATTGCTCCAATGCAACGCATTCCACCACTTTATCGCGGTCGTCATAAACACCTTCGCCCTTGAGCCATTCGATCAAATCGGCTTTAAGACGAAACGCGAAGTCAACGTGTGACTCATTCCCCTTTTTAGCATACCGAAACCTTTGCCTGAAAGCCTCGGGTGACAACTTATAACGTCTCAAGAGCACTTCCTTAACCTCGTCATAGCTCTCAAACGCTTCCCTCGACAAGCAAGTTATCGCGTCGGACACTTCGCCGGGAAGAAGAGCTAGCAGGTTCCGCGCCCAAAGAGACTGCTCCAAAGCATTTCGCTCACAGACGTGTTCAAACTTGACGAGATACTTCGCCATGTCCTCGCCTACTACGAACGGTGGCAGTTGGTCCCGAATTCTAAAACCGCTGACCTGAACTGTTGGAGAAGCTACGCTAGGCGCCTGCGAACACTGTAGGATTGCCAATTCTAGTCGTTTCAACTCTAGGCGCTCTTGTCTCTCGGCCTCCTCGCGACGTTCGCGCCTTTCAGCCTCCTCACGAGCTTCACGCCTTTCAGCCTCCTCGCGAGCTTCACGCCTTTCAGCCTCCTCACGTTCGCGAGCTTCTATTTCCTGCCTTTCAGCCTCCTCACGGCGTGCTTTAATATCCACCCAGGCCTCATCGACTTCCTCAGCCGACACTCCCTCATCCTTCATGATCTCAAGGATCGCTTGCTTTCGTTTCGCACGGCCTAAAGTAATGCCGAGTTCCTCACAAATTTCGATGAGTTCCTTCACTTTAAGGTTCTCCATCGTTCACACTAGCCTCTTGCTGTTTGCCCCTGTTAACAATTTACTTGCCGTACCCACTATAAGCCTACTAGCAAGACGCGCAAGCAATTTTTCACACTCCCGTGTTTACCCCCTCCGCATTAACTTTGGTTTCAAAGCACTTCGACTTTGCTCGAAACGATCAAAGCTCACTATAATGCTTCACACAGCCCTTCTCTAAACTACTACAACCTGAGCTAGAGTAGTCTGGTGAACTGAGGGGAAAACATCAGGCACTCACCGCATCGATGTCGCTGACGCCGGCCGATCCCGCAGCTGCCAACCACTGTTGAGAAACTGCTTCCGTGGCTGCCACCGATGCCACCGCTTCCACCACTGTTGCGAACGACGGGCCGATCCCGCCGAAGCCACCACTGTTGCGTAGCGTATGTTTATCAGCTCGCGACTGCTCCTGCGCAGAGCCGATAAGACGAGCGGACGAGACGACGGTGAGTTAAACAAGGTTTATGTACAGCATATATACAGAAGCGTTACAATTTCGGCACTGGGGCCGACAGAGACTCGAAAAGCCGAACTCTCCTCTCTAACACATAGGTCAGCCTTTCGCCTAAAACCGCCGACTCACACACATGCCGGCTCTCCGACACGGGGCCTCCTCTCACTCACATAGGACCGCCGATCGCGACGCGCCGCAGGGCTTCTTTTATTTACACCGGGTCCAACCAAAATGTCCAATCAGAAGCGCCGCTTTGTCGTCAGGGCAGACTCCTCCAATGGCGCGCCGCGCCAAGCGTCAGACCACCAGGCACGCGGCCGCCGGCTCGCTGTCACGTGCGCCGCTGACTCACTGCACCTGGGCCAGAGGGCGCCGCGCGTGTTCACGCCTTTGAGATGTTCGCGTCGGGCGGGTTGCGGCTGGCCTTGACCCAGATTGCCTTTTTCCGAGGCACGGACGTTTGACGAGGACTCGCTGGCATAACAGCGTACATAGCCACGGGACCACGTGCGTGGGTAAACCCTGCATATCGTCACTCTCGGAGGCCTTTTGTAAACCATGACGTCATTGTGAAAAAAACACTCCTGGAGGAAAGTCTGGTGCCGGGGCCCGAGTGATGTCACCAACTTAATGGTTCGTATCTTAGAGTGGCGTACTCAGGTGGTAACACAGCGGGCCCTTGCGCCCCCTGAATGTTTTTTTTTCGTCACGGCATACCGCCCACCACACACTTCAATCAATAATGTGCCCCCCTGCTCCCCGATCAAAAATTACTGCTTACACAGCTGATACCTGAATACGAATCACGTGATTTGCTGAATCGCCTATTTAGTGCCGCCGGGCTAACATTTGACAAAAGAAAGTACTGAATTTTGATTGATGACGTTTCATCTGGCGTTGTCTTTTCGCGGTATTTTTTTTCCTCAAATAAACATCATACGACTGAATGCCTCTGACCATATGTGCATTACAGAACAGTAACTGAATAAGCCTATCACTACAGAACTTATTCTTCTTATATTAGGCGTACTTATTGGTTGATTTTATCTGGGATTTTCAGGGGTGATTGCCATATTCACTCTGTCTTGCAAGTGAGTCAGAGAAACCGTTCAACGTTTGTGAGCTGCAAACGACTTATCGCAAACAGAACTGTCAGTCAAGCTTGGAAGTTAGAAGGTTAAAAACACACACACACACACACATACACATCGTGAAATGCACTACAAAGCTAGGATCAAAAGAAAAAAGTTCCAGAACACGCCAGAGCTACATTTTTAAGCTGTACCAGTTACCGTCTACTTCCCATAAACTGCACTGTGGCATTGCTTGGGCAGCGCCGGATTTTTCTCCAGTAATGCATGCATCTAACTAACTTTCTAAACTATACGTCGACTAAAGTGAGCGAGGAATCAAGACGGTGTCTTGCTTCTAAACAATGGCCGAACATATTTTGTTTCGTTAGGAAACATAGGATCAATCCGAGCGAATTATTTCTGACGTCGTCGTCGTAATGCTCCATCTAAGGTCGAACGTGCGTGGTGTGAAGATCTTCGCACTACGCACGTTATGCTTCGGGATTCAGCTCGACTTGCACAAGTCTGAACGAGTGAACTGTCACATTTATTTTGTGTTTAAGATGCCTTTCTTTGCTCCCACAAGTTTACTTTTGGGAGCATGTAAACTGGGTTCGTTTTCGTGGAAACAGCGTAAGAAAGAAGTAGGTAATTGTGTCTCTGACCAATAACTTGTCTGCCGAAATTCACTTCGCCATATCAACTTGTCAGATTAAAATCTTTCCTAATACCGTCATTTGAAAATTTTACGCGCTTGACTTGGTCTTAATGACAGTAGCGAATTTATGATCGTTGTCGCATGAGCTGCCACGACAATTCCATTGACCGATTTTTTTCTAAAACCGCCCCATCAAGAGCTTCGGGAGATACCAGTAACTTCACATATTAGAAGACAGAAACAAACGCGGTTGCGTCAGCTCTAATGGCAAGTTCAATTAACTAGAGGAAAAAGTGAGACCAGTTTTCTAAATGTCTCACTGCAGTCGGGCTGGATCTATATGCGATCGTTGAGGAATCTCGGTTATGGGAAACTCTTATTGTGCACCAGTATTTTTTTTCTTTTGTTCGTTTCAACATTGCTTTGCGGACGATCGATCGGTAATTTACGGGTGGCGAAGGGGTCATTCCGAGAACTGAAATGAGTCAGTGTTCCGTAAAACGCTGACGCTTGCCTTCAAACACGCGTTTATTCAAATGTAAATGTCACCACTGCCTCCCTGTTTTTTTTTCATTATGCATGCATATCTGTCCCCCGCACTCAACACAAAGAGCCTGCATAGATTTTTTATACTTATATAGGTCTCTAAATTACGTCTAAACTTACCACTTTTTTGTCGTAGTCTAAACCTTACCTAAAAAGTGCATGTAACAATTCTCTGCATCATTTTTCATGCATGACATTTAAACGCGTCCTTGTTCTTTTTCTTCCTTCAAGGGACATAAGACAATTTTGTATGGCTCGGTCAGCACCACACAACACGTGAGTTTGTGTTCTAAATGTCTCACCTAACCGTCGCCTAAATATCTTAGACTAAAGCTACAATGTAGTTAAAAAAGCGCCGTTGTGATTGTGCTCGACGATTTCGGAGTGCGTCTGTTTTAAGAGAGCTACAATTGAAGGACAATTGAAGAAAAGGTGTCACATGTTAAAATTGTGTAATAATCATTATTGCTTGCTCATTTATTTATACGACTACTGTGGCTTATGGCTGGCGCGCAGATGTAGTAATTCTAACACTCCTACCAAACGCTTATTATTATTGTGTGAGCAGTGTTTACTCGTTAGAATCAATTTCTTCTGCAAACGTGTGCAAACGTGGTCAGTGAATTCAGAAACTATGTCGAATTAAAAACAAAAATAAAAAAACAGTGGTTACTGGTCGCATACGTCTTGCCTGTGCACGCACAGTTGCGCTCAGTCTGAGTTGCAAAACGCTGTCTGAGCTCAAAATGACGCCAACACTGCAAACCTGCACCAAAATGAAAAAAAGATGATGAGGGAAACTCACTGTGAGCGATACTTTCTGAACCGATTTAGCGATTGTCGGATTAATGGTTCAGGCTTGGGGTCAACTTAACAACAACCAGCGTGTTGCAACTAATATTTGACGTGCAGAAAGTCTTTCAGGATAAACTGAAATTGGAATCGGCCTTAGTTATGATTCTTTAGACTGATGGCAAGAACATTGCAAGTGTGATGGACCTTGCTTAAGTCAAATACAACTCAAGCGTACATTTCAAGAGCGCCATTCCTCCCATGCTCGACCTTGCGTGCAGTGACACTCTCTGTGCTGTACCCCCTTTCGGAAGTGCAGGAAGAGTTGCTAGTTCGTTTGATTTTATAGCATGAGGCTTTGGTCTAACGCGTGAGGAGGCCTGAATTACAAAGAGGAGGAGGCGAATTGATAATAACACGTTCTACTGAATATTGACCAATGTCGGAACAGCCTCCGATAAAGGTGGGACACTCCTTGTGCAGGAACTGAGTCGGAAAGGTTCAGCTGGCTGAACAGTTGATAAAAACCTTGCCACACCTAAATGAGTTCCTAATATTGCTGTTTCGCGGTGAACAAACGTTTAGAAAGGCAGTCGCTGCACTTCGGGGCTGTCGGTCGCCCATTCGCATTTGTGAAATCGTCGTTAAGGACTTCCCCTTTCACGGCTTCGAGTTTATGCTCGTCAAAGCGGAAGACATTACCCAGGCAAAGGGCGCCGAGTGCTGTCCAGTCACGAGTCGCTTAGTGGGCAACTCCTGCACTTTTGTTAGAAGTGACTTAATGGCTACAAGACGACAATAACTAGGTATTTGCTTCTTTTTTTTTCGAGGATACCGTCATTCGTTGCCTCTTCCACTTAGGTTCTGTAACTAGATGTTTTATTCGCTTACCCCATTTGAGTTCAGTGCTTACTCGCAAACTACCAGCAGTGGCTAATATTCACTTGCTGCTTTATAGTGTTGGCTGAATTGTGGTCTATCTAAGCTGGTCTCGTCTGAATTCTGGACAGCTAGTGTCTCCATCTGCTTGACAGTACCTGGTTGGTGTCATACAATGTTGGTTGTACGCTTTACAATGTTATATTTCTTCAGCGTCAGTCCAGCAATTGACTTCTCTGCAAGCTTTTTTTTTTCCTTTCCAGCAGGTAACCCCGTCGCACTCTAACCGGTGTTCCTTTTCACCCATTTCGCTACGCACTGACAGATTCAGATGGCGCACTCAGTAGAAGCCTGCAGCAACTGTACGCCGGCGACAGCCCGTTCGGGAGGAGCCGCGGCTACGGCCACGACTTGGATTGGATATTGGGCCACCACCGGGCGAGGCCCAGCAAACGGCTCTCCGAGTTCTTGGGCGGTCCCGGCAAGCGGTACTCCGAATTCCTGGGTGGTCCTGGAAAAAGATACTCCGAATTTCTGGGTGGCCCGGGAAAGCGCTACTCGGAGTTCCTCGGTGGCCCCGGAAAGCGGTCCGTTGTCGATGACGTCATGGCTGCTGCGGCCGAACGCGGTCTGCTTCGTTCGGCGGAGCAGCAGGAGTCCGGTTCCGCCGCCAGCTCCCTCCGGAAGTGACGCGTCCCCTGACGTACTTGCGCCGAGAAAAAATGAAAAAAGTCATGACCGATCAAAACCTTTCATCTCCCTTCATTATAGTTTGCACACTTCGTTGTCCTGTTGAGGATGAACGTGCTTTGTTATATATGCGCCTTGAACGAAAGAAAAATAAACGTCGCTAAGTGACGGCCCAGCCTGAAGACGTTGTGAAAAAACCATTATATTGTTAGCAAGAATATTGCGTTTCCGATCACCTCGGCCTGCCTGTTGCGAATGTAGGCTTCCAATAGGTTTGTTACGAATACAAAATTCCTACCTACCTGATCAGTAGTTATCTGTAATTATTCGCTCTCATTCGTCGAATGTGAGTGCATCCGTATATGACTGTCTCGGCGATGCAGTTACAAACTGCTCGCATCTGCAGCCGTAGGTATTCTGTAAATAAATTGTGTCTATTCCTCTATCTCTCTCTCTCTCGTTTTGGCATGTGATATGTAACGGCATGCGATGTATACTTCCTGTCCTTATCACGAGATACACCGCTTTAAGAGAGAATAGCCGACGTGCGTTATCGCTATCGGTTGTTGACTAAAATAAATGAATGTGTTGCTTCTTTTCTTTTTATCTGTCGATCACCCACGCGAACCGACTAATACATGAGCTTCGATGAATCATTCTCATAGTTTTGTTATATTGCTGCTTTAATTCATGTATCAGTATACGCACGCCAGGTCTGTTTTCTGCAAAAAAACTTGAGGGCAGTGTTATCGTTAATGCCCTGCGATGAGAAGAAAATGTGAAAATTATAACCAATTGAGATCTACCTTTTTGCTTGTAAACATGCGTTTGAGAGTAAGAGAGAAACACTGCCCGTCTTATCTGAAGTTTGAGTGCTACTTTTCCAATCATCTCAACCGACGTGGCGAACACATTCACTGGCAATACTGACACAACATGACGTCAGAGGCATCCTATTGATAAGCAGACCAAAGCGTGCCGGGGACTTTGCTGTTTAAAACACGCGGGTATTGTGTAACACGTTAACATGATGAAATCAAACTACACAACAATGGGTGACCGTTCATTTTCCCGCCGTGTCCTTGTCGCAGGCTTCTTGTCTAGTCGCCGCAAATGTGTTGAACGATGCTTTTTTGCAGAGAAGAACGTCGAGCGACTTCAAAGATAATGAGAAATAAAAAACAAAATACAATCAAAAATAAAAACTTACCGTTGATATAGATCGTGACCTATGATGTCGAACAAAACAATAAAAAGTACAGTTGGGCTATAAACACCTGCTTTGTCTTCAATTTGTTTGTCTTTCATTTTTGTGTTGTGTGTGCCTACGGCACAACAAGACTTCCGCTGTGCAGAATAAATAGGCCAACCCAGCTGAATGATCATTTATCAGGTGTCAAAATAGGATAATTCGTCAAGGAAGAATACACGCTTCTTATTAGTTACCTGCATTCTGCATGGAACCCATTGGTGCTTCCTTCAACTTACGGCACATGTCGCCTGTTTCAAAATTCCGGCTTTTATCTCTGTGGAAACAAAAGCAAATGTGATTCCCTGGTTCACTTCAGTGCATTTATCTCCCTCAACAAGAATATATAATCTTCGTAATAATCGGTGGCGTTGCAGATCTGGTAGACACCGTCCTTTAAGGACGTTCAAGGAGACGGTGTGTCCGAGACCGCGACACATCTACCCCGTATTCTGGCTTTTTTTTTTTTTTTTGCTGCCCGAATCAAAAAGAAGAAATAAAATATATTGTTCACTGCCTGCTGCTTCCTGTCTTACATACGCACGTATTATTATTATTATTATTATTATTATTATTATTATTATTATTATTATTATTATTATTATTATTATTATTATTATTATTATGCTAGCGTACGACAGGTACGTTAGCATGGTCGCTTGGTGTAACGCAAGTATTGCATTGCCAGCTTTAGCATAGTGAGAGCGTGCTCGCGTCAAAGAGAGGGCTTCTTCCTCTCATTCTTGGAGCGCCTTGATAACGATATAAAGTGCTGCTATAGCTACAGGAAGGCACGGCCACACAAACAACGCATGCACGTTGAAAGAGGAAACAAGCGGGAAACGGAAAGTGGGAGGACCACAGGTGATTTTGAATTAAAATAGAAATTAATAAAAGTAATTAGAGAAAACTATAAGAACGAAGAAGCCTGCTCAGTTCTGCACTCCCATCAGACTAGGCACCGCTAGGACGAAGCAGCCTTATTATTATTATTATTATTATTATTATTATTATTATTATTATTATTATTATTATTATTATTATTATTATTATTATTATTATTATTATTATTATATAGAAAAATATTGAGGTTAGGTACTTGCTAAAGAGCTCCGGTTGGTCAACAGCAATTGAATGTTTGGTGTGTTTCGCTGCAACTTAGTTCTGGTACATAAGACCCAAAATAATTTTGTTGTGAAAGTAAGTAAACATAGCAAGTGTGCACCTTATCTGTTTTGCCGTTCCTTTGACCGCACCACAGTTTTGATAACTAATTACGATGTTTTCGCTTCTTGCTATACAAATGGCAGTGCTCAAGATACTAAAGAGAAACAATGACTTGGTTTAGATTCATATCCTGGAGAAACAATGACTTGGCTTAGATTCATAATTAAACTGCACTCTGAGAACGCCATTGTCGTAAGTTTCACTATCATGAGTTTATTATCAGGGAATAAAATCAAGGTTGAAGTTTTATTTTTAAATTTCGCGCCAAAATCGCCAACTGTGACGTAAAAAGTTTCAAAATGTATTTTTCGCATTTTCGCGACACTAGCTCGACGAAATGTTCCGAAACTACGTATGCTAGGTCTATGTCGACCAAAGATGACAATGTACTTCCTTTCCACCGAGTGGAAGCTTTCCAAATTTACGGCGTCATAGAGTGTGGTGCGTGAATCTCTCGGTGGCGCCTACACCCGTAATTTTTTGTGCGTTTTCGCACTTACCAAGCGAAAGATAATAAATTTATTTATTTATTTATTTATTTATTTGTTTATTTTCAATTATCTAGCATTGTAAGCTTTTCTCAGGCTCATACAGGCTGGGCGGGCAAATATACGCAGTCGCGTACAAACCAGGCAATATCGCACATAGCGCAAGAAATCAGAATCACAAGATGCTGGTGAAAAGAAAACTTGAACGATGAAAACAATTGCAGAAAATTATGGGCAGGTCACAGAACATTATCGAAGTGTCAGCAGCTGGTACAATGATCAGTGTGTTCGGAAGTGCTAAAAAAACAAACAAAATTGCTTAAAAAACAAAAGTTGCTTTTGTTGAGAGAATGACAGGGAAATTGAGAGAATGGCAGGAAAAGCGTTGTGTCGTATTGACGCTGATTACGCGTGCCATGAGCCGTGTCGTGGTAAGGGTGCTGTTTTCACGATTGTGAAAATATTCATTTTTTATTTCTTTATTTAGTACATACAGCAGTCCATATACCAAGCAGGAGAGGCGCAAAAAGGGAACAAAATGAAAACAAAGCCAACTGGGCATACAGCAAGTTTTTCTAACTATCTGACGCTGTAACTCACAAACAAGACCATACTAGGTAGGGCGAATTTAATATACACGACTAGAAAAAGGTGCACACGTTTCTAGAAACTGTCTCAAGCGCGAAAGCAAAGCTACACAACTGAAATCATGAGATGACGATATCTAGAATGGCATTAACGATGTTCCTAAGCGAAATATGGATGTATTTTTCGAAGTGGGGAATGCCATGTTCATGACAAGCATATGTACGCATTGTACTACATTACTAATTTACTAACACGCAATAGATCGCTTTGCTCTTTAGTGTCCCTTTAACACTATTTTAATTGTAATCTTTGCAGAAAAAATTGGCCCCGTCTCTTCATCTTAATCTGAAAATGTCGTCGAAAGACTATAGTCTTGCGTCTCGAGAGAGTGAACAAAACGTTTATTTGATGTTCTGCGCAAGAAAATCGGGGAATGGTGTTCTGGAGACGCTGCGTTAGAGTGCCTCGAGCGTGCAGCGGAGGTGAACGAGCGCATCAAGTCACGTCACACGTGAGACATGAGCGCTATTTGGCAGTTATCTTGGAAAACGAAGCGTGCGGCCCTGAGACGGGCGTGCGCGCCCGTCTCAGAGGTGATAAGGTGTAGAACGCAAGGCGACGGGTAGGTGCCACCACCGTGTCGTCTTAGCAAAGCGTTGGAAACACTTGCCTTTTCGTGCAAGCGTTGCATGGTCCGCGCAGCGTGATAAACGATACGGTTTTTTGAATTATTTATGTATGCCTTTTCTAGTAAAAGACGCTCATACAAAATATATACGTGTTGTTATGGTGCCTCAGATATGCACAATAATTGCTTTTTAATTGACAATCGCACAAGTAGGAACGCTGAATCTTGAGCAACATTGGTGGGCGCTGCGAATGGGGTAGACCGCTTGGGGTATCGGCTCATGCCGTTTAAAGTACCCAGTATTGTTAAGGGTGGTCAAACAGACAAATGGACAGACAGACAAAAATGTTTGCGTCGAAGGTTTTCAAGAAAGGCTATCGTTTTTTTAAAAAGTATGCGGCTGTCCATTCTATGGGTAAAAGTACATTTATGCAGCATTTAGCACCGAGGATGTTAGATTTGTCCCCTTGAATAAGTTCTACGACCTCCAATCATCACTATAGAAGCAAAAATCTGCAATGCGTTTTTCCTCTTTTCTCTAGCTGCTTCTGACTTAAACCCAAATGTGTAAATAACTAGCTTATGACAATGAAATGCCATACGTTTCTATGTGAGGTGTTTGTTTAGTATAACTACGAAAGTGAGCGTGAACGCGTTTGCGACCATCTTTCATGAGCATGCCTTGCACTGCCTTTTCATTTGAACAAGTTTTTTTTTTCTGTTCCGCTTTTAAGCAATATGACCAGTCCTCTCACATTAGATCATGTTCTAGGGTCTGTTTCGACTTTATATTATATGTCGCTGTAAGAGTTCACATTACAACTAAATGAAAGTGACAGGTTCCAATAATTAGTCTCAACTTAAGTATTGCGCTTGCCGCAACCAGCGCCATTGTCTGTGTTTTTGCTGTCGTCTAGACAGCGCTGTTTTTTGTGTGTGTGCGCGCGCGTGTGTGTGTGATAGTGTGTTTGCAAAGCGTAGTTAAAAACTAGACACTTTTACGGTATCCTGCTAGTAATCGGTAGGCCGTGTCAACGTGCTCTCATTGCGGCAATAGTAGTGATTGCATTCCTGAACCGTTTCAGTGGTGTGTGGTTATAATGGTAAGAAGGTCAAATAATGGTTTTCAGGCAAAATGCCCTCTCTGTGTTGGTTGAAGGGGGGTGACGTTTACCAGCGTTTAGTAATACTAGCTTTATAGAAGTAAAGGGGACGGTAGGGAAAGAAAGGTAGGGAGTGACAAACAGTCCAGAATAACAGGTTTGCTACCCTACACGTCTGAAAGGGGGAATCAAAGAAGGAGAAAAAAGGGACAGAAAAATAGCACAGCACAAAGCACGAGAGTCCAATAATCTGGCGAGAAACGCGATATCACTCTAGAAAGGTACGCGAGAGTCATCTGTGTATAGGAGACCACCTTAGCCCCCTCTGTCATTTCGGAACATCAAAGCACGCCATTAAACCGGCCGAAATGCCAAGAAAACATTAGGAATGTATTAATTTAAATGGCGCAAAAACATGCGACATTTATACCTGGGCATGGAAGAACAACAAAAAAAAGAGTTATAATGAGAATTCGGAACAGTGCCGCGCAATATGAATGGCCTTTGTTGGGATAAATGAAATCAATAATATATACAGTAAACACACACTTGCCGGTGATATCCCTTAACGTATTACATTCACGAAATGCTCGTTTGGTTACAAAAATGTCACCTGTTTGAGTACCATTGAGCTTGTTTACGTATAAAAAGGTTCTTAACAGTGGTGCCGAGCAAATTCTTAAAGCTCTTTCAAAAAACACTTCAGATAAATTGAGAAAATGAATAATAAGAAATCTTAATATAGGTTATCTATAGTTCGACAGACAGCACTCGGTACATCAGAAATTGGTTAAACTGCCGTGAGAAGAAAATAAAAGAAGGGTGAAAGAAATAAAAAGAGAGAGAAGGCAGGATGTCTGAGCAGCGACATATCCAGTTGGCTACCCTACACCGCCCGCCGGGGTGGTCTAGTGGCTAAGGTACTCGGATGCTGACCCACAGGTAGCGGATTCGATTCCCGGCTGCGGCGGCTGGATTTCCGATGAAGGCGGAAATTTTGTAGGCCCGTGTACTCAGATTTGGGTGCACGTTAAAGAACCCCAGGTAGTCAAAATTTCCGGAGCCCTCTACTACGGCGTCTCTCATAATCAAATGGTGGTTTTGGGAAGTTAAACCCCACAAATCAATCATCTACCCTACACTAAGCAAACGGGGAAAGGTAGTGGAAAGGTGAGAGAGAGAGGGAGAATGAAAGAAGGGAGCGAAAATTAAACGCCCTGATTCGTAACTATATCGGTGGTACTATGCAAAGGTCCAGGGCGTTCCTAGAGACTCGTATTCCTCAAAAAGCACAAAAGTGCTTTAATTGCTTTGTAAACCGTCAAGCGATGATGATGGTGCTCCCGCAGCATCTGCACAGGGAGCGGCTGATCATACAATCATAGCAACGCATCAGAAAGTGTTCGTCTTTGAGAGGCACATCAAGGGCAGCGGCACAGTGACATAATCAAAAGAAGGGAAAGAAGAGATTCGGGATGCATAAACAAAAGCGTTGAATCAAAAGCGCAGCGCCATCTTTGCCTGACGATACACAATTTGGCGATGCCTAACCGAAACTAAGTTGTCCTTCACTTATATGCACGAAAATTACTAAACATGGCAGTGGACAAGGAATATTAACGGCGCAATCGTTCTTCATTGGCTCCGCAAAAGCAGTAACATTGCGCTAGAAACTATCGCGAAGCCGAAAAGTTTTACTCTGACGTCATCAGTGCAGCAGCTTGACACACGTTATGATTTCCCACTACCCTGTCTTTTTTCCTCTTGCATATTTTCTCTTCTTTAATATAAAACACCAAAAATTAAAAAAAAGGTTAGCAACAGAAACAAAGTTACTCTTCAGTACTGTTTCCATACAATGCATGAAATTGACATAAAAACGCGTTCACAAACAAAACGGATAGAAAAGACATCAAATTTTCTTTTTTAAGCCCTAAGAGAGAAATTGACAAATCACATTCACTTATAAAACATTGGGCTCGAAACAAATTGATTTCCGGCATTTGGACCACCCTTCCCCTGCCCTTGATTCTTATCGGAAAATAAATTTTTCTTTTGATCGTTTTATCATTTTATCAATTGTTCTTTTCTTCGTTTTTACTTCGCCAGATTGACCACGAGAACCGCGAAGCCTAATCCGGCAGGTCTCCCATTGATAAAGAAGGAGAAATATTCACTTAAACGAGAGGAAAAAAAAGAACCTCCTTTTTTCATTCATACCTGGCATTCAATTTAAAGACACCCAGTGTGCCGTGAGAGTGGATGCCTCAAGGGCTCTCCTTGGTGCTTTAAAACCGTCCCGTGTCTACCACGTCTGTCAGCCGAATTTCTCTGGCTCCCAATCGCGTCCTCTTTCGACGCTCTAAGTGGAAAAGACACACGCGGAATTGACAATAGGTTACCGGATGTCGACCGACAAGTAGAGGCAAAGCATAAATAATCTTAAAAAAACAAAAAAAGACCGAGAATTGAGTGTTACTTCATCGGTATGCTGAACGAATAGACCAGCTAAATGCAAAAAAAGAAAAGGGAATGACTGGAGAAGGGGGATGGCTGATTTCGTTTTCTTTGAGAACAGGGCAACGGCTGAAGGCAGACGCATAAAAGAAAAAAAAAAACTGCAAGGCCGTGAAGGATAAAAAAAAAGGTTTGAGAATGAATCAAGAAAGTGACGCGACCTATAGAAAAAAGTGAAAGTCGTGAATTGGCTGGATAGGTCAATTCGAGTCGGAAAGATGGCCGGCGGCCATGTCTTAATAGGGCCACCATTTCCCCTGCATAGATGAAAATCCGGACAAATGTGCAATAGACTGGTTTGACCTTCAATTTGTTGCTCAAATACATGTATAAGGTTCTAGATAAATGGGTAATCGATTCATGAGGTCGCAATTATTTAAATTCTGGCATTCTAGCCCGTAGTGGCCCGCTACGTGCTAACTCACGCACCGACGTACCCAAATAAGGTTTTTACATCATCATCATCGTCGTCGTCGTCATCATCATCAGCAGCAGCAGCACCAGCAGCAGCCTGACTAAGTCCACTGCGGGACAAAGGCCTCTCCCATGATCCGCCAGTCAACTTAGTTTTGTGCTTGCTGCTGCCATTTTATACCCGCTAACTTCTTAATCTTATCTGCCCACCTAACTTTCTGTCTCCCCCTAAACCGCTGGCCTTCCCTGGGAATCCAGTCAGTTATCCTTAATGAGTAGCGGTTATCCTGCCTACGCGCAACATGCCTGGCTCATGTCCATTTTTTCTTGATCTCAACTATGACAACCTTAACACCGGTTTGTTCTCTGATTCACTATGTTGTCTTCTTGAATTTTTTCGCACCTATCGTTTTCCTTTTTATTGAGTTTTTACATATCATGCTATAAAACCTTGTATAAAGGTGGAGGCTGGGAGATCTCTATTTCTCTTTGAAATAAAATTCTCTCTCTCTCTCTTTCTCTCTCTCTTCCTATGCGCCAATACCACGGCTAGATTTAAATTTAAAGGTATATTGCACAGGTGGGACTCAGGATTAAGTTTGACCTCCTGTGAACTTAAATGAGAACCTATCTCTACGCACGCTCATTTGCCTTTCGCCTGCTTTTAAACGGTGTCGTTGTCACCCCGAGTCGAACCCGCGATCTCGTACTTAGCAACGCGACCTAAGCTTTCGCGGCAGGCATTCGTCGATGTCCGAAATCGCTAAGCGGCACAGGTCTTATAGAAGACATCATATGAAATTGTTCGGAATTTTTTTCAACTTTTCTTAGTTATATGAAACAGTATCACTATCAGCGCACCAAGCTTTCTAAATCACATGTCACAAAAAATTCTAGAATCTTTCAAGTACGAGTAGAGCTACAGGAATTTTTCACACGTTTCAAAAGCCTTATTACCTATACCGAAAGACACTCTACCCTGCCCGGCCGTTACATTACGGCCCAAAATTGTGGGCAGTCCCAGTACTGTTCTGAAGTGGCCAAAACCTACCATATGGGCCTGCCAAACGAACCCAAAATTGAACCCCATCTCCACCTCTAGCAAACAGGATTGGGAGGCAACTTTACTAAATAGCTGCGCACTAGAGGAACAGCGAACTCTGGTCCAGCGGGCTCGGATGGCGGCTTCGAAATAATGACGTACCGGACTAGGGATGTCGAGCAGCCCGTTGAGGATGAGAGCTATAAGACTATATGAGGGCTATGTGGCATCGCCATAGCTTAAATAAAGATTTTTCTTTCTCTCTCCTTTCGTAAAAGTGAGCGCGCTGAAGGCTCCGCATGGAGAGGGATGATAAGAGACAAGAAGAGGCATGCCTTCGTCAGCACGTTATCACTTTGAGCACTTTTGTTTCTTCCATTTGTTTTTAAAACAATCGGTTTACTTTCAGTACAATAGCGGGCACCCGAGCGGGAACGTAGTGACATTTCGTAGCGACCACGGTAGCAATGCAGCTCACCATGCTCAAAATCAGCATATGGCCGTGAACTTTTGGTGTACGGCGCTGTAATTTGGATATATATTATTTGCAGAAAGAAGAGGGAGCGATTTGTAGCATCCTTTAGTAATTAAATGTAAATTATAGGCCACATGATGTGTTATAATGCTTGGCTCGCCTTTTCTCGGAAGCCTCGACTATAGATTAGCAACGTTCTCTGAACATGCTCAAAAAATGTTGCGGGGCCCCTTAATGAACAAAATTTTATTTGATAACAGTAGGTTTCTTCCGTCCTAGATCTTGTTACACTAACATGCATCTCTTACACCGCCTTCGATAAAGTACGTGACTGGGAAAGGAATCTGCGAACCTACGAACGTTCAATTGCGCTCAGCAGCGACAATATCTCATGCACTACCGCGACAAATCGTGACATAAAAAGTGAGTGTGGCGTAACAGAGTCGTGGCATTTGTGCGAAAATTGTTAGAACTAGTACAGACTTGCGTTATGAGAACGGCCCATAGTTTATTGCCGCCGTTTCCGAAACATTTGTTATTCATTTAATCTTTATTCTGCATGTTTTTGTTTTTCTTTTGTTTTCTTGTGAAAACAAAATTAACGTTTTTTTTTAAAAAATGTTGTAAATTATTGTAACGAAATCACTTTAAGGTGAAGTGAGACTTTCCGTGGTCAAAAAATTAAATTTTGAGATTTTGCAATCACCTTATAGAGCATTTATTCATGTTTAGAATATATATCGAACTTAGGCACTCGCGGGTCAAGAAATTTTTATGGGTTCTTTTTTATTTGACACTTTAACAGGGAGTGTGTGGTGTGTGTGCTGCTACGGATTACTACTGCGTTTTTTTTAGAATAGTATTTTTTAAAGTTTGTCCCCATTTTTCTCGAGAACTGTGGGGTGTGTGGAAACGAAAATTTTCTCAGGGGTTAATTCTGGGCATTACTTAATTGGTGTGAGAATCAATAGCATTGGTTCATTTCTATTTTTAATATAAAACATTCATGAGTGGCAATTTTCATACATCGACAAACATAAAAACTGATATTATTCTAGTTTTTCTTGACTTCTTACAATTTTGACTCAACTTCTGTAAAACGTTGGTTGCTAGACTTGTGCAAAATTTTAATGTCCACCAAAAGGCAGAGTTTAACAAAAAAAGAACATATATAAAAATAAAAACAAAAATAAAAGCACTGAATACAATTTCAAAATTATTGCAAGCTTCAATGCAACCTTTGTCAATTATTGACATAGATTGTAAGTTTTATAGCCATAGCTTTTAATATCGGAATGTCTCCTTTGTTGAAGGAATTCGAGCAATTAAAGACGTCTCATTGGTAAGACCGCATCCAACAATCTTTTTAAATTTATCCTGTAGAGCATGCTCCGTTGCAATAACATTAGTATAAAGGAGAAGCTAACTTAAAAAATGTTATTCAACGTGTGGTTGAGCGAATAAGCTCAAAAAAGAAGGTTGCCTGAAATAACTGGTGTTTGCAATGTACGTTTTACGGTAAAGCTAATAAGGTGTACACACACACACACACACACACACACACACACACACACACACACACACACGCACACACACACACAAACATCTACGGAGTGAAAGATGATGTGTGGGGTGAAGCGTCCATCAGTCCGTCCACGCTTCCGTCCGTTCATCCGTCTGTTTGTGCGTCCATCCGTGCGTCCAGGCGACCGTGCGTCCGTCCCTGCATTTGTCCGTACGTCTCGCCGTTCGTGCGCTCGGCTGTGCGCCCGGCTGTGCGTCCGTCCTTCCATCCAACTTGTAAAGTGTCTCCACCCGTCCGTCTGCTTGTCTGTCTGCCCATCTGTCCATCCATCTGTCCATCTAGTGAACACTTTAAGTACCGCCATCTCACATATTTTCATCGCGATCATCTATCTCCTTCCTCTGTGGCATATACCCGTCTATCTCCTGTGGCACATACCCGCTCTCTCGAGTATGTGCCACCGGCGGTTACGCACAACGACAATGGGGGATGCACAAACCACGCCATCAGGAATTTCGCCCCTCAACAGCCACAAACAAGTACCTGCGGCTTACCAAGTCGCATGCTGGGAGTAAAATCAGGTTCTCTTCTCGATGTAGAAGAAACCACTTCTCCCCACTCGGCGCCCGAAGCGCACCACCCGTGGTGGTGTAGCAAAGTGGGAGAAGAACCGTACGCCGCTATCCCAATAGCGGCTATTGGCCTGCTGGACGCTTGACGAGGAAGCAGAAGCAACGCTGAAGAAGTTTTAGATGGCTGAGAAAAACTTGTATTTACAGATTTTACAAAACAATGGACATCAATGTTACAAAAAAAAGGAAAAGAAAAACAACTTGGAAATGAACCGACTTCTGTAGGGCGACCCTACGGGGTTCGGCGGAGCCGATGGTGCCTAACACCGCAAGCTCGGTTCAGAACGCCCGGCGGAGCCACGGGGCCTCTTCTTATCCCTTCCTGGCGCTCCGCCCTTACCACCATCTCGGCACATAATCACTTGCTTGTCCTCTGATTGGACAGTACATTGGGTACATTAAAAAAAACGCCACGAGGATCCCGCCTTCGTGCACGTGGGACTTATGCACTCTCCCCAAACCACACAACAACCAAAACGTAAATAAAACAAAACTAGAAAAAGCATAGAGGCCAGGGCCAGCTTCGCGGCGCACAATTATTTAGACAGAGCTAGCTGTACTCGGTAGTGCGGCCATAGGGCGATTTCTCTCTACCACGTCAATTTCTTGACAACGGGGCTATAATCCTTTTGCCTCTGTGCGCCGTACGAGGAACCGCTCGCTGGCCGCGCATATTTCTGCTTACGAGTTCCTTTGCCCAGATAAACGGGGATGTAGTCGAAGACATGCCCGATTCAACAATAGGAAACCCAGGCGTCGAACGGGCGACCATCACCATTTCCCGTGTCGCGAGCCCGCTTCTGAGAGTCACTGGACCAAAGCCGGCCCGGCAGAAAAAGGTCGTCGGTGACTTCGCAACGCGCGCTGCCGATTTTGCAGGCGCGCAAACAGTACGTGGCCGGGCCATACGCCGAACCGATGCGAGGAGTCACCGCGGTGCGCGGGGTCTCGGAAGAGGCCCGTTGATGCGCCGACTGCCAGTTCCGAGAGGCAATTAGGGGGCCGTCGCAACGACGTTTACAATCTCAACCCTTTCGTTGCCCGGGTTGGTTCCCTTTTCTTTGAGTTAGTAGTAACTGGAAACGCTCGACCGTCGACAAAGCAGGGCAATATGCTGGCGCCGCGTGTCTGCGCTCGTGGCAAAACCGGTCGGTCGCGCTTCAACCGCTTGTCACTCAAGCAACGCTGGCAGCCCGCGGCTGACATGCCTTCTTAAGCTTACGCCGCAAAGCAAATAAAAGCAAACAAAAATTGCCGCGCTACGAATTCTTACCGCGGTCCTACACTGGGAGATGTCTCTTACGCCGCCTCCATATCTTTTACACCTACAATGCAGAGGAGCGGACCACGATCCCAGAGGACTGGCGTGGAGCGTTGGTTATCCAGCCTCTGCCCCAAAACATGGCTAGGGGGACTCACGTAAACAGGCGAACTGCGCGGGTTACAGCTTTGCAGGGACGCTATGGGTACCGTATTGGAGTCTTCTATACGGACGCGTCCGGCCCTCACCATGGGGGGGGGGGGGGGTACATGGCGGCCGTAGTCTATCAAAACGTGCATATCCAAGGGCTCACATTTCGAGCCACTGACATCACTCATGCGGAGCAAGTCGTCAGAGCTCTCGCCGCAGCGGACCCCACATCTCAGTTTATAATTACCGATTCGTAGAGCGCGTGTCAGAATCTTGCTAAAGGTCGTATCACCGTTCGCGCTGCTCGAATCCTTAAGTGCTGTGATTACATGGACCGCCCGAATACACGTTTCGTCATGTGGACTCCAGCTCACGTAGGACTAGGTGATAACGAGGCTACCAATGCCTCGGCCCGCGCGCTTGATTTCGGGGACCCGCCTCGCACTTCATCGCCTGATGATCCAGAACCTAATCCGGTAACCTCCTTTCGTGAAATTACAGCGATGTACAAATCGAACAGGCTCCAATTTCCGCCCCCAGCGCCGGGGCTGACTAAGTCTGACGAGCGCTGGCTCTTGCGCCTTTACACCAACACAGTATTGTGCCCGGCTATACTTAAGCACTTCAATCCGGCCTTCTTCGGGGAATGCCCGCACTGTGCCCATCCGCTTGCGGATACTTTGCACATGGTGGGAGCATGCCTTTCTAACCCGGTGGTCCCACCAATCACTTCCCCTACACCCCCTACCCGAAAGAGCTGGGAGGCTGTCCTGCTCGGTTGCTCGGCCTTGGCAGGCCAAAGAGCCCTCGTGGCCAGAGCACGTGCCGCCGCAGAAGCCACAGAGTCCCGGACTAGGGACTCCTCGTAGAGCTTGTAAAGTGTCGGCCCTTAAGTTCGTCCCTCTCTCTCAAATTTAAATAGTTTCAATAAATGTTTTTCACCACCACCATCCCTAAAACAATTTTTACGATGGTCATGACTACAGAAGTTGCGGTTATGTCATCCACTTATAAGAGGCACAACTAGGGACTGCGTAGCAGAGTGGGACAGTTTAGGTGAATTGGTAAATGAAGTAATACCTACGTAGATTTTGATGCGAAGTACAATCTTGAACAAAGGAGGAGTCGCGCAGACATTTTTAGCGGGTGCTGTATCTTTCGACGGCATAGCACATGTGCGCTGAACTGCTTACGCGTGGAGTTGTCGCTAACGTCTGAAGCAGTCCAGAACTAAAGAACCAGTTCCAACGCCATGCAGACTGAAATGTGCAGCTAAAGTATTACCGCTGCTAAGTATGACACAGCGAGAAGTGTGAAGCATAAATACAGAATGGATAAATCGCTTCTTGCAAGCTACGTTCCTGTTGCCTGCCAGATAAGCTCCAACGGGCAAATAAAGCGGGGCTCTAAAATTCAGAGTTCTGGAAGTGCTTTCGGGGCTCTCATTTATTTAATTTGGTTTGCATTTGCGGCGGTCACTCCAGCTCTCCGCCTTAGCAAGCGTTCGCTGTCGACTTTCAAAATTGAGAGATTTCGGAACGGGCACCAATAGTGTGTAAGAGAAGCTGCAAGCATGAGAGAAGTTACGAGCATAAGAGGTACAAGAAAAAAAATTCGATGTATTTCTTTACTCATGCAGCGAAGTTTTTCCAGGAATTTTTCTCTCAAAGCAGCGGCTATGGTCAGTCGGCCTATTGTCTCGTCGTAGGTGGCGCACGGATGGGGAAAAAGAAACAACCAATTTTGCGAGCTCGCTCTTCGAAATAGGTCGGCCCGTATATCGGTCTGCAGTCGAGGCCGCGAACTAGCATATCCCATGTTGAATGCAATTGACACTGATGAATACAGTGTCATATCTTTGCCTCTACCACCCACAGTGTGTAACTAGGTTCGATGTGTGTTTTATGATGGAAATAAATGAGCAGATTCCGAAGAGAGTGCTATCTCAAGTAAATTGCCACTAGATACCGTGACTTCAATTGCCATATTTATTTCCCTATTCATTTGGATACTACCGGAAATTGTTAACACTACCAAACTGAATTTAGTATTGCCTCAAGTAGGCAAAATGATTATGAATGTCGGCTAGTGCTAGCCAGATAATCGCCAAGTGATTGCTAATGCTGGCAATTGGCTTTGAAACACCATGACGTTGAAATTTTGCGAAGTTTAACTGAGGCACTTACCTCGTTTGACTTTTGAAAGTGAAAACGATGTGTCGTTGGTCTCAATCACTTTACTTGTGATGCGCCGCTTCTCGTTTTGCTATTGCTACGTGAAAAAACCGCCAGGCCCGCGCGGAAAGCGCAGCACAGTCACGGTGAAAGCTGGAAGAGCGCCTTTCTACAACCTGTTATAAACTCTCTTGGGACTACTGATACAAGTGCACTTGCAAGGTACCCACAACTTCATTATTAATTCGGTGGCCGACGGCTACAAAGAACAATGGCTAAACCATTTGTAATGGTTTGAAAGCCGTGAACGACCCACTCGTTACGCAATCTACATTGTTTAATGCTTGGCTAAACAATTACAATCCTGTGACAACTGGTTGTTATTTTACTCTTCTACCACGCTACCTTACGCATGTTAACGCGGTTCCTTCCCGACATATTCCCTGTGTAGGGTTTTTGTGCGCAGGTGTTTCGAGAAATGGCACCCCATCTTGATATGGTGCTCATCCTTGCCAACCTCCTCTTGGGACAGGTTTCAAAAAACGTTTCTTTTTTTCTGGACATGAACGATATATATATATATATATATATATATATATTTTAGGAATGAAGATCGATGGTCCGGTGTAATAGATGATTGAAGAGAAGGACGCACGTACGAAATGTGGATTATTAACGTTTCGGCTGGTGGACCAGCCTTCGTCAGAATGAATGCAGTATGTTACAGGCACTTAATATATAGGTAGGCGGATGTATACACAGGAACAGTGCACCACTGCCAGATGCTATGCGCAATGAAAGCAAGGTACATGCGCATGGTGGACACAACAACGCACTGTGACTCACAATCACAAAAACAAAGATATCGCGTAAAAAAAATAAAATAATAATAATCGCGTCACTGGCCAGTGAGATACCACGAGGCACAGAACATATAAGAAATATTGGCAATGCGCCGAGCGTACATAGCACAAGATTGACTCTACAAAATAATAATAATAACGATACATAAAGCACTTTTACGAAGGATTAAACATCCATTCACACACACACGAACGAGATAAGTCTGTCTCCGCATGAGGCCGAGCACGCACTGTATTCTACGCTATTATGCTAGCCAGTTTGCCCGCGTTTTCGTTTAAACCCCTAGAAGCCGTTCCGAACTTATGAATTAGAAATGATTCGCGTATCTCACGCTTATAATGCGACGTGAATCCCGCCTCCAATACAGTTGCCCTAAATGATTCGAAACTATGTCCGGTAGTGGCGACGTGCCTTGAAATCGGCAGATGAGGCATGGAGTGCACATGGGCCTTGTGATTGTTGAAACGGTAGCGAAATGAATTTTCAGTATGACCGATATACTGCAAGTGACAAAAGGAGCACTCAAGCAGATAAACCGCATTATCTGTGTCACAGGTGAAATCGCCACGAATTTTTAAAGTGAAATTGTTTGCGGAGCTTTTAGCCACAGCGGTGGTTGTCATCTGTTTGCATAACTTGCATCGAGGTTTGCGGCATGGATGGCAACCAGCGTGTGAAATGTAATTGTTAGTCCGTACTTTGGAGGACGTGAGGATGTCCTGCAAGTTCCTACAGCGACGATACACGGCGCGGGGTGGCTCTGAAAAAACTTCTTTTAGGTGGTCGCTTTGCGTCAATATGTTGTGATGTTTCCTAAGAATGGCTGCTACATTGGGTGCGGAAGCGCTATGCGTGAGTACTAGGTTAGCATTATTGAGGCTATGGGAATGTTTCTCTGCATTGATCAGTGTTTTTCGGTCAAGCATATCAGCACGTGCCACTGCGTCATCAATCATCTGTGCCGGGTATTTCTGCTTTAGAAGAGAAACACGCAGTTTATCACAACTAGCGATGAAGTCTGCTTGCTCGGAGCAAAGGCGTTTAAAACGAACAGCTTGGCTATATGGTATGCTGGATTTACAATGTTTAGCGTGACTACTGTTGAAATGTAGGTATTGTTGTCGGTCAGTAGGCTTTTGATAAAGCTTGGTGATTAGGGTTGCCGTTTATTAGGCTAATAGATACGTCTAAGAAGTTTATGGTTTCAGTCGAGTAGACGTGCGTAAAAGAGATGGATGGGTGAACGTTATTGAAATCTGATATGAATGAGAGAAGGTGCGATTCACCATGAGGCCAAATAAAGAAAATATCGTCAATGAATCTTTTATAGCATAGCGGTTTTAATTGGCGACTGCGTAAAAACTCCTCTTCAAGCTTCCCCATAAAAATGTTGGCATAATTTGGCCCAATCTTAGTCCCCATCGAAGTGCCGCTGACCTGTACATAATGCACTTCATTGAATATAAAATTGTTCATGTGGAGAATCATTTCAAGTAACACCGTAATGGTAGTGCTGTTTACTGGCTTATCATCGGAACATTTCTCATACGCTTCTACAACCGCGAAGATGCCATCCGAGTGAGGGATGTTTGTGTAGAGTGACGATACGTCCAGCGTTACCAGAAGGAACCATTAGGCACGGTAATGTCGTTTAACTACCGACAAAAAGTGGTTCGTGTCCCTCAAGAAAGACTGATACGTGGCGGGAAGGTGACGAATCAACGAGTCCACATAACAAGACAAGTCTTCTGTCACCGTACCGTTTGCAGAGACTATGGGGCGGCCTGGGTTGTTCGGCTTATGAATTTTTGGCAGCATGTAAAATCGGCCAGCAGACGGACTTAGCGGGACTAGTGTTGTGGCTGCCTTATCACATATTTTTTTATCTCGCCAGAGTGCATATATCTTTTGTTTTAGAGTTTCTTTGAAGTCCATTGTGGGGTCTGCATCAAGTCGTTTGTAAAATGAAGTGTCATTGAGCTGCCGAAGAGCCTCCTTAATATAGTCTGCTGTGATTCATAACCACGATGGCACCACCCTTGTCGGCTGGCTTAATAGTGATGTCGTCGCGCTTCCTTAATAATTCGATCGCTTTCAGTTCTCCCGTCGCGCAGATTTCGACGGAACGAAGTTTCTGCCTATATGCTTGAATTACATCGCGCTGGACAGGCATCAATATATAGATCAAGGTATTTATCGCGTTGTAATGGTGGTGTCCCAACGTTTAGCTGACGGCAGCACCCCGGAAGCATGGCTACTGTTATTTCTACCGTGAAAGAACTCCCTCAATCTCAGGTTGCGTGCGAAATTATCTAAGTCACTGAGTAGCTGGAATTCATCGCAATGAACCGTTGCGGGCAAAACTTCAAACCACGCGATAATACAGACATTTCATCTTTGGACAGACTACAGTTCGATATGTTGACTACGTTTGAAACATCATCTGAACGGGGTGTATTTTCGAAACGGGACGGCGCCGTACTTAAATTTTTAAGGAGTTGCGCGGTGTGGCAATGAGACATCACGCCGTCCCTGAGTAACTTCTTACAATTTGACAGCACATATTTCATTGCGTTTCTTTTCCCTCGAATATGCACAGCGATTTAACCTCCAGAGTACTAAGCGGGGTTTGATTACACATATTCCTCTCTTCGTTCATCAGAGATTTCAAAGCCGAGCGGTAATGATTGACAGTAATACGCAGAAGTTCTAGCGAAGACTTCTGTAGGGTGTCCTTGCCCCTTTTTGCGTTATTATTTGACAATTGAGAAGTGGCAGGGCGTAGGAAAAGGTTCAGACCTTTTGGTGCAATAGAAGCAGCGAGGGTAAGGTTTCTAAAGTGGCAGTGTGTAGCTCGTAACGAACTCGTTTTTCCACTGCCCTTCTCATCTTTTGAAATCCCTTGGAACAAAGGTGCGAGGTAAAGTTCTCATTGGCATGCGTCGAAGCTAGTCAATTCTTCGAATTACTTTTTACAGCATCGGAAAATTTTTTTCGAAGTGGATACCTTGGGTGAGCAGTAGGACCAACTGCTTTCGTAGTGGGTCCTGCTTGAGTAGTGGCGATGTCTTCTGTAGCAGTTGATGCCGCGGCGCCAGTAAAGCGTCCCTCACTTTGTTGCAAAGAATGGCCACGGCGGGACAGGATGACGGAAGAACTTGCAGTGGAACCACTCACGCGAGGGGCTGTATCCGCTGTGTGTCGTGATGTGTCGTAGGTCGGGTAGTGTTCCTTACCCCTCTGCGAAGGACAATGGCCAGCGGGTGGCTGGCATTCGGGGGTGGGATTGTTTCGGATCGCTCTCGAAGTGCACCCACCATCATCAGTACGATCACCACGATTCTTGTTTTTGCCCGTTGGTTTCTTTAGCAGGGGCACGGCTGTGGACGGCTCAGGACCTACCCCTCTAGTAGACGGGCGTATGGTGCTGTATAGCTGAGGCACAATCTTGCCAAGATGCAGTGGTTGCTTGACTCGGAGACTCGAAGCACAGTTGTCGGATATGACATGCCACGAGAGCAACGCCTTCAAGCTGAGATGTACGCCATCCGCTGCTAGGACTCGTGCGGGGGGAAAACATTCGAGTGCATGGTCCAGAAGGTGCGCCGTACTGGAACGTCTGCAATAACGGCGTAAGAGACTGTTGAAAAGGCTGGCTTCACGGTTGAACCGGTGAATAAACCTTTGATTCTTGTATCCACGGCGGCGGTTGGCAGCCCTCGGCAAAATAAGTGTGGCGTAAATATTCCGTATACCTTGATACTCCTTTTGGATGCAGGTAAGCATGTGAATGTAGTTTTCGAAGACGGCACGTGCATTGTTCTTCGTTAAGTCATTGGTGCCAATGTGCACAATCAACGTAGACGTCGTTGAAGGGACAAAATCGATCAGCAAAGGCATGTCAGCTATAACAGCGCCATTATGTGAAACAAAAGCTGGCGTGCCTGCCAATAGAGGGTCAAAGTGCTGGAACAAATATTTGGTTTTGCGAGTCACCCACGACGACAGTGGAAGGTGGTGCCTTTGGGAATTTCCATGAAATATACTTCGACGTGGTCCTCCGGAATCCATAGTTGTATAATATTTTAGGAATGAAGATCGATTGGTCCGGTGTAATAGATGATTGAAGAGAAGGACGCAACGTACGAAATGTGGATTTATTAACGTTTCGGCTGGTGGACCAGCCTTCGTCAGAATGAATGCAGTATGTTACAGGCACTTAATATATAGGTAGGCGGATGTATACACAGGAACAGTGCACCACTGCCAGATGCTATGCGCAATGAAAGCAAGGTACATGCGCATGGTGGACACAACAACGCACTGTGACTCACAATCACAAAAACAAAGATATCGCGTAAAAAAAATAAATAATAATAATCGCGTCACTGGCCAGTGAGATACCACGAGGCACAGAACATATAAGAAATATTGGCAATGCGGCCGAGCGTACATAGCACAAGATTGACTCTACAAAATAATAATAATAACGATACATAAAGCACTTTTACGAAGGATTAAACATCCATTCACACACACACGAACGAGATAAGTCTGTCTCCGCATGAGGCCGAGCACGCACTGTATTCTACGCTATTATGCTAGCCAGTTTGCCCGCGTTTTCGTTTAAACCCCTAGAAGCCGTTCCGAACTTATGAATTAGAAATGATTCGCGTATCTCACGCTTATAATGCGACGTGAATCCCGCCTCCAATACAGTTGCCCTAAATGATTCGAAACTATGTCCGGTAGTGGCGACGTGCCTTGAAATCGGCAGATGAGGCATGGAGTGCACATGGGCCTTGTGATTGTTGAAACGGTAGCGAATGAATTTTCAGTATGACCGATATACTGCAAGTGACAAAGGAGCACTCAAGCAGATAAACCGCATTATCTGTGTCACAGGTGAAATCGCCACGAATTTTTAAAGTGAAATTGTTTGCGGAGCTTTTAGCCACAGCGGTGGTTGTCATCTGTTTGCATAACTTGCATCGAGGTTTGCGGCATGGATGGCAACCAGCGTGTGAAATGTAATTGTTAGTCCGTACTTTGGAGGACGTGAGGATGTCCTGCAAGTTCCTACAGCGACGATACACGGCGCGGGGTGGCTCTGAAAAAACTTCTTTTAGGTGGTCGCTTTGCGTCAATATGTTGTGATGTTTCCTAAGAATGGCTGCTACATTGGGTGCGGAAGCGCTATGCGTGAGTACTAGGTTAGCATTATTGAGGCTATGGGAATGTTTCTCTGCATTGATCAGTGTTTTTCGGTCAAGCATATCAGCACGTGCCACTGCGTCATCAATCATCTGTGCCGGGTATTTCTGCTTTAGAAGAGAAACACGCAGTTTATCACAACTAGCGATGAAGTCTGCTTGCTCGGAGCAAAGGCGTTTAAACGAACAGCTTGGCTATATGGTATGCTGGATTTACAATGTTTAGCGTGACTACTGTTGAAATGTAGGTATTGTTGTCGGTCAGTAGGCTTTTGATAAAGCTTGGTGATTAGGTTGCCGTTTATTAGGCTAATAGATACGTCTAAGAAGTTTATGGTTTCAGTCGAGTAGACGTGCGTAAAAGAGATGGATGGGTGAACGTTATTGAAATCTGATATGAATGAGAGAAGGTGCGATTCACCATGAGGCCAAATAAAGAAAATATCGTCAATGAATCTTTTATAGCATAGCGGTTTTTAATTGGCGACTGCGTAAAAACTCCTCTTCAAGCTTCCCCATAAAAATGTTGGCATAATTTGGCCCAATCTTAGTCCCCATCGAAGTGCCGCTGACCTGTACATAATGCACTTCATTGAATATAAAATTGTTCATGT
>WOVY01004565.1:0-20470 GCA_013436015.1 Rhipicephalus annulatus | reverse complement strand
GGGGCGTTCATGCGAAACACAATTATTCGAATTAGTTACTGACTAGCCTCCATATGCCGTTCATGCGTCTACAATAATTGATGCCGTATTTTATCGACCTTGCCAAAGCATTTGACAAAGTTCCCCACAGTCGTCTATTAATGAAGCTAGACTGCCTTAAGATAAACCGAACTTTACCACTTGGATAAATAACTTTTTGTGTAATCGTTATCAATTCGTGACTGTAAATGATTGTTCATCTACATTGATTCAAGTTAAATCCGGGGTACCCCCAAGGCTCTGTACTTGGACCGATACTGTTTCTCATCTACATTAACGACATTTCTAAAAATCTGGCATCTACTACTCGCTTATTTGCCGACGACTGTGTGATTTATAGAAAGATTACTAACCCAAACGACCCACACTGCTTTACAAAAAGACCTCGATAGCATCGCTACTTGTGCGATCAATGGCAAATGAAATTAACGCTTCCAAAACAAAAGTTATAACTTTTACGAATACTACCCAGCCCCCGATCAATTCCTATCTCATTAATGCAATGCCAATAGAACACGTTTCATCAATAAAGTACTTAGGCGTCCATCTTTCCGCCGACCTGTCATGGAATGCCCACATTGACGCAATAACATCTAAAGCATCTAAAACACTTGGATTCATTAGACGCCACTTACATCAAGCTAACTGGAAGACAAAACTTACAGCATACACCTCACTTGTTCGGTCTAAAATAGAATATGCTTCATTCATTTGGAACCCACATCAAATATACTTAATTAACAAACTTGAATCCATGCAAAATAAAGCTGCCCGATTCATAACCAGAAACTTACTTGCGTCATTCGAGCATCACTAATATCAAAGCATCACTGAGCCTCCCATTACTAGAGAAAAGAAGAGTGCTGGCCCTGCTATCCCATTTTCCACAAACTTTATCATAATCATTCGTCATTTGCTACCACTTACATATTGCCTGCCCATCGCTATCTTCCGCGCCTAGATCACCCCTTCAAAGTTTTAGTTCCTTATGCGCGTACAAACATCTTCTATAACTCGCCTCTGTTGTGCGCACTCCGTCTTTGGAATGACTTACCACATGATGTTGTGTCTGTAAGAAACTTCGACGCCTTTGTAGAAATGTTAAAAAAGCTCACCTAATATTGTATGAAAAAAAAAAAAAAAAAATTAACCCGTATGTCTAACCTTGTGAATTATTTTTTTGTACGATAGTGTTTCATTGTTATTTGTTGTGCTTTAGTGGTGTTACCAACTGTTTATTTGTTCAAATGTAACCTAACCCTCATCCCGTTTACTGTAACCCCCCCCCCCCTATGTAATGCCCGGCAAGGGCCTTTAGGGTATGTGAATAAAAAAAAAAAAATCACCATTCGATTATGAGAGACGCCGTAGTGGAGGGCTCCGGAAATTTTGACCATTTGGGGATCTTTAACGTGCACCCAAATCTGAGTACACGGGCCTACCTGACATTTATTCTTTGCATTCGTCGGGTTGACAGTGCCGATTTCGGGTATTTCGTTACACTCACGCGTTAAAATTTTTTATGTGTGTTCTCGTCGTTCCTGGGTAGATGCTAAGTGTCAATCACCTGCGGCACATACCCACATACCAGCGGCACGTACCTGCCCGTGGGTATGTGCCACTGTCTGGCTGGAAGTGTTGGGGCGACGTACGTGACGGGATTATGACATTCTTCATGTATTGACGAGCGTGCCATTTTCGTCGAATCTTGTTACCCTCCCATGCTAATTTTTGTTCACGCCACCTTAAGGTGGTGACCTCAAGAGTACCTGAACGTAAGTGACTAGATAGATAGATATATGGATAGATACGCTCAAAGTAGCCGAAGCTCGCTAAGAAATGCTTCACATTTAAAAAATGAAATTAATAAGGAACTAATACAGAAAGAAGGCATCGAAGCTTCCTTCATTAAAGATATAAGACTCCGTTAAGACTGCAAACCGTTAACGCCCCGAGTGCCATAGGAAAGAGGCATTGTTGTGGGGCTGGTAATGGTCAGATCTCGCAGCATTGAAGCGCACGGTGGCATGCAAAAGGAAAAAGGAGTACAACCTGCGACATGCGTTTCAGCCGTTTGTGTTGTGACCAACTAGAAAAACACTGCAGTGTACCAAATATATCAGTCATCCAGAGAGCTGCATAACGTGGTGCTACTTCTACAATGACTACTTAGAAAGCTGCGTTAAATCATGAAAAGAAATAATGGCATCTCATTAGCAGTATCGCCTCAGTAGTGTGTCTTCTCGCTCGACCTACTCGAGCAAGGGAATCACAATTGGCTGGTGCCATTGCTCAAGCTGACATAAGCTTTACAGTCAAAGCGAAGCCGAAGCCAGGCCTTAGAAAAATGGCTAGAAGACTGCAATGGTCTGGTGTTACTTGTGTGCTGCATAGTGTGTTGTGCAGCCTTGGCATCTCCTTGTTGGCGTCTCCCAGATTTGCTGTGGGTGATATCATCTTCAGATTGCTGGGCCCTTTCACGATACTGCAATTTCTGGTTTAGGTTTTCTTACCAACAACACAGTGTTATCAGCAGGCGTGCTTTCTCTATGTTGTTGTCTACTGGGTTTGTTGTGAGTGATCGTCCTTGTGTATTAGTGTGGCCTTTCATCGCGGTGCAATTTGATGTTTATATTTGCTTGCAGACAGTGTATTCTGCAGGCCTGGTGTTTGCTGTGTGTGCTGTGAATCATAGCTTTGACAGTAGCAGATTAACAAACTTTTTTACGATTGCATACCTTTTGGCCGATGTTTACTTACACGCAGTTATTAGGAAGACATGAAATGCTTTCATGACGATGCGAGTTTCCTACAAGCTGTGCGAGCAGAGCACGTAAAATAGCTGCTCTATCGCATTTTGGTCAGTACAGACACTACGAGAACTGGCTAACCTCCCTGTCCTTCCTCATTTATTCCTCCTCCTCCTCCACAGACACTACCAGATTCTTGAGTTGTGTAAACAGTTGTCAAGGCAGTTTCGTACCACAATGGGCACCCTTTTTTTCCAAACGCTAAGCATGTGAATACATTTCTTGCGACTTCGACCGTTCTCCTAAAGTTTCTGCAATCAACCCCGCCTCGTCAAACATTTGTGACATTTTAGTGTGTGTGTTGCGCTTCCTCCCGCTCTCTTTTTCTCTCTCATTCTGTTTTTCATGCCATTTGGTCTCCCTTCCCAAGTGCAAGGTAGCAAACCAGATACGTGCTTTCCGATGAACCTCCCTGCCTTTCTTCATACCATATCTCTCGCTCTCTCTCAACCGTGATTTTACTTTATAACTATATCCAGTTACAGATTTTCCTGCTTTAATCTTTTGCTCAAATATTTGCATTGCTTTTAATGTTCTCCAAGAGTAAGGGCACTGTGAAACAGCTGTTTTTCTTGCTCTATGGTTCATATTGGTTTCACTTCCAGAATTCTTGCAAATTGTAGGGTTTGTTGTGGCTGTTGCCTTGCATCAAGCAAGCATGTAAGTCCCGTTTTAGTAGATCTGTTTCTTTTGTGTATAATCCGAAAGCACTCTTTAAAACCTGATTGTCGTGATGCAACACAATGGAGGCACAGTTTTATTAAATACTGCTTGTTTGTATTGATTCCCATGCTATTTTTACAACTAGATAATAATAATTAAAAAAGGCAGGTAATTTATCTTCAAGTCCGCGCATACATGTTAAGATGAAACCTGTCTACAGCAGGCTCTTTGTAGCCTGAAAATTTGGGTTCCTAGGAGGCTTGCTCTTGCACATATCTTTATCACATATGAATTCACTGCACTGTGTTTAGCGTATCTAGCTACAGACGTAACAAGGCAACGCAGTGGTCTCTACCACGCGATTGTGTTCTTGTGTTTTTTTTTTGTCAATATAGTCACTCTATGTGAAGAACGTATTGTGCGGAGCTGTAGAGGACTAGTCATGTCACTCATCATTGTGTATCTACGAACAAATAAATAAATAAATGAATACACTGAGTGCAGCAGTATAAAGAAATCATATTCATAGAACGATTAGTGTGGGAAGGATATAGGCTGAACTGCTGTCTTTATTGTTCATGCTTCTTCTGTTGCTTACTCAATCACACTAAGTAGCCACTGTCAGCCATTAATGAAATGAGTACACGAAGTTGAAAAAGTTGCCATGTGTGTTATTGGGTTATTCAGCTAGTATGCTCTCCATGTTGTCTCTATGTTCACTGTTAAATATCGGCTGGATGTCTATACACAACGTTATAGCACTCTGATTATTTGATTGTTGTTTCCACAATACTTGCATCAGGTTAAGGCAGCGTGATTATTTGAATGCTGTTGCCTCGTTAAATACAACACGTTAGAACAACGTGATTATTCGAATGTTGCTGCAACATTAAAAACACTGTGTTATGGCAACATAGTACTCTAAACGTCGGTGCAATGTTATATTTTACCGTCTAACGTTGCCTCACATTCGTTACAATCAAACCACGTTGACTCAACGATCTGCGTTACCTCAGTGACAAGATGTCGCAGATTAACTTGTATAAAAGCCTCATACGCACTCGCTTAGACTACGGGGAAGTAACGTATGAGTCTGCAGCACCAAGCGCCTTACCAATGCTTGATCCTTTCCAGCATCTAGGCATTCCTCTATCTATGGGCGACTTTTGCCCTAGCCTAATAGAAAGTATCAATGTTTTTTGAATGAGTGGTCGCTCCACATGCACAGTTTATACTCAGCACTCGTGCATTTTCTAAAAAAAGAAAAAAACGCAAACATGGAACACCCTTCACACTCTACAGGTAATTATCTATCCAGCTTGACCTTTCTAGATAACGGTCCTTCTGTGCGAGAGCCCTACGCAATTAATTTGAGAAGCCTAGCGGAGAAAAGAGTGTGCTCACACCTGAACACCGCTTGGCGGCTTCCGCTGCAAATCTTCCGCGATGGCAGTGGTGCCTAATAGACTGTGGTGTGTGTTTCGCGGAAGTTACAAAACCTGCCCGTCTTGTACATGTCAAAACGCACTCAATTGAACTAGAGAACAAGTACGGCAGTCCTGAATTCTTAGCGCACACCTCTAATTCTCACACTTCGGTGTTATACGCTGGGGTCATTCTATCTTTTTGAGTTGTTGGCATTCGGCACACTTATACAAGCAATTTCACAGCAGAAGCTTATGCGATACTTGCAGCCGTAAAACACATTAAGCGAAAATTGGACCATTTTACCGAAAAGAACTCAGATCGAATGCGAAGCAGCAGTGTTACGTACGTGTGGCGTCACGGGTTGAATGGCGCTAACACGGGTGATGCGGTGAGCACAGGAAGATTTGTTTGAAGCGATGGCTGGCGTAGGCCTAGAAGTGACACGTACAGGGGCGCTATGCAGGATTGGCTGAGTTTATCCCGAGTTTCGCGAAACTCGAGCTCTGGTGACATCCTTTTATGAACGAGGCAACGGTAAAAAAGTGAAATTTACCCATCAGCACGCTGCGTTTTATTGGTTACGAGAAAACCAGTCATCTAGTCAACGATGGTCAACTAAACTTGCCGGTGTTTGCAAACCAGAGGCATGTTCTTTCATTCGTTTCTCGTTCCATTCAGTGCATAAGTGCACCCATGCAATAAAAGTGTCAGAAACTTTTCGTGATGATATTTTTGAAAGATACGGGGTGTTTAAATTTATTTTGAAGCTAGTTATGCCTGCGCTAAGTCTGTTTTAGGATACTCATCACGGTGGTGGCCTCTGATATCAATACCCGCTTAGCGTCTAATTACATTGCGGCAGCAGCTAAACAGGAGGCCACGTGTGAATCATGATAGTCTGCACATTCTAGCACGCTGCTAGACCGGTGTGCATTGTTTTTGTTGTCATCACCCCCTAGCACCTGGGACCATGCGGCCGGCCAATTAGCGGTTTGGCTGGACTGTGCACTTGGCGAGTTATACCAGGACATGCTCTACCCAGGATAATTACGCAAAGTCATGGGAAGGCCGAGGAAATTACGCCACATCTTAAGAAGACCATGCTGATGAAGCCATGCAAAGTTAGTGCCGGGCTAACTATAGCATGTCAGTTGATGAGCTAAGTGACTATGCAAGTTAACGCGACGTAAATATGAACGTACTATTTAAAACCATGCTTATTAGCCGTTCCCAATATGATGAGCTTTAGTACTTGCTAATAACGATTACGTTCAATAGCTCCATACTGGTCACTGGCTTGCTTATTGCACTCGAGATAATCACAATTTATTTGAAGCCTAAGTGTAAGGGCCGTTAAGGCTTCGTCAATTAGTACATTAAAATTAAGACAGAGCTGATGCGGTCTTCAATTCGAAGTCTACCACACACATAAGTACATGACGAACTTAAAGAGCTACAAAAAACCAGGTTACCACAACCTGCCCTATGGCTTTATCTTTAGAGAAGTAGTGTGAAGTCACCAAATAATTTAGATGCAAAGAAGCTGCAAATTAGCGTTCACCGCATCAAACGCTTGACAATCGCCCCACCGCGGTGGCCTAGTGAATAACGTACTTGGCTGCTGACCCGCAGGTCTCGGGATCGAATCCCAGCTTCGGCGGCTGCATTTCCGATGGAGGCGGAAATGTCGTAGGCCTGTGTGCTCAGATTTCGGTGCACGTTAAAAAACCCCAGGTGGTCGAAAGTTCCGGAACCCTCCACTACAGCGTCTGTCATAATCATATAGCAGTTATGGGACGGTGAACCAATCAATCAATCAATCAATCAATCAATCAATCAATCAATCAATCAATCAATTAATCAATCAATCAATCAACGCTTGGTAGTGACAACGGCACCATCATAGTCACTTGTTGAACTCGGGCGTTCTCAGACTCAACGACTTGTAACCGAGTTCGCGTGTCAATCAGTTTGATTGATAGATTCACGCGGTGAAGATCGGGTACGCCCACCACGTTTGATCTTGCCTAGAAACAGTACTCACATCGAGCAGCCCGATTAATCTACCAGGTTCATTGCGCACACTATGTACACATGCGCGCAGGAGTAAAAGTGATATCGTCACATCGCTACGACGTCTGGCTTTAAATTTCACCACGCTAACAACGTATCCAATCACAACCGCATTGCCACCATGATGCGAGCGTCTCTGGCGACCACCTTTCTTCACATATAACCGCAATACTTGATTGCAGCGTATGGAGCAGCACTAGAGCGCTGCGTGTGCACCCTTGCTGCCTTCGAGAGCGGACATTCCTATGCTGCAGGTGCAACGAATGAACCTATACGAAAGCGGATATGCACCCATAAACGCGCTTGTGGGAGGCGCGTGTTGAGGTAGCGAAAAAAAGGCAGCATATCCACGGAGTGAATGATGGAGAGTGGGGCGAAGCATCCGTCCGTTGATTTGTTCTTTCTTCCGTCCGTCCATGCGTCCGTCTGTGTGACCGTCCGTGTGTCCATTCGCCCGTCCGTGCGTGCGTCTGTTCGTGCGTTTGTTCGTGGGTCCGTCCCTGCGTTCGTCTGTGCAGCCATCCGTGAGTCCGTCCATGCATCTCTCTGTGTGCCCGTTCGTCCATCTATTCAACACTCCAAGTACCACCATTTCGCATCTTTCCATCATTGAATGGATGGATGGATATGACTGCACCCTTTAGATCATGCGGTGGCTAGTGCCACCAAGCCGTCATACTTAATGAACCGGAAACTAGATTTATTTTTGCTTTAAATAGTGAGGTTGAGGATTCGTGATTTGCAGTGAAGGGTTTAATTTTCACTCGTGCCTTGACTTTAGCCACCAATCAGATAACCCCCTTCTAGTTAATTCTACCCACTTAAAGTCTATTTTGCCCTCCCTGTCCCTAAACCCCAGTGCTTTCAAAAACTCTGCGCCATCATCCTGAACTATAAGGTGAAGCCCTTTACAACACGTTATCAAGTGTTCGACAGTTTTTTCTTCCTCTCCACACGCACTGCATACCGTGTCTACCCCTTCGTATTCGGCCCAATATGTCTTGCTTCGCAATACTCCCGTCCTGGCTTCAAACAGTAGAGAACTACCCCGAGTATTATCATAGACCCTTTACTTGGCAATTTCCTGCTTGAAAGTTTGATCTCTAGTGCGGACTTCTTAATCATGTCAATTCTCCACAACTCGGTCTCAGCTTCCTTAACCTTCTCCTTAATCGATAATTGTTTTTGGTTTGGCCCCCTGCTGTTTTTAAGGTATTTACCAGTCAATTTTCTGGTTCGCTTCCTTCATTTTGTATTGACATTCTTCATGTACTAGTAGCTGAATGCCTTCCTAGCCCGACGCTCCTGCACCATTTCTCTCAATAGCTTCTCAAAGTTTATTTTGCTGCTAGCTTCCCTGCCCTCAAATGATGTACATTCCATATCACCTTGTACTCCCTGATTTGGTGTATTCCGTGAGCTCCTAAAGCAAGCCTACCTATTTCATGTTGCGAAATTTCTAATCTTGCTTGAACTTCTGATCTCATGCTCAAGACCGCATTTTCGAACACCAAACCAGAAATCATGACGCCTTTCCATATATTTCTCATAACATCATACCTATTGTAATTCCACAGTGCCCTGTTTTTCATTACCGCTGCATTCCTGTTACCTTTAGTCGTCACGTATATTTCGTGTTTCCTTAGGTACTCGGCCGTATTGCGTATCCATACGTCCAGATATTTGTATTTATCTGTTATCTCTAGCGTGAACTCCTATATTTTAAGCTCACTTCCTTCATTGTCATTAAAATCATGACTGCTGATTTTTCTTACTAAATGTGAAATCTAACCTACCTCCCTAATTACCACAGATGTCCACCAATCTGTGGAAATCTTCTTTGTTGTCGGCCATTAGAACTATATCTGTGTACATCAATGCTGGTAGTGGCTTTTAAATGAGTTTCCTTGTTTGACGAAAAACAGGTGGAAGCCCAGTCCACTTCCCTCTAATTTGGTCATTAATCCTTGTAGGTACATCTTGAATAAGAAGGAGGACAGGGGACACACCTGCCTAAGCCTCCGTTTTACCTGTGCAGACTTGAATACCTATTTTTCCCACTTTATAACTACCTTGTTGCTTTTATAGATATCCTCTAAAAGATTAGAGACTACATCGCCCATGCCTAGTGTGTCCAGTATTCCCCACAATTCCTCTTGAGCTACGCCACCGTATGCTCCCTTGATATGCAAAAGTGCTAGCCACAGGGGCCTGTATTCCTTTTCTGCTATTTCGATGCACTGCGGCAGTGAGAACAGATTGTGTTCCAACCTCCGCTGTTTCCGAAACCCATTCGGCAGTTCCCCCCGCACCCCCTTATCCTCTATTCAAGCCTGCAGTCTTCCCTTTAAAATCTGCATCACCAACCTGTGTACGACTGATGTCACTGTTATAGGACAGTAGATGTTAAAGTCAGCTTTGTCCCCCTTTCCTTTATAGATCATGCTCATCCTGCTAAGTTTCCATCCATCGGGAACTTCACCATCGATTATTATTTTGCTCATTGCTTCTCTCAAAGCCTGCTTAGACTTCGGACCTAATGTCTTCATCAGCATAATTGGAATGCCATCTGGGCCTGTTGATGTACTACTTTTTTCTCAGCCCTTTTCTCAGCCCTTTTCCCACTCTTACTATAAAAATGGAGCCATTGCGCCACTTGATTCATCCTTGTCTATTGTGGTACAGAAAGCACTTGTTTGTTGGAATGTTCCTGTCACCCTTGTTTTTATACATTCAGTAGCTTCGTCCCCTTCTAGCCTAACACCTTGCGCTGTAGTTATAAACCTCTGCTCTAAGCTCGTCTCATTTCTTAGGTAGTTTAGATGGTTCGAAACTTTCGCAGCTGCCTTTTTATCTTTTTATGTACTTCTGCCAGCCACTGAGCTCTGTTTCTCCTAAACTTTTCAATGATCAGAAGGGATGCATTCCTTCCGCAGCTTAGAAAGATTTTTCATATTCTTTCAACATCATCTGTCGGTTCACCCCGCTGCTTAGCATGTCTGTGTTTTCCTAGAGGCTTCCTGACGTTTTGCTATAGCTCTCTTAACTTCCTCATCCCATCAACGTTTGTGTTTGTGTCTTCTTTTTCGGGGCGACTTTTCACATGCCTTAGCAAGCTCTAGCTCAAACAGTCTAATTAGATTCGTGAATGTTCACACTGTTTATTATCCTCAGTGATTACTTTCTCAATTTGTTTAGTGACTATTTCAATTTGCCTTTCTGAATAAAAATTTTCCTGTAGTTGCTTATCTTATCTCCTTCCCACTTTCACTGCTCTTCCAAAACTTAGCTTGATACGTTTGTGATCACTACCCAGATATCTGGAGCCACCTTCATCTATGTGCATTCCCCTGAGCTTATCATACATTTTATGCGACATCAGTGCGTAATCTGTCGTCGACTGCAGCCTTCCTACCTCCCATGTTATTTGCCCTTCACACTTCTCGATACTGTTACAAATGATCAAATCAAGCCTTTCACACATATCCATGATAATTTTGTCTGTCGGGTTGGTATACCCAATTATATCTTCCATGTTCGCATTCATATCTCCTAGTATAATTATCTCGCACTCTCCTCCTATTTCCTGAATGTCCTTTCATATACATTCTAGGATTTCCTGTTTTTCCTCTCTGGCCTTTGCTCCAGTCCACAAGTACACAAAACCAAGGAGTGTCATTTGCCCTGCCACTTTCCCTTTTAGCCATAAATGTTCCTTGCACTCCTGCTCGACCCTTTGCCAGTCGGTACTTTTATGAATGAATGCCCAAATACCACCTCTATATCTGCTGCCTTCTGTTCTATTACAATATTCCCACGCCTAGTCTGGATTGTTAGAAGGTTGTTCGATGTCCGTGAGATGAGTTTCCACAAAAACCGTATACCATCGGCCTCTCCTTCCTTAGCTGTTCTTCTATATCTTCCCAATTCAGCCTGTTCCTACCAATCTGCATAATAATATACCCTATGTCTGAACTGGCCCGGCGCTCGTGGCTACGTCTATTTCAGCCCCAGACTCTACCTATTTTTGATACTGGTGCCACTTTGAAATCGTATCTGTCCATACCACCTGTCAAAGAGTCTCCCTGGTTGTTTTCCTCGTTACTAGCTATCCTGCACCCCGAAAGGCCCGCTTGCCCCTCCAAAAAGCTACTGCGTGTCCTGCAAGTTGCCAACCCACCGCATGACCTAGCCGCCCACTGAAGTGAATTCTGTCTTCTTGAAATCCACTCCACCTATGCACCTTTCTGTTTATTTCCACCACCTCAAAGCATTTCTCTCGACTCATCCACCATATTTCTTGGTTTGCGTTGACAACCGCTCTTTGCAGGTTGCTATCACGCATTGGTACCTCCGGTATCATGCATATCACTACCTGTAACTGCGGAGAAGTGGCGTGCATGTCATCAACGCCTTCCGCCAGTGTGGTTGCTAGTCCTGCTGTTTCTTCATTTAAGACATCGTTCGAACTGCCTTAAATTATCACGAGGTTTCGTCTAACAGCTGTAGTTTTGAGTTCTGCGCTTTATTGCCTCCTGACTGCTTCCAGCTTGCGTCCTGGGAACGCCCCTACTGCAACCCTCTTGTCACCTCATACCTTCTCTTTGATGGCTTCTGTGCATCGATTTAAATTCGATACTCCGGCGATTAGCACATGCTGTGGATTTTCAGCTGGAGCGTCCTGCACGTGGGGGTCACTTACACCTGCCACGCCGGCTGCTTTGTCCCCTCCCAGCCCCACCACTACTTCGCTGAAGCTGGGCCTTGCGACAATTGAACCGGCTGAATCTGATTTTTCCTAACTTGCTCTTTCTTCTCCGCCGTTCTGGTTGTCAGTTCCTTACTGTTCTCTCCGTAGGCCGCTCCTTTGTTCAACTTCGCTAGTGCTTCCTTCGCGGACTTCAGCCTTTCTCCCATTGCCCCTGTTTTTTCTTGCTCTGTCGCCAACGCAGTCTCGAGCTCGGTGATTCTCATCAGCAGTTCACTCTGGGCAACCATAACTTTCTCCATTTTTTCCTCGACCTCACAATGCCTACACTTCGTGTCAGCTTCTTTTCTATCCGCTTCTACACTTGGGTCCACTTTCAAATCCGTTCTGAACACTTTACAGTCTTTTAAACCATGTTTTTCTGACACCAATTGTCTCTATGACTTGTCTCACTCGATATTTACAAAACTCTAGCCCTGCCCTACGAAAAAGAGAAAGTGTAGGCTGTACTACAAAAAAATTGCGTGTTCAATGTACGTGCACCTCCCACACGGGGTGGCAAAAAAAAACAAAAAAAAATTCCGCATTGCACCGCCATCCAGCGGACATCCCAAAGACTAAACGAGAGGTGACACACGCCGACTTTCTTATGGCTAGCACTTCGTGTCTACTTCCCACCTTTAACCACCTGGAGTTCATGGTACATACTAGTTCACTGAATTCATGGCACTGCGGCCCAACACTCGATAAACCTTTCTAAAACCATGGAGGTTATGCCCAGTAAGTATAACGTAGCAACCATTTCTTGTCATTTACTGCTCAATGTACATGCCAATGGCTGCTAAGGGCGAATAAGAGACAGGAGAATGCGGCTTTTAGTTAACGCGTACGCTGCGAATTTTTTGTTGTTCAACAACGCACACAAGAGTTCAAAATGTAAGATTGGTTACACACTACGATTACTACTACGTCTACGAGGGACAAACGGGTGCCAATATAAGGAGCTTCACCCCAAAAATAGCGTGATTCTCTCGCTGACGTCGCTGCACTGTTGAAATTTCGACTAGGCTGGCGTGGACGTGTTCGCACGCGGTGCTTCCTTGATAACTGCCGCAAATGTCCCACATGCATTTTCAACGCAAGGAGTATTCCTGTAACCATTCTTATCGACATTGCTGTCACCAGCTCCGCACTGTCTTCATGCCATGGCCGCCACAGCCAAGCTGGGAGCAAACTCGTCTGCCCGAGAAGCTCAGATAATACTGCACAGCAAACCGGATATATTTCAATGCAGTCTCGTTCAAAGTGGGTACGGCAGCGGCAGGGCATCTAGTTGCTACGTCTTTTTCAATTTGCTCATCGCCGCTGTTTTTTATGGGCGCAATCTCGTCGCAGAAGACGGACCTCTCTGGCGCCTGCTCAGTTTATCACCTAGTTTTCATTGCTCCTCACGTGCACCCTTGGACACGTGCACGTCGCTTGTATGCTTCGAGTGCCCCTTTGCATCACGCTCGGCATTCCACTCTCGTCAAGTTAGTGCTTTTGTGCACTTACTGACTCAACAGGAACCTGGACGGGCCACAGTTTGCTAGACCGGCACAAGCATTCTGCTGTTCAGTGGGTATTCAGCAGCATATCATTTGGTTGCTGCAATTACGTCTTTCTTGTTTTGCAGGTAGGCTATGCTTATGACCACAATCATTAGAGAAGTGATGATCGCTTGCTTATATTCTTGCCAAACCCTGGCCGTTCTCCGTCTTCGTTGTTATGCCCCTTACACTCTTTGAGAAAGCTGTTGTTTCTCGCGGGTGACATTGAGTTGAACCCTGGGCCAAACACCGAAAAAATGTTAGCTGAACTGTTAGCCGGACAGACTGGCATTATTCAAGACAGAGCTGCTTTACCCGCACATGTTTCGGCATTTGATGAACGCAACACCAAATTTGTCCTTTGCCATCGCCAAGAAAGACACAGTCCAGCGCCTGCATGAAGTTGAGCACACCGTATACATTTACTCTAAAGAGCACAATAGAGAAAGTAGGTAAGTAAAATGACGACCTAGAGAACAGGTCAAGGAGGAATAAATTTGTAATTCATGGTCTGCCTGAACAACCAATGAAGCCGCGGACACAATGCTTGCATCTGTCATTAGCCTATTGTCACTCAAACTGGGTGAGCACTGCGACACTATAGAGCGCTGCAAGAGACTTGGTTCTCGAAGACATATCAAAGGACGTCCTGTCATAATAAAACTGTTCCATTACAGGCAGTAACTAGAAATTATGAAAAAAACGAAAGTTCAAGAACACAAACAAATTCATAAAGGAGGCGTTGCGGCTGCTCTTCTTACTTTGACAGTAGTCAGTTTAAAAAATGGCATCAGAATCATGGAGTGAATTATGAATAGAGCGGCGAAGCATCCGTCCGTCCATTCGTTCTTTCTTCCGTCCATCTATGCGTGTGTCTGTGTGGCCGGCCGCGTGTTCATCCGCCCGTCCGTGCGTGCGTCTGTTCATGCATCCGCACGTTCATCTGTGCATCCGTTCATGCTTTCGTCCATGCATCCGCTCCTGCATCCGTCCATGCGTCCATCCGTCCATGCAGCCATCCGTGCGTCCGTCCATGCATCTGTCTGTGTGTGCGTTCATCCACCTATTCAACACTCTAAGTACCATCATCTCGCATCTTTTCATCATATATTCCTCATATAGAAGCACCGCCATCCAGTGGACATTCCAAGGACTGAACGAGAGGAGACACACGCACAATTTCTTTCGGATTGCGCTTCGTGTCTACTTCCCACCTTTAACCACCTCGAGTTCATGGTATATACTAGTTCATAATATTCATGGCACTGTGGCCCAACAATCGCTAAAGCTTTCTAAAACCAAGGAGGTTACGCCCAGTGAGTATAACGTAGCAACCCTTTCTTGTCAGATAGTGCTCAATGTACATGCCAATGGCTGCTTATGGGAAATAGGAGACAGGAGAATTCGGCCTTTTCTTTCTTAGGGCTTGCGCTTCGTATCTACTTCCCTCCTTTAACCACCTCGAATTCATTCATGGTATATACTAGTTCATAGTATTCATAGCACTGCGGCTCAATGCTCGCTAAACATTTCTAAAACTAAGGAGGTTACATTCAGCGAGTATAACGTAGCAACCCTTTCTTCTCAGATAGTGCTCAATGTACATGGCAATGGCTGCTAATGAGGAATTAGAGACAGGCAAATACGGCTTTTGGCTAACGCTTATGCTGCGAATTTTTTATTGTTCAACAACGCACAGGAGAAATCTCGCACCGGCGCCACCTGGCAGGTCAAAGCGTAACACATGTTACGTACTACAGCGAGGGACGAACGGGTGCCGCTTTAAGGAGCTTCGCCCCTAAAAAAAAGGCACAAGTTTTTGCAGTCCATGAGAGAGCATAGCTAAGCTCCGTCAAGTATTCCACGAAATGTGGTAGTGTTTAAGGAATGATTGTAGGAATAGGGAAATACATCGGTTCGTTCCTTACATACCAGAATCACATCGCCGCACGGCGTCACCATATGTGTACTCTTTAAAGGTCATCTAATTTTATTAGGAAAGCTGTAACAAAAACAAAAATCAAAAATTTTTTGAGGAATACTTTTATTTTCTTTACATCTTAAGAACGTCAGTCAACCTAAAAAAATCAGACCTTTCATAGTGACAATACCACAATAACAACCTTTAGAACAAGAAATGCTGGAAACTATAGCAAACAGAAAAATGGTGTGTGACTTACCTATGCGTACTAGTTCATATTTGGTACTTCAATCCAACTGCGGCTACGTCAGACAACGCGTTTCAAAATATTTAAAAAGCGTAATCTCCACTAGGCAGCTAAGTACAAAAGCTTTGCGCGAGAGCAAATTTGTTACCAGCGCTTCATCCTTGTTTTCTACACATACAAGACAATCATGTACCACTGTGGATTAGTAGTTATTCTTGTACTTTGCACTGCTGCACACGCAGTCGAAGTAGGAGATCTGTATAAGGTAAGAAAAAAAGTCAGTTATACGTTGTTGTATTCACTCTCATTTTTTGATTTCGTACAGTTCGATTAGAGTATGTGTTGACAGCGTCTGCAAGGAGCTGAGTAACTTGAGAACAGTGTCATTAACTTGAGAACAGTGTCAGTAACTTGAGAACAGTAACTTGAGAACAGTGTTTTTCCTTGCGACTGTTGTTTCGAACGAAATACGAGCTCACCGAACAATGTGCTCGAGAGGATAAAGTACTTTTACGCTCCTCGATTTTCGGTTGTAACAGCCCGGAGTTACGAAACTGCTGTGAAGAAAGCGCCTTTTTAGGAATCTGAATGTTCCTTCATTTGAACGAGAATGTTAACTGCTGTTTTCCTTAAAAGTCTTAGACACCAAAAAAGTTATCACGCTGCTTTGAAAGATAGCAAATAATTTGGCAGCTTTGCTTCCAATCTTCTAGTGCAATGAGCTTTTCTGAATTTATAGATTTAAAGACGCAACAAAACGCAATTGTCTTTCTACATATTTAGGTATCATACTTTCAAGAAGATCAGACATTTCAGAGTTACTACAGAAACATTATTTGGCTTAGGGAAGTGATTGGCTTAACAATACCAGTCACATCAAGATGTGGCATGTCGAGAAGCTGATTCACAATTTGTTGTGTGCTCTTTATATTGCCCTATTGCTTTGTCAAATAGCAGCTTGCATTTTCATCTGTTAAACCACGGTCAAGAGTATTTAGATTCAACTATCTTTAGTAATTTGTATGGAAGCACGATCCCGAGGCATCGCTGTTTGAACGAATACTGTTTGTTAAGTTGAAGTAAAATAATTGAGGGGGTTGTAGAGCTTTGTAAGGAGTGGTCGGGGTGAGGGGTGGTGTATAGGCGAGTTGAGCGTGCATTATGGTATGCATGTCCACTTACGACTGCTTTTAGACGAATTCACACCTACGCCTAATGTGAACTGCACATGATATTTCAGGTGCGTGGACAAAGAGGGGTTCAAATAATTAAGTATATGTTTTATATATAATTTTTTATATTTCTCTTAGTACATGAAATACACCACACCGGTAAGATTCATAGCCACCGGATAGTAGGGTCTAACTAATTTGTATTCAAGGAACAGGTTGTTTAAACAAAGCAGATGAAGAAAGCACCCGTTAATCGTAACAAGAAAAAAATAAGGGGAGTAACGCTTAGTAAGGTAACAAATTTGTGCTAGAACAATTGCAGTACCGCGCAACATGTTATCTGCACGTGAAATATTGTATACGACACATCCAATATAGATACGTGGAGGTACGTAAACAGTGCCAAGTATGATGAGTATGTTTTTGTAATGAAGCAGAAAACATTACAAAATGACGTGCTAGTGTAACTTCATGTTTTCTGAAGCAAGTGCTTATTAGCGCACTGAAAAAAGCACTGCGTTCTTTTATTTGTTATGGGGCAGAATTTTAGTTTTTGACACCCACAAAGTGTACAAATATATTTCTGTACACGTTGATAGTAAGTGGGAGACTTAAATTCTGTAGTGAGGCACGGCTGATGAGGTGGGAAGAAGATAAGTATTATGATATAAAAAAGGGCAGGCTGTATTGGATTACGTTACGGACGGTAAGTGGAACTGCTACGGGTGAAGGACCTAGAAGGCAATGATTGTGCGGCGTTCGTTTTCACAGCTGCATTATATAGCGCAACATTTGGGAAACGTATGGTACAGTCAAAACTTATGTAAGACACAAGAAAGGTTGAACAATAGGCCTATTGTCACTCTTAGTTGGACCAGAACATTAAAAAACACCCACAAGTACAAATGTTTTATACGAGTGGGCAATTTCAACGTTGACATTATGTATTTTAAGACCTAGATTCACGCACACTTTATGATTCACTTCGTGCTGACGCATGGGGATTTCGCTGTCGTAAATATTGTAAAGGTACTATTTCTATTTGATAAAGTTATGGTGGGCTATGTTGATGACGTCTAGGATTGCTTACATTTTAAGTGATTGCATCCGTCTTATACGTATGGGGGTCTAGATATGTTTTAAATGCCCACCCTCATGAATCTATGCGACATCATACATAACAATGATACATTACTTATTAGGAGCATGCCTGAGTGACAAATATTTTTCTAGGACATCAAAAGAGGAAGTGCTGCGGAGAAAACTGAAAATGTGCATTGCCAGACGCTGTGAGACAAAAAAGAGAAATATCTATGAATGGTAAGTAAGTGGGTTGTCAGTGTGGCTTGTTCATTTCGGGGTTAATTTCCAAGAAATATCCCAACATGCAGAAACACAAATGAACTGAAAAAACAAGCTCGTTTACTGAGCTGCAAAAAGATCATCATCGGTAAACCTCGTATTATCACTCTGCAGTGATAAATACAGTAAAATGACATTTCACTTTTTTTTGCTTAGGCCTTGAATACCAACGAATCTCTTTGGATGAAAAAACGGAACTATACTCGTAATAATACGTGCGTACGTGCCACAAAAGTGTCCCTCAATATGACTGACTACGAGTTTAATCAGACTTTCGTAAACAGCACTGGAAAGTGAGTACAAATCTTTTTCAGCTTTCTTTCATTTAGCATTTAAGGTTTCATCATGATGGGAAATTATTGTGTGCGAAGGCAAGATGGAGAATGAGGTAGTACGACAAACTACAAAATTGACTTCAAATAGGGCTACGTAAAGATGGGAGGCTATGCCGTCAGACCTGTTTGCTATTTCACTTTTAGTTCACAGTAATTCACTGTCATGCCCATGATTTAGCATTTACTTGTAATTACCATTTCTTTCAATGCTACTTCCAATTTATGCCCAATACGCACATAGTTATCATGTATACTCAATTAACATGTGCTTCTAATGTTCATTTTCTTTATTTGACATTTTCTTCACATTTACAAAAGTTTAATTCGTACACAGGGTATGTGGGCACGCGATACACGTAAAATTTGCTTCAGTGTGTCTGTCTTCCAGCCGTGATTGGCAGGTTTCTGTTACCCATGATCTATAAAACGAGTTTGCGCAACTCGGCTTTTAAAAATAAACATTTAGAGTGTAGCTCTTACGTACCCGTTCCGACGTTGAACGTTGCTGCCGCATTTGCTCCCGTTGGTGTCGTAATCAATAAACATGAAAAAAAAACACTCATGGTTGACTGAATTTCAAACCCGCGCCCACTGCCTTGCAGTATAATATTCTAACACAATGCCACGAGAGTGCTCAAAGCTCATTAAAAAAAAAAGCCCTACACGAACATCACGTTGGGCAAGGAATCGCGTTAATTCACGTAGTATAGCACGGCCGATGAGTAAAGCAACCACTCATGACTCAATGCTACTTACCCCGCCTCCATGGTCCAGTGGCTAAGGTACTCAGCTGCTGACCCGCAGGTCGCGGGATCGCATCCCGGCGGCGGCGGCTGCATTTCGGATGGAGGCGGAAATGCTGTAAGCCCGTGTGCTCTGATTTGGTTGCACGTTTAAAGAACCCCAGGTGGTCAAAATTTTCAGACCCCGCCACTACGTCGTCTCTTATAATCATATGGTGATTTTGGGGCGTTAAAATCCACATATCAATCAAATCAACGCTAATTCTATAAAGTGTGCGTGGTTGTGTGGTATAACCCATATATTCCTGAACTTTATGATATTAACAAACAATTATTTTCTCGAAATAACAGCTTCTAAGTTGTCAAAAAAGGTGTAAAGGTTCCATTCACAATACAACTTTTCTAACAACGGTTTTGGCAGCGTCCTACATATAGGTCACTATGCACATGAGGTGTCACGTTGTGTTAATTTCGAACGCATATGGCGCATGCCACGCAAGTTTAATGACATCATTTCAATAATTTTGAATGCGCTGAGATGCCACATTTTTTACAACGCTTGGTGGTCTTTCCACGGCTGTGAGTACACCTTGTTTCTTTTATCGGGGGATCACCAAGTGGTCAGTGTGAAGAAATCTGCTTTGCACATCCAGCGAAGACAGGCGGCTTCTTCCACGCTATGACCTTTTAGACATATCTCTTTATGTACGCACTGCTAATGCCCTTGGAAACATTCTCAGGCATGTTTTGTCTGTTCTCTTTCCGTACAACTGAACCTGCGTTATTCACAGATGCATCAAGAAGATACGTTGGCAGTTGATGACTACCACTTTCGTACCGGGGATCCCATGGCAGTGTAGTATTTTGCAATACTTGAAATCCAGTCTGGTGAACCTCGCACATGTTGGCGTTCTGATTTAGAAATCAGTAAAAAGATGCTCCAGGGGCCGTGACGGGGTTCTTTGCTTCGTCCAAGAGGTATCTTTTCATCAGTTGCTGCTGTTCAAACTAATAACTATTTGAGATCATGGTGAACCGCATGTCCTTCCAACGGCCCACAAAAATTTCCTATTCGGGTCGACTCAGTCATCGTAAAGGCCTCGAGACTTACTAGCAGACTTCGAAGAAATTTCTGTTGCGAAACTACGGCCAACTTCGGATCGTATCTGCCTAATCCTATCTATCTATCTATCATCTATTATCTATCTCGTCTATCTATCTATCTATCTACTTCAAAAAATAATACTATCTACGATCGTATCTACCTATCTATCTATCTATCTTATCTATCTATCTATCTATCTATCTATATCTATCATTCTATCTATCTATCTATCTTCTATACTATCTATCTATCTATCTATCTATCTATCTATCTAT